>BSYO01000039.1:600000-996309 GCA_033239525.1 Nepenthes gracilis | reverse complement strand
TTTACATACTAAACATCTAGTAAAAACGGATGTAAAGCTTACTTGGCTTATACCTACACCACTGGGAGTTATGAGATGCCGGTTAAGGACATCCAAGTCGTTTGTAATTTTGAGGATGTATTTTCTGAGGAGTTGCCTGGATTGCCCTGCATCGGGAGATTGAGTTTGAGATTTCTATTGTTCCCGGTGTCGATCCAGTTTCTAAAACCCCTTATAGAATGGCTCCGACTAAGTTGAAGAAATTAAGGTTGCAATTACAGGAGCTGTTGGACAAAGGTTTTATTAGGCCAAGTGTGTCTCATTGGGGAGCACCAGTTTTGTTTGAAAGAAAGATGGGTCATTACGGCTATGTGTTGATTATCGTGAGTTAAATAAAATCACAATCAAGAATGAATATCCTTTGTCGCGTATTGATGATTTGTTTGATCAATTGTAAGGATCTCATGTGTTCTCGAAGATCAATTTGAGGTCTGGTTATCATCAATTGAGAATTAATCCAGAAGATGTAGCCAAAACTGCCTTCCGAACAAGATACGGCCACTATGAGTTTATTGTTATACCCTTTGGACTTACAAACGCCCCTGCTGCCTTTATGGACCTAATGAATAGAATATTTAGGCAGTTTCTGGATAAATTTGTGGTGGTTTTTATCCATGATATTCTAATCTATTTTAAGAATTATGATGAGCACGAAACCCATTTGAGGATAGTATTTCAAGTGTTTCGTGAGGAAAAATTATATGCTAAGTTGGAAAAATGTGAGTTCTGACTAGGGAATGTGATGTTCTTGGGACATGTGATTTCTGGTGGTAGTATCTCTACGGATCCAAAGAAAGTAGAGGCTGTTACTAACTAAAGTAAGCCAACTTCTGTAACAGAGATTAGAAGCTTTCTGGGCATGGCAGGTTACTACCGGCGGTTTGTGAAAAACTTTTCACAAATTGTTATGCCCCTGACTCGATTATTGAAAAAGGAAGTCAAATTTGAATAGACTAAGGAGTGTGATCATAGTTTTTAGGAGCTGAATGATTGCCTGACTACTGCTCTAGTATTGGTGAGTTCAGAAGGATCAGGAGGTTATGATGTGTATTGTGACGCCTCCAAAGTAGGCTTGGGATGTGTACTGATGCAGCACGGTAAAGTGGTATCTTATAGGTCTAAATAACTAAAGGTTCATGAAAAGAACTACCCTACCCATGACCTGGAGCTTGCTGCCGTGGTGTTTTCTTTTAAAATTTGGAGACATTACCTGTACGGTGAAAAGTTTCTGGTGTATTTCGATCACAAAAGTTTGAAGTATTTGTTTTTCCAGAAAGAGCTTAACATGAGGCAAAGGAGGTGGCTCGACTTCTTAAAGGACTACGACTGTGAGATACAATATAAGCCTGGAAAGGCTAATGTGGTTGCGGATGCTTTAAGTCGACGACCAGGATTTGTGGCTCAAATACAAATCAAACAGATAGAATTGTTGGACTATCTAAAGCATTGTAATGTCCAGCGATTTGCTAAGGGTAATAGAATTCTCCTGTCCTATCTTCAAATCAAACTGGAGATTGTTAGTGAAATCAAGAAGAAGCAAGTCAATGATCCGTTCCTTGTAGAAATTGCAAGTGATTTGAGTAAGGAATCTCGAGTTGAATTCAGTGTTCGAACGGACAGAGTATTGAGATTTAGAGATCGATTATGTGTGCCATATGATAAGGAGTTGAAGGAGAAGATTCTAAAGAAGCCCGTCGATTTAGATATACCATTCACCCCGAAACAAATAAAATATATCACGACTTAAAGAAAACGTTCTGGTGGAGAAACATGAAGAGAGACATCATGGTCTATGTGGAGAAATGCCCCGTATGTCAACAATTGAAGGCCGAAAGGAGAAAACTATCCGAGTTATTACAACCGATGCCGATCCCAAGCTGGAAGTGGGAAGATATCGCTATGGATTTCGTATCGGGTCTGCCAAGGGCCCCAAGAAATCACGACGCCGTTTGGGTTATAGTTAACCGGTTGACAAGGTCAGCCCACTTCTTGGCAATCAGAACAACGTATTCACGTGATAGATTGGTTCAACTATATGTGAACGAGATCGTAAGACTACATGGAATTTCTGCCTCCATTGTATCTGATAGAGACCCCCGTTTTATCTCAAGGTTTTTGAAGACTTTGTATAAGAAAATGGGGACTAAATTGAAATTTAGTACTGCTTACCACCGTCAAACAGATGGCCAGTCTGAGCATACTGTCCAAATTCTTGAGGACATATTGCGGGCTTCTGTATTGAAAATGAAAGGAACTTAGGGTACTTACCTAGCGTTGACAGAGTTTCTTTATAATAACAGTTATCAGGTTAGTATCGGTATGGCACCCTTCGAAGCTCTCTATGGAAGAAAATGTAAGTCACCAATTCACTAGGAAGAGACTAGAAATAAAAGGAATTTGGGTCCCAAAATCGTAAAAGAAACGGCTAAGAAAATCAAACTGATCTATAATAATTTGAAGTCACTCAGAGCAGATAGAAAAGTTATGTGGATAGGAGGAAAGAATTAAACTTTGAGATAGGAGATTTCGTCTTTCTAAAAGTCTCGCCGTCCAAAGGAACGTCACGGTTTGGCGTGAAAGGAAAATTGAAGCAACGATTTGTTGACCCTTTTGAGATTTTAGAAAAGATCGGAGAAGTGGTATACAGATTAGCACTACCGCCAAGTTTGACAGAAGTGCATGACGTGTTCCACGTATCCATGCTCCGGAAGTATATTTATGACCCTACTCATGTGATTGAACTCAACCCCTTAGAAATCAATAAGGATCTATCCTATATCGATGAGCCACTATAAATTCTCGACCGGAAGGAGCAAAGGTTGCGTACGAAAATGGTTTTTCTAGTAAAGGTGCTATGGAGGAATCACTAACTTGAAGAAGCTACCTGGGAACGAGAAGAAGAAATCCGAAGCAAGTATCCTCACTTGTTTGTTTAAGGTATGTAACCCCATCTAAATTTTGAGGACGAAATTTTTTAAGTAGGGGAGAATTGTGAGATCCCGAAATAGAAAAAAAGCTTAAAATTGGAATAAAATATTAAAACCAAGAGTATATTTTTGTTTTTGACTTAAAACCGAAAGAAGATTGAAATCCGGAGTAGAAATGTCAAAAATGAAATCCGGAGGACGTAGTGGCCTTATACCTTTCAATACCGGAATGGCCTTATGCCATTTAAAACCGGAGTAGCTTGTGCCACAGAAGGTCGGACTACTTGAAGTCCGGAATAAA
This sequence comes from Nepenthes gracilis, assembly GCA_033239525.1. NCBI lineage: Eukaryota > Viridiplantae > Streptophyta > Magnoliopsida > Caryophyllales > Nepenthaceae > Nepenthes > Nepenthes gracilis. The sequence continues at coordinate 993,042 of BSYO01000039.1, read as the reverse complement.
TGACAAGAAAAGGTTGACTGAAATTTGTAATGTTAATCAGAATATGTAATGTTGACCGAAATTTGTAAGGTTGACCGAAATTTGTAAGGTTGATCGGCTTTTAGAATGTTGACCGGCTTTAAGAAAGGTTGACCGATCTTAAATAAAAGAAGTGAAACATTGGCCAGCTCTGAGTAAAAAATGTCTGATTAGAATATGAAGTATTAACCAAAGAATTGACCGGAATAAATTAAGGGCAATTAAAGACAAGGATCAACTTTGCTGATTAATTAGAACCCAACTAGACCCCAACTAAATGAAGTAAGTAAACCACCTCGTTGACTGTCTGAAAAGAAGTACTAAAGTGAGTAACTTAAACTACTTACTCCCACCTAACATCTGAGAAAAAGTACCAAGTAGGTAACTTACCGCCACTTACTCCACCTAATCCCTCTTCTATATATACTTAGCTTCGGTAGAATAAGCAAGTATGAGTGCCGACAAGAAGGAACAGTAAGGAGTAGAGAAGGAGAAAAAGCTTCAAGTCTGTAGGAGTGGGGGGATAACTGTCAGGCAAGTGTATTTCGGACGTTACTCTTTTTAAGTATTATTTTTAAGAATATTGCAAGTGTACACTCTATTTTTAACTTCAAAATATTACAAGTGTACTTCGGACGATCACTCTTTGTAAGTTCGTTTGTAAGTGTGCCCCAATTTTTAAAGTTCATACTTTGAAAATATACTTCCGTCTCCAAAGTTTCAACTTTAAAAACTGCCAATTTTCCCTTCCAATTTAGATTAAATACATGTTATCCGTCTACCATCTAGTGAGTATGTCCTGCTCACTGATGTCGAAGAGTTTGAGGCATTTGAAGAGGCTATAAAGGATGTGAATAAATAAAGATGGCTGGAAACCATGGAAGATAAAATAAGCTCTCTCTATGAAAATCATACTTTTGATTTGGCCAAACTGCCCAAGGGAAAGAGAGTTCTAAAGAATAAATGAGTCTTCCGTTTAAAAACTGATAAAAATATCACACAGTTGAGGTACAAGGTCAGGCTGGTAGTAAAAGGCTTTAATCAATGAAAAGGGGTTGATTTTGATGAGATTTTTGCCCCGGTGGTGAAGATGTCTTCCATAAGAGTTGTCCTTGGCTTAACTACTGCTCAGAATCTAGAGGTAGAATAGTTGGATGTCCGGAAGACTTTTCTCCATGGAAATCTTAAAAAAGAAATTTACATGGAGTAGTCAGAAGGTTTCAAGGTTAAAGTAAAGGAACGACTTGTTTCTTTGTCCGAGAAAGAGCACAGACGATTTGAAATAGGCTCCAAGACAGTGGTATAAGAAGTTTGAATCTGTCATGGTCGGTCAAGGATACCAAAAGACAACTTGTGACCACTATGTATTTACAAGAAAATTTTTCGAGGACGACTTTGTCATCCTTCTCTTTTACGTAGATGACATGTTAATTGTTAGATGCAATGGCGCTCTGATGAAAGAGTTGAAGCAATAACTTCGGCAATCATTTGCTATGAAGGACCTAGGATCGGCGAAATAAATTCTTGGCGTTAGAATAATTCGCAACCAAAAAGTAAGAAAATTATGGTTGTCCCAAGAAAGTTACATTGAAAAGGTACTCTAGCATTTTAACTTAGATAAATCCAAGCCTGTGAGCACTTCGCTGGCAAGCCACCACAAATTGAGTAGTCATCAGAGTTTGTCCTCGGATGTTGAGAGAGCATATATGAGAAGCGTACCCTACTCCTCAGCCGTAGGAAGCTTGATGTATGCCTTGGTATGTATAAGGCCAGACATAGCACACATAGTTGGCACCGTCAACCGTTTTTAGTCAAACTCAGGAAGGGAGTATTGGTCTGTGGTCAAATTGATAATGAGATATATTCGAGGAACTTCTAAGAGATGCTTGTGTCTTGGAAGTGACAAGTCTCAATTGGTGGGATACTCAGATGCTGACATAGCCGGGAACATTGACTCCCATAAGTCCACCTCAGGATATTTGATGAAATTTGCTAGAGGTGCAGTCTCCTGGTGGTCAAAGCTGTAGAGGTGCATCGCCCTTTCCACTATAAAGGTTGAGTACATTGTAGCGATAGAAGCTTATAACGATATGTTATGGTTGAAAAAGTTCATCCAAGAATTGGGTCTCAGATAAGAAAAGTATGAGATACTTTGTGATAGCCATAGTGCCATACATCTTTGCAAGAACTCCTCATTTCATTAGAATATTAATGTTCGATACCATTAGGTGAGAGATGTTATTGAAACAGGTTTGTTATCACTAGAGAAGGTTGGGATTGAAGAAAATGGTGCGAACATGTTGATCAAGATTTTACCGAAAGGTAAAAATGAAACTTGCTGTAATTTAACTAGGATAATAGATTCCAATTCCCCATGGTCATGAAGAAAAGGTTGTTAGGGTCACTCCCTTATAGACAAATGGCCGCGGACTTATGCATAGATTTGGTCTACGAACTTGTGAGCTAATCGTCAGAGGATTCTGAAAATACACGAGGACATTGTGTAATGTCCGAAGGCATTCCTCAGTTGTAGCATGAGGACTTAGATTGGATCCGAGGATTTATATTGTGGACGAGGACACTGAGGAAGGCATAGTGTAGATTTGGCACTTGCATAAGAATGGCTAGTCGCCAGAGAGGCTGTATGGTCTAAGAGCACACGTGGAAGTCAGCTCAGAAGATTTACTAAGCATGTGCAATATCTGCAGAGCCATTATAGAACCGTTTCTGTAGGGCATGATCTTTTGCAGGGCAGAGCTATTACAGGGCCGTCTCATCAGGGCATGATTTTTTGCAGGGCAGAGCCTGTGCAAAGCCGTTGCAGAGCTGTACATGCGTCAGCCAACTGTCTATACGTGTGTCCTTTACGTTGGCTTGGTCATTGCTTTTAATAGCCTGTATATATATATTGTATTGAGTCTATAAGCTGTGTAAGATGCATGAGAAATAGAGAGAGTGAAAAACAAAGAAGAGAGAGCGTAGTGAGTAAAAATACAATGTGCAAGGTCTTTGTATTTTACATGCTCTGTTCTTCGATTTTTCTTTTCTCTTGGGCTTGTATAGCCGTGTGGTTTATGTAACTAATCTTATGTAGTGGATCTCATTTGTGTACTAAGTGCCCTGTGGTTTTTCTCTTATTTGAAAAGGATTTTTCACGTAAAAATTATTGGTGTTCTATTCTTCTTTCACTCCTCTGTATGTGTGTGCGATTCTGTGTATTGTTGTCCAACCGCCCCTTTTTGCGTCAACACTTACCTCTCTCATTTAATATTGACTACCATGTAAAATATAATCAGGTTCTAAAATATTAATTGTCTAACTACTTGATTGATAGGACCAAGTTATTGAAATTGTAATTGTGCCAACTTTTTTAATCTCTTCTTTAGTCTGCATTCTATTAGGCTACCGTTAGCCTATCCTTGTTGGTCTATACTAATCAATTTTGGGCATATTATTATAATCTTAGGTTAGGTTGATGGGATTAGATTAACTTAAAGTAACATTGGAGGCAATAATAGTCCCTAACCAAAAAGTTTGAAATCGAGCTTCAAGGATGTTCAATAGGGTGCACCACATCGGCCTCATTTTTCCATTGAATCCTCCAATTCTTCCCAATAAGTGTTGTGCTCTTTGCAATATTTTGTTGTGGTGGTTATGTTATTCAATTAGTATGCTTTGTCCGGCCATCTTTAAAGAAATTATCTCAATAGGTTTGTACATCAGTTATGGAAATTAATTACACTGTTTAGGTAAGTTGCCCAAAATGCAGCACATTTAGCCTGCTCTACTGGCTATAAAGAGAAGCAGGCTTATATTTCGTTCACATTACACTTTATTTTTAATTCCCCTCACTAATGGAGTCAAGGCAACCTTCTAGATCACACTAACATGGAATGATCATTTATCCTAATTAAAAGATGAGTAAAAGAGATGCTATAGGGACAATTTGCAAGATGTTAGCAATAAAGACTGTTAGACATATTTTTAGTTGGCATATTCCGTGACCGTGTCGAGTTATTCATTTAGTCTCTTGTTGGCGCCTTCGGTAACTGCAACAATGTATCGGCCTACAAGATTTTCATCCGTTTCATGCCTAAAGATCGTCATCATCAAATCTCAGTGTTCTCGCCTTCGAGTCACGTTTTTCACCTCGTCCCGGGACAGGCACCCAAAGGGCATCCGAGGGCCACTTTGGTGCACCTCCCGCAACGGGCACTCGATGATCGCTCAAGCGCCCGCTAGGTGTGTTTTTGCGAGACGGGCGCTCAATGAGCACCCAATAACCACTCAAGCAGTGCGGGCTCATTGCCTCGAACCCTAACCAGCGCTCGAGCGGCGCTGTGACGGCCCGGCCTTATTTTACTTCATAAGCCGCCGTCAGCCCATAATTCTTAGCTTTAAAATAAAATAATAAATGACATAAATTTTTTTCTTTTCACTCATACACAGGATCTCGTGAGTAGGACTTCATAAAGCTGGCCCACGGTTTGATTTCAAACTTGTCCGGCCAACTCTAATGTTTGCGGACCTAATTGCTCCCGAGATGCTTAACTAAAAATTATAACTTTTATTCATAACACCGAAACATGCTAATATTGATAAGTTAAAACAGTGAAACGGCTTTACAAATCTCCACAAAATAATAGAGAAAATAAAACAAGCTCTTCATTTAGTCAGCTCCGGTCAACCGGACTACTTGGCTACACCATGAGATCCTACTCCACTTCGTCCTCCATGAGCCTTTCATCATCTGAAAACAACAAGAGTGAGCACAAAGCCCAACAAGGTACTCACATGCAGAAAAACAGAAATCATATATATATATATATATATATATAAGCGGATAAAACCGAATTTCGAAATCATCATGTCTTTAGTCCGGAAGTTCCTTTTCTTATTGTCGTCTTAATAAGATCATTGAAAATTCTTATCATTTTTAGGGATCTTTAGGGACCGGACGGGAGCGGACAACATCGAGGACGGGTTGTGTGAACCCCACAACCTAAGGCCGTATCCCCTCATTATGCTCCCCGGGGCGGAAGGTGATGCCATTAACCCGGCATACGGGGCCATAGTCCATAGTTCTTATGCTACCAGAAAGTCCCCTCCCGTGGCCCAGGAGGCAATCCTCGAATGTCACTTCAATATCCTTCATCCATCTTTAACAGCAAGTTTAATGGAAACTCGATTCTTGGTTCATGTTCTTTAATGGCCATTCATCATAATTCAAAAGTCGTAGAGTTCCGCTTGCTGTCCATATTACATGCCTTTTCCATGTTCATATATATACATAAGCCGGAGTTCTCCTTTTCATACAGAGGTTCGAAGTTCTTTTGTCGAGCCGGAGTTCTTTTACAAAGCCGGAGTAAAAAGTTGGAGCAAAAGCCTAAGTCCGCTTTTTCTACAGTTGGCCGGAGTTCTTATTCAACCAGAGGCCGGAGTTCTTTTTCATAACAGGACAGAGTGCTTTTCATTAAAAGTCCGAAGTTCTTTTTCCTAACAGAATGGAGTGCTTTTCTTTTCAAAATCCAGAGTGCTTCTCTTTTTAAAATCCAGAGTGCTTTTCTGTTCAAAATCCGGAGCTCTAAAATCTGAAGCTCATTTTATTTCAAATCCGAAGTTCTAAAATCTAGATTTCAATTTCTTTCAAAATCCGAAACTCTAAAATCCGGAGTTCATTTACTTTCAATTTCCGAAGCTCTAAAATCCGGATTGACTCTTCTTTCAAAAATCCGGAGCTTTAAGGCCGGAGTGGCTTTTCTTTTAAAATCCGGAGTGACTTTTCTTTAAAATCCGGAGTTCAAAAACCGGAGCGTCTTTTCATTAAATTCCGGAGTGCTAAAACCGGAGTGACTTTTCCTTTAAAGGATGGAGTACTCTTTCTTAAAAGGACGGAGTGCTTCTTTAAAGACGTAAAGGCCGAAGTTCATCTTCTTCAACGCAGGAGTACTTTTCAAAAAGAGGACGGAGTACTTATTTCCTAAAAATGCCGGAGTCCTTTTTCTTAAAACCAGAGATCTTTTTGACAGAAACCAGAGGTCAATAGCAGGAGTTCTTGTTCCATCTTAAGGCCTAAGTTCTTTTTCGTAAACATGCATTTATCGAAATTCATAATAATTGTCAGACTCATAAACAGAACATATTTCATAACATATTTGCAGAATGAAACCCATCATCATGAATATCAGAGTTTCTTTTAAGCATGCGCTTGTAACGATGAATCATCAAAAATGTAACAGATATTATACATACATAATTTCTTGTAACGTATCATATACTTAGGTAGAAAACGTGCATAAACATGAACTTTAAAACAGGGGTAAAGTATCTTGCCTGAATTTCTTTGTTTCGCCTTGAACTTTTGGTCAAGCCCTATCGAGTGCCCCCTTTCTTTTCTCGCTCTCTAAGGTCTTATTTATAAGCCCTAGGGTTTGGCAGCCATCGGGAAAAATTCGTAGGGTTTCCAATTTTAAAGTTTCCTTATTATTTATTATTTCCTTATACTCGGTGTTCTTATTTCAAAATTTCCTTACTGGTTATTTCTCTTTGCTCAGTTTCCTTATTATAAGGATTCCCTTATTAGTTGCTATTTCAACGTATTCGATTTCCTTATTTACGCGTTAAGTCAACTACTGGCGTTGATCGGATCAACAACTTCGCTTCACAAATACACTCCCGGCCCTCAAGGCTATTTCGCCCCTTCGGCGGACTTGATTTTTCATCAAGGAAATCCGGACTTCTTTTTCAAAGGATATTCGGACTCCTTTTTCAAGGGAATCCTGACTAAATTATCGTAGAAACCGGAGTGGGCTTTCATTAAATAAGGGCCGAAGTCGTTTTCGTCTTAAAGCCAATTACTTTCGTATTGCATTTTCCGGTCAACTGGCATTGACCGGACTCGATAACGGGGGTAATCTATGCTTTTAAAGTCTGGGTTGTTATAGGCGCAGCCCTCTTGTGTCTAACAGACACTTTATTTTTGATTTTTTTTCGCCCTCTGTATATTCATGTCTTATATCTTTAAACCCCAAATGGCTTAGAACATCTTTGGGGAGTGCATATCATTTGAAAATCTCCTAATCTTTGTACTCGATTATCGAGAAAACTTAACTCCAACCTTTGTGGTAGATTGAAAAAGTTTTCTCTCCATCATCTTGCTTTCTCTTCTCTCGCCCGTTAACCTTTGTAGCGATGTTGGTGGCGTGAACACTAGGATCCAGTGAGTTCGGTAATTCAAGTGGCTCGAGAAGGAAGATTAACGTGAAGACCGAAAGGAATCAGGTTTCGCTACCGCGGACAAATTCAAGGAATTCCTTAGTAGGGATCACAAGACGGGAGTAAGTCGGTTAGGTTAGCGCGTCGTTATCACCCGGTCTGTAAGTTAATTTTCATAGTGCATTTCTTCCCTAGCCGTTCAAACCCGGAGGATTTTTCTCGATTATCGTAGGTATCAAATTTTTCCTTCATCACCAAAAAGATTGTCTTTTTATTATTGTTACTGCTTTATTTTTATACTTGTATCTCTCGTAACATTTAGATACAAATATTCTTTACACGTAGTGAATATTTGATTGTATACTGCTTCTGCTAATTTATTATGATGGTCGAAATATTTATTATGCAATTTGGACCGAAACGGTTCTTTCAAAGACTATTTTGGTTTCTTTCATTTAGATAGGGAACCACATTGATTTTTTTATTTTAGGTAACACACAATCTAAATAGCCTTATCCTAACCAGTGACTAGTGGACATTGACAGTCAAAGCGCTATTCTTATTTTTCAACCCATTCCATCCTTGGCTTCCCCTACAAGGTTGCCGTTATAGTTGTACATGGTGACTTAGTAGGTGATACTAATAGATTATACTTTTAAAGCTAGCTCATTTTTTTTTCTTTTTCCTTCCCTTAGATATTAGGATTGGGTTAAAATATCTAGCTACAAGTGTAATTTGTATAAATTTTTATGCAAAAACTAATAGAACATCAATTTGTTTAGCCCATATTCATATATTCGACCGTTAATATATTCCTTTTTAGGACTTGTATGTTCCATTAGACACACATTTTTGCTTAAAAATTAATCGTTCGTATGTTTATTGATTCATCATGTCCCAACTACCTGATTGGATGACCATTAGATGAACTCTAATTGTTAATACTAGGTCCTTAAAATATTGACAGCTCGATCCTAGATCCTTTGCATAATCTCAATTTGTGTTTATAGATCTTACCTAGTTAAAAATATTTATCGGACTTAGGATTATCCTTTGAATTGAATTCAGGCATTGAAGAAACCCCATGTTTGTCTTCCTTGCCAAGTCAGGTTCCAATTGCCTTTATCACAATTGGATGGTTGATTTACTAGGAACTAGATGACATCATGATAGTTTCTCTAACCTTGCTCATAGTGTATGTAATGCTCTTACTTCCATTATGAAGGCTTCCTTTATTTCCGAGCTTGACATGTTGTTTTGACAATAGGACCCCATCTCACTGGTCATTTTGCTTCAAAACCAAACACACCATTTTGATGTTGAGCAACCATCATATCCATAATGTGACATTTGGTTTAAAGAAGCACTTGTGATAAGATATATCACTTTGGCAGAAAAAGTCTATAGCAAAACATTCAATATCAATAGGGCTTAAATGACTTTTTAACTTTTATTTAGTTTATGCTTCTAGTTTCATTTTGGCAAAATACTATAATGTGAATTATGGTATTCCTTAAACGATTCTTTTATAATTTGTGATTTTAGAGAGCTTTCAACTTTATCTTCTATATTCATCCATTGTTGCTAATATCACCTTCGTCCTAAAACAATCAAATGTGGGTGCCATTAATGAAGGGTATAGTATCTCTTCTTCTATCATCATGATAGTTCCCGACTTGTAGATTAGGCATCCTTTTCTCAAAGGGATTTTATCACTATTTACATGGTTCATATAAAAAGTGGGTTGTGATTTCCAACTCATTCTGATTATAGATGCAGTGAGGACTTATTTTGCCTAACTCCAGCCTAACACAATTGGGTATCATCATGTGGCCATTTACATATTTTACAGACATTATGACCATAAGTTTAGCACCAGTGTTGTGAAGGTAACAGCCGAATTTTTTCAAGGTGAGGAGCTAGTGACGATGTCCTCTCATTGTGATTTTAAAATTGAGAATTGGAAACATTGAATCCGTAAAAAAGAAAAAAATTACTACTTTTATATGAGGATGTTCTCTAACCCTTAAAGAAATGCTTGAAGTGTAATAAAGTGTGGAGGAAAATGGGCGACTCTTTGACTAAGGTTACACTTGCTAAGGCAGATTGGTATTTCGTTTTGGGGATCTCCTCCTTAGCTAACCTTCCATCTCCTTTTCTGGAGAGGAAGAGGTATATTTGTATACCTTTTGGGATAAAAATTGTCGAGGAAAATATCACGGAGTCTATCCCTATCACTTCTCCAATGGGTGGCACTGATTCATTGGAAGGGAAAACCGAGGTTGGTACCTCTTAATTGGATTTAGAAGGAACTAATGGATTGTTTATGATACCCCAGTGTTTTAAATTGGATGTGAAAGAAGACTTTTTGGTTCAAATAACACAATAATGTTTTGACCCCCACAACAAATTAGCAAAAGCGGTACAAAATTAAATATTTAATACACGTAAAGAATATATTTATATCTAAATGTTACGAGTAATACAAGTATAAAAATAAAGTAATAATAATAATAATATAATCTTTTTGGTGACGAAGAAAAAATTCGATATCCACGGTAATCGAGAAAAATCCTCCAGGTTTCAACGGTCAGAAAAAAAATAGACTATGAAAATCAACTTACAGACCGGATGGTAACGATGTGCTAACTTAGTCGACTTACTCCCGTCTTGTGATCCCTATCAAAGAACTCATTGGATTTGCCCCCAATAACGGAACCGGATGCCTTCCGATCTTCACGTCAATCTTCCCTCTCGTACCACTTGAATTGCCAAACATGACCGGATTCCCTTCTTCAACGTACTGACGTCATCAACGAATGTAGATGAGTAGATGTGATGAATTGATAAATAGAAAGTGATGAGAAAATCCATTAGAGTATGACGCACAACGTAGTAGTTTAGGTTTTCTCAATTTCGAGTAAGATTAAAGAGTGAAAAATCAGTTTCTTTTAAGTAAGACGGTTCCAAAAATATCAATCAAGAGTTCGGGTAACTAATTATATGTGCATTATAGAGGGCTCGAAAAATGTAAGCAAAAAAAAGTTGTCCATTGCCGCGGCGCTCGAACGCGCGGCGAGTGTACGTAGGGGTTTCACGTAAAACCCTCAACACGCTTAAGCAGGGCGAAGGCGCACAACGAGCACGGGGTTTTTGGATTTTGGGTTCGAGCACACTACGAGCACCGGGCTTCAGGATTTTGGGCTCGAACTCACCGCGAGCACACAGCGAGTGCAGGGTTTCGAGATTTTGCGCTCAAGCTCACAGCGAGCTCACAACAGATGCAGTATTCCTGAAAGTCATAACGGATAAGTACGAAAATATGTTTCGACGAAATACAATCCAACATTGACACACGATTACATAGAGTCACGGAATATGACAATCATAAAAATTACTCTAACAGGATATTTTGAATTAAGATTAATAAAAGTCATTAAATAAGTTATATTAAACAAATAATTCCTTAAAAACTAATATTACATAGTCAGGTTTAAGATAATTTTTTAAAGAATCGTGATATATCATAAAAGTATAACCCTTCAAATGGTGAATTGATAATTTTAACTCAATTAACTATTTTTGATACTTAATTATTTATTTAAACAAATTTCTTGATTGTAAATATTATATTTTAAGATAATTTAAATATAATATTTAAATTAATAAATACTATGGATGAGAATCTATCATATAAAATTATTTTATCATAATAATAATAATAATAATAATAATTATTATTATTATTATTATTATTATTATTATTAACAAAGAGGGCAACGATGCTGCCCGATTCTCCCAAAGAAATCCCTCAATTCCCCTAAACGTTCGTCCAACTTCTTCTTCCTCTTTGTTGCCCTAACCGCTCACGCACCTTCATACCAATGGCCGACCAACTGATTCCTCCTTTACCGGCCTAGTTGGTTCTGCGACACCAAACTTTAGCCTCATCTTTCCTTTTCAATTTATATATATATAGCTTTCCGCTTCCTTTGCTGGCATTCATCGAACGAAATTGACAAAGAGAAGGAGAGAAGGAAGAAAGTGCTGCTATCGACCGCTGATACTATCGTAAGAAACGGTGGTGGTTGTTAGAGTTGTGATGGGCGTTTCTTTGAGCCGTGTTTTCAATACCACAGTGGCTGAGAAGCGGTGCTCTGTTATTGTACCGAAATTAAAATCAGTCAAGTGATGCTCCACGTTGTTATATGTTTCATCTGCTTTCAAGTATTCTTCACTCTAAAGTACATGCGTGACTCTTTCTTCTTAAAATCCAGTGAGATGCGGATCATCATCCTACCCATGTCGGCTTCCTTCTGCTAGAAAACAGATCATGGTCTCTGCAAGCTGAGACCAAATGCAAGGCTTCCTTAAATTTGCTATCGTTTAAATGTAGTCGCAAGCAATGGGTTGCAGTAGTTTAGTTGTCGTTGGAGAAATTTAATTTGCTTGCAACACTAAGGAATACTCGTGGTAATCGAAGATGAAGAAGACGAACAATATTAGTATTATAAGAAAAAATTGGGTAATATTTTAGCATCGGAATTCTGGTAAGTTAAGCCTTTCATGTAGAATTTGTAGTGTAGAATTCCTCGATAAAATTTGATCAATTGAAGGTCTCTCGGCTTAAATTGGTGGTAACCCGGCAGAACAGATGTTCCTCAAGTTCAGAAACAATAGTTGTGGATGCTATTTCATATGTGAAGCAAAACGAAATTGTTGGGTATAATAAATAAAATAAAATAAAATAAAATGAAACGTATACATATATTATCACAGGCATTAAGTGGAAATCTAATATATATAGGATATAATATTACCTCATAGATGAAGTGCGGTATATCAATTTCTCAAACTCGGCCTCACTATCACTGACAAAGTGAAGTTTTTGTGCTGATAATATTCAGTTTTTATAGCCGTTGTTATTTTCCATGAAATCGGTGAGGAAAGTTTTTTATTTATATTTTATGGTAGCTTATTTAATTAAGATTCACCGGATGTTATTCTATGCCTTATTATAGGATTACAATTATAAATATCTCCGGTTATCACCAAAGTGAGGTCGGCACTCCAATGTCGAGACAATTTCAAACAAAATTGATATTTACTGAGTCACAAATAATAGCGAGGAAACAGTGGATATCTGTAAAGTATAAGCTTGCAATTTTAATATAATTAGAATTAATTAAATTAAAATAATTAAAACTTAGGTTAAAAAAGGAAGAAAATTGGACCAAAGTTAATTTTAGACGGATAACAATAAGTTGAAGGACATTTGACTGGCGCCCATGTTCCGTGCCAAGAGGTTGCATCTGACTAGCGCCTTATATGTGATCAAGTACGCTTTCCAGATTAGCTTGCACTCGATGCATGCCCAAACGATGCCTTAGCCTATATTGAAGACTGCATATAGAATGGCACCATCGGAGCTTAAGGAATTAAAATAACAATTGTAAGAGTTGTTGGAAAATGATTTCATCTGACCAAATGTGTCCCCTTGGGGTGTTCCAATATTATTTGTTAAGAAAAAGGATAAGTCTATACTGTTGTGCATAGTTTATCAAGAGTTAAATAAATCACTATCAAGAATAAGTATCCATTGCCAATAATGATAACTTATTTAATCAATTACAATGGGCCCAAGTACTTTCAAATATTGATCTTCATTTGGGTTATCATTAGTTGAGGATTAAAAATGAAGATGTGGCGAAGGCAGCTTTCCGAATAAGGTATGGGCATCATAAGTTTTTGGTTATATCTTTCGGTTGACTAACGTTCCTAAAACTTTTATAGACTTGATGAATCAGGTGTTTTAACATTATCTTGACAAGTTCGTGGGGATATTCATTGATAATATTTTAATATACTAAAAAAGTTTTGAAAAGTATGAGATGAACTTGAAGATAGTACTTCAGTTGCTTCGGAAAGAAGTTTTTATGCCAAGTTGAAAACATGAGCTTTGGCTAGTTGAAATTGCGATCATGCCTGAAGCGGTGCCTATATTGAAGACTCCCTATAGAATGACACCATCGGAGCTTAAGGAATTAAAATACCTCCAAATGAGGTATTTCGATCGATCCTAAGAAGGTTGAAGCCGTAATCACTTGGTGCTGACCGACTTCGGTGACAGAAGTTAGAAGCTTCTTGGGAATAGTGGGTTATTATCGAAAATTTGTGAAGAATTTTTCTAAAATTGTTATACCTTTAACCCGATTGATACTAAAGGAAGTCAAGTTCTATTGGATAGAGGATTATGAAAAGAGTTTTCAGCAATTGAAAAACTGTTGAAGGACAGTCCCGATTTTGACGATTAACAAAGGATCCGAAGGATTCGTGGTTTGTTGCAACATATCTAAGACCGGATTAGGGTGTGTCTTGATGCAGTATAGGAAAGTGATTATGTATAGATTGAGGTAATTAAAGACGCACGAAAAGAATTATCTGACGTATGATTTAGAATCGGTGGCAATGATCTTTGTACTAAACATTTGGTGAAAGTTTTGGTGTATTTGAACCATAAGAGTATCAAGTATCTATTCTCTGAAAAGGAACTGAACATGAGACAAAAAAATGGATGGACTTTCTGAAGGATTATAATTGTGAGATTCAGTATCAATTAAGAAAGGCTAACGTGGTAGCAGATGCCTTAAGTCGTCAAATGACAAGTTTTATGGCTCAGTTGGTGATCAAAGAGATGGAGATGGTGGATTGTATGATCTATGTGATATTAAAAGGCACTTCTGAGGTACTCAAATGATATTATCGTATTTTTAGGTGCAATCCAAGATTTTGGATAGGATTAAAGGAGCCCAGATAGACGATCCGTTTTTGGTAGATATTGCTAAAGATTTGAATCTTGAGGTTTTAGGAACGGATATGTGTGCCGGATTTTGAAAAATTGAAAGAAGAAATCATGAATGAGGCTTGTCAATCAAAGTATACTATTCACCCCGAGATTAACAAAATATATCAGAATTTGAAGAAGATATTTTGGTGGTAAAATATAAAAAGAGAAATAGCGGCCTATTTAGGAATATATTTAATATGTCAACTATTAAAGGTTGAGTACAAGAAGCTACCTAGCTTACTACAACCCATGCAACTCCTGGAAATGGGAGGACATAACAACGAATTTTATGATGAGTTTGGCAAGAACATTGAGAAATTATAACGTTTTTCGGATGATTGTAGATTAACTCAGTCAGCTCATTTTATTACCATTCAAATGATATTTTTAGATATCGATTAGCGAGACTAAGATAAAATTCAGCACAGCTTATTATTCTCAAATAGATGGACAATCGAGTAAATTATTTAAGATTTTGGAAGACATGTTAAAAGTTTTGATTATGAAAATAAAGGGCAATTCGGACGATTATCTATCATTGGCCGAATTTACATACAATAATAATTATCGAGCTAATATTGGTATGTCCTCGTTTAAAGCTTCATATAAAAAGAATGAAGTTCCTTGATTCATTAGAAGAAGATTAGAGATAAAAGACTTTTGGATCGAAGGTCATTCAAGATACATCCACCAAAGTTTGTTTGATCCATGAACTATTAAAAGTTGTCCAAAGTCGATAGAAAAGTTATAATGATCGAAAAAGATCGTAGTTTCGTTTCAATGTTGAAGACCGCGTATTTTTAAAGATATCTCTATTGAAGAGAATTTCTAAATTTTGGATCAAAAGAAAATTGAAGTTGAGGTTTATTGGACCATTCAAAATTCTAAAGAAAATTGGTGAAGTAGCTTACATATTGGCTCTACACCCGAATCTATGAGATGTCCACAATGTATTCCACATGTCAATACTTTAGAATTATGTTCATAACCCATTGCACATTATTGAGTATGAATTATTGAGGATAAATAAAGACTTCGTGTACATTAAGGAACCGATTCAAATTTTGGGTAGATGAGATCAAGTGTTTCAGATAAAAGTAATTCCTTTAGTAAAGGTTTTGTGGAGAAACCATTCATATAAAGAAGCCACATGGGAAAGAAAAGATGATATCCGAGAGAAATACCCTCATTTGTTTCCTCGATGAGGTATATTAAGTTTCGAGGATAAAATTTTTATAAGAATAGGAGAAATATATGGTATAATTTTTAAATTTTATTTTAATTATGATTAATTAAGTTAGATAATTAAAATTAAGGTCAAAAAAAAAAAAAATCTTGTTAAAATTAATTTTGGATGGGTTACATCAAGTTGAAGGACGATTAACTAGTGTCTGACACATGCTCTTGTGTGTTCTAGGTCGATGGATCATGCCTGATGAGTGCCTAATTGAAACTTTAGCACGCTTTTCAGATTACTTTGTACTTGATATATGCCGGAGGGATGCTCGGGCATACTGAGGGAGAATGCCAGTGCCTAACATGTGCTCGATATAATGCTCATGAGCCATTGAGTTTGACCGTGGCACCAGACTTGCGCATGACACACGCTCGTGTCTACTCTATTGTATATATCATGTCTGGTTGATTTTTGATCCTTTTTTTTTTTGCAAGATTTAAGAGATGAAAGATAAGAAGAGAAAAAAAAGAGAGAGGAAGTTAAAGAAGCCAAATCCAAGTGAATCTAGAAGTATGATTTTGGTAATTTGGAATTAAGGTAAGTACATTATAACTCTTTCTTTATTGCTATTCTTTCCTTACTTTATTGAACATTTGTTATTTCAAATACTTATACATGTCATTTTTCATAACTAGATTGTGTGTGTTTCACATGCAAGTAATATCCTTCACATTTTTCTACAAATTGTATGAAATTCATATCTAAATTCACATATATTGTATTATTCAGTTGATTTCTACAAATTTATTTTCTACATGTGCTGAAATCTTGACTAAATGACTCTTACTTGTATAAAAGTGCTCCTACATATATAAAATTATCTTACATATTCTAAAAATTTGTTAAAATTGTCCTGTATTCTTGTTAATAGAGATGAATTGCTAAATTTTCTTGATGTTACTGATTTTTCTACACTATTTTGTTAAAAACAATTCTCATATTTAAGAACCTTATAATTTAGCATTTCAAGGTTTAAAATTTATTTTATCCAAATTTTTACAAAAAATTTAAGTATTGTATGATTAAAAATCAAGAAATTTGAAAAAAAAAAATTCTACAATTGGTTAAGGAATTAAGAATATTTTTTTCAAAATGAGAAAAAAATAAAGAATAGGTAAAATTGAGCAGAATTTTCATTTATTTATACATCGGACCATTGTAAGAGTGTCAGCGGCTGGTATATTATAGTTGCCTTAATATATTATAATGGTAATCGAGATTTGAACGTATTATCATAGGTGGAAGTGACGTATTAAAGGAATAATTTTCTTATGGAGCGCTTGATTTCCTATTCCTAAAATATGAATAAATTCTTCAATATAAGTCAAATACTTATGAATCCTTAGGGTTCATACTTAATAATATGCGAAGGATTATAAATATACTAATATAATATTGACACATGAAAATCATTATGAAAATTTATCAAATTAGGAAATAAAACTAATTTGTAAACCACTTCTCTAATTCTTTACAAACTTTTGAATGATTCAATGAACGTTGGTTTCAATTTTTCCTTCATCAAAAACCTTAGGACTCGTTTACATGAAGATACTCATAAAAATATATAATCTTTATATTCAAAACTCAACTGACAATTTACATAGATATTTGGTAGGCTTTGAGTTACTTAGTGCCGATCTTAAATTAAATGAATCTTCTCCGTTGTTTATTGTATCACTTCTCATCCTAAAAGCTTTCGGTCTCCAATCTCTTTCCTATTGATCGGGGAATGATAATTCTTTTTATTAGAGTTTCAAAATGTATTGTATCAATACCTGTCTAATAATTATTATTGTAGGTAAACTCAACTAATAACAAATAATTATTCGATTTTCATTCATTTTTATAACCGAAGTTGTTAACATATAATAATTTAATCATATCCTATTTAAATTAATGTGTGAAAGAGAAATATTTATATAGGATGTTAAAAATTATATCAAAAACACGCAACCATTAAAAAAGTAGTGTCCCAACACACGTGTACTTTATAAACTCGCTTTAAAAAAAAAAAAAACACTTTAACAAGATATTTGTGATCCAATGCACGCAAGGCCACTCAAAGGCCTAATCAAGCAAAACATGCTAAGTAGAACAAAGACTCATGTGCACGGGTACTTATCAAGCGTGGACATTCGACAAAAATGCAAACATGCGTAGATTAAGCATAGGTATCAGGAGATGTCGCATTTGCTAGTAACTAACGTATATCCAAAGGCTTGGGTCTTCACCAATACTTGATAATTTCTCAAAATACATGTTTTATCTAATCACATAGCATATTAATACAAAATATTTCTAACACAAATAATAAAATTGAGATTTCTTCAATAAATTTTTTTTTAATTATCTTGGTTTTTTGTTTTAATGAATGAGATTTTAAAGTCCAAAACTAAGCTACCTGGTCCACCAAGCATATCCAAACAAGATATCCATCCGCATTCACATGGCTGTTACATCCTAAGGTATAGCCTCATGTTTGGTTGGAGGGAATATGATAATAAATTCTATTCCTATGAATGAAATTTCTCCGTTTGATTACAAATTTAATTGAAAATAAATATTTTTTGAAAACTATTATTCCCACAAATGTAGGAATAACAATTCCCACCATTTATATAAAAATTACTATTCCCACACATGTGGGAATAATAATTTTCACAAATTATTATTATTATTATTATTAGATATTATTATATTATTATGTTTAATTATTATTATTATTACATATTATTATTATTATTATTATTATTATTGTTGTTGTTGTTATTTTATTATTAATATTATTATTATTTTTACCTTATTCCTCATACTATTTAACAAACTAAATAATAGAATACTGATTCTCATCTTATTCTATTCCAATAATCAAATATGAGAATAATAATTCCAACTCTATTCACAACCTATTCTATTCCCTGAAATAATCATTCTATTTTCATTTTATTTTATTACAACAATCAATCGTATTACTTTTCCAGCAAAGCCAAAGAGGCAGCATGCAGCGGTGTCAGGCACTCCCAATAATAGACTGCAATCTTCATCATTTTCCAGAAGCTGATTTCGGAGGGTCCCAAGAGCCTATTCATCACTTTATTTCTATTTAAAAAGTCCAAAATTTTAGGCTTAGCCAAGCTAAATTTAATCAAAATTTGAGAGTTAATCTTTAATCATTCATGCGGCTGATCTCTTTTGAATATAATATAATGATACAATATTGACACATAAAAATCGTTATAAAAATTTATCAAATTAGAAAATAAGACTAATTTGTAAACCACATCTCTAATTCTTTACAAATTTTTTAATGATTCAATGAATGTTGGTTTCAATTTTTCCTTCATCAAAAACCTTAGGACTCGTTTACATGGAGATTCTTATAAAAATATATAATCTTTATGTTCAAAACTCAACTGACAATTTACATAGATATTTGGTAGGCTTTGAGTTACTTAGTGCCGATCTTAAATTAAATGAATCTTCTCCGTTGTTTATTATATCACGGTCTCAATCTCTTTCCTATTGATCGGGAAATGATAATTCTTTTTATTAGAGTTTCAAAATGTATTGTATCAATACCTGTCTAATAATTATTATTGTAGGTAAACTCAACTAATAACTTTCGATTTTCATTTATTTTTTAATCGGGTTAACATATAATAATTTAATCATATCCTATTTAAATTAATGTGTGAAAGAGAAATATTTATATAGGATGTTAAAAATTATATCAAAAACACGCAACCATTAAAAAAGTAGTGTCCCAACACACGTGTACTGTATAAACTCGCTTTAAGCAAAAAAAAAAAAAAACTTTAACAAGAGATTTGTGATCCAATGCACGTGCGTCACTCAGGTGTCTATCAAGCGCAAACATGCTAAGTAAACAGCACTCATGTGCAATTCTGGTACTTATCAAGCGTGGACATTCTGACAAAATGCAAACATGCGTAGATTAAGCATAGGTATCAGGAGATGTCGCATTTGCAAGTAACGAACGTATATCCAGTGCTGGTCTTCACCAATACTTGATAATTTCTCAAAATACATGTTTTATCTAATCACATAGCATATTAATACAAAATATTTCTAACACAAATAATAAAAATTGAGATTTCTTCAATAAATTTTTTTTTTAATTATGCTGGTTTTTTGTTTTAATGAATGAGATTTTAAAGTCCAAAACTAAGCTACCTGGTCCACCAAGCATATCCAAACAAGATATCCATCCGCATTCACATGGCTGTTACATCCTAAGGTATAGCCTCATGTTTGGTTGGAGGGAATAAGGTGATAATAGAATTTCTATTCCTAGGGAATAGAAATTTCTCCGTTTAATTACAAATTTAATTGAAAATAAATATTTTCTGAAAACTATTATTCCCACAAATGTAGGAATAACAATTCCCACCATTTATATAAAAATTACTATTCCCACACATGTGGGAATAATAATTTTCACAAATTATTATTATTATTATATATTATTATATTATTATGTTTAATTATTATTATTATTACATATTATTATTATTATTATTATTATTATTATTATTGTTATTGTTGTTATTTTATTATTAATAATATTATTATTTTTACCTTATTCCTCATACTATTTAACAAACTAAATAATAGAATACTGATTCTCATCTTATTCTATTCCAATAATCAAATATGAGAATAACAATTTCAACTCTATTCACAACCTATTCTATTCCCTGAAATAATCATTCTATTTCTATTTTATTTCATTACAACAATCAATCGTATTACTTTTCCAGCAAAGCCAAAGAGGCAGCATGCAGCGGTGTCAGGCACTCCCAATAATAGACTGCAATCTTCATCATTTTCCAGAAGCTGATTTCGGAGGGTCCCAAGAGCCTATTCATCACTTTATTTCTATTTAAAAAGTCCAAAATTTTAGGCTTAGCCAAGCTAAATTTAATCAAAATTTGAGAGTTAATCTTTAATCATTCATGCGGCTGATCTCTTTTGAATATAATATAATGATACAATATTGACACATAAAAATCGTTATAAAAATTTATCAAATTAGAAAATAAGACTAATTTGTAAACCACATCTCTAATTCTTTACAAACTTTTGAATGATTCAATGAACGTTGGTTTCAATTTTTCCTTCATCAGAAACCTTAGGACTCGTTTACATGGAGATACTCATAAAAATATATAATCTTTATATTCAAAACTCAACTGACAATTTACATAGATATTTGGTAGGCTTTGAGTTACTTAGTGCCGATCTTAAATTAAATGAATCTTCTCTGTTGTTTATTATATCACTTCTCAGCCTAAAAGCTTTCGGTCTCCAATCTCTTTCCTATTGATCGGGGAATGATAATAATTTAATCATATCCTATTTAAATAAATGTGTGAAAGAGAAATATTTCTATAGGATGTTGAAAATTATATCAAAAACACGGAACCATTAAAAAAGTAGTGTCCCAACACACGTGTACTGTATAAACTCGCTTTAATCCAAAAAAAAAAAAACTTTAACAAGAGATTTGCGATCCAATGCACGTGCGCCACTCAGGTGTCTATTAAGCGCAGACATGCTAAGTAAACAGTACTCATGTGCAATTCTGGTATATATCAAGCGTGGACATTCTGACAAAATGCAAACATGTGTAGATTAAGCATAGGTATTAGGAGATGTCGCATTTGCAAGTAACGAACGTATATCCAGTGCTTGTCTTCACCAATACTCGATAATTTCTCAAAATACATGTTTTATCTAATCACATAGCATATTAATACAAAATATTTCTAACACAAATAATAAAGATTGAGATTTCTTCAGTAAAAATTTTTATTTTTTAATTATGCTGGTTTTTTGTTTTAATGAATGAGATTTTAAAGTCCAAAACTGAGCTACCTGGTCCACCAAGTATATCCAGACAAGATATCCATCCGCATTAACGCGGCTGTTGCATCCCAAGGCATAGGGATTAAAAGCGGAAGGGCTTTGCAGCGCACGCGCGCAAGATAGGC
Source organism: Nepenthes gracilis (assembly GCA_033239525.1). NCBI lineage: Eukaryota > Viridiplantae > Streptophyta > Magnoliopsida > Caryophyllales > Nepenthaceae > Nepenthes > Nepenthes gracilis. Next base: position 971,708 of record BSYO01000039.1, on the reverse strand, counting down.
TTTTTCAGGCACTGGGCATGGGATAAGCAGGTGCCTGAGCATGAGTCGGGCATGCCTGATGCGTGACACCCATGATTAACCATGCATGTGCGTGAATCGTGCCCAGGGAAGGCGAGGTGAGAACAGACCACGCAAAGGATTCATCAAACGCTCGTTTTGATATGTTACTTTGTTCTCTCTCTCTCTCTTCTAAATATTTATAAAAAAATAATGTAATATTAAACAAAAAACCAAAAAAGAAAAAATCCTAGATAAAGATGTGGGGCGCCATTTGTCACGTCAGCCATAATTTACAAAAAGCAATGCCAGAGTTCAATATGAAAATGAGAGCTACATAACCTCAGTTATGTATACAGTGTACCACAATATTCGGTTGAGAAAACTAATGGCTTAAATTGTAATGGAAGTCCAGCTAGGATTAAACATCTATGGAATCTCGCAAGTGGTGGAGGAATCCATCAAATAGGAAATCAAACTTTACATGACTAGTACCTGTTGCTCCTATAGTATCTTCTTCCCTTAATTAGAGCCCAAACCTTGGAGTGCTCTTTTTTTGGTATTTCTTAAGTCTAAAAAGGTACACTCAATTTTTTAAAATAAAAAGGAGGGGTTTTCAACTAAGATATGGCTAATCTTTAGTCAATTTATATTCAAAAATTGGTGTAACATATTTAAAATTGTCAGCTTATAAGGTTCCATATCTGTAGCCAAATCTTCAATCAATATTAAGAAAGGGGGACGCAACAAGGAAACAATGCAAGTGTAATTTTAACAAAAAACAAAACAAAATAAAATAAAACAATAATGCAAAATGACTATGGAAATGCAAATAGTTTTAAATACAAATACCAATGGCCCTCCTTAGACTTTCAAATCTAAATCTATCCAAAGGTTTAGTGAAGAGGTCCACAAATTGACTTTCAGTGGAGAGATGTTTTAGAGCAACAAGTCAAAACTCTACTGAATCGTGAATAAAATAAAGTCTAATATCTATGTGTTTCATGCGTGAGTACTAAATATGATTTTTAAAAATATTAATAGTACTTATATTATCACAATAGATAACCATAGTTTCCTGATCAACTGTATAATCATGAAGCATCTACTTCATCCAAAGTAATTGAGCACGACAACTTTTAACTATAATGTATTTAGCTTTTACAATAGATATCGAAATGTCATTTTGTTTCTTATTTATCCAAGAGAGAAATTTATACCCACGTATAGAAGCACCCTCCAGAAGTGTTGTTTCAATCATCAGCATCTCCGACCTAGTCAACATCGAAATATCCTACATGATCAAGGTTGGAGTCTCAAGAGTACCAAATGCCATATTCTGTGGTGCCATTGACATATCTCATGATATGTTTCACAATGCTAAGATGAGACTCTTTAGAAGCGGCTTGAAATCTAGCAAAAGCATCCACACTGAAAGAAATATCAAGTCTACTCAATTAAATAGAGAAGACTACTATCATACTCTGATACAAAGTTTGATCAACACTTTTTCTGTGGATCATAGTTTAGCTTAATATTCATGCTCATATGTGTTCTAGCATGCCTTTTATTGTAGAGGCCAAACTTCTTAACAAGATCTTTCATGTATTTGTACGGAGCAATAAAAAAATTGTCGGTTAATTGTTTTACGTGCAATATAAGAAAAATATTAAATTTACCAACCATACTCATTTTAAATTTATTTTTCATACAATCAACAAACTCAAGTGCAAGAGATTAATTAGAAGAGCCAAAAACAATATTATCAATATAAATTTGAGTAACAAGCAAGAGTCCACTACAGGTGTTGATAAAAAGAATTTTATCCACATTACCTCATGTTCAGCAATATAAATTGTGAGTCTATCACACCAAACTCTTGGGGTTGTTTCAATTTATATAGAGCCATTTTTAACTAGTAGACATGATGTGTGTATTTAGGGTCAATAAATCCCTTAGATTGTTCAACAAAGGCTTCTTCTTGCATAATGCAATTCAAGAAAGTATTGTTAACATTAATCTGGTACAATTTAAATCCTATAGAATAAGCCAGAGAGAGTTTAATATGAATGAAATCTATGTAAACAATCGAAGCAAATATTTCATCAAAATCAATATCATCTACTTATATGTAATCCTTAGCAATAAGATAGGTTTTATTTCTAATTATGGTCACATTGCCATCAATTTTGTTTTTAAAACTCTATTTGGTCCCAAAGATGTTTGCATCTTTAGGTCTAGGAACTAATACCAAATATCATTTCTCACAAATCGATTTTAATTCTTCATGGATAGCATTAACCCAACACTCATCAAAAAGCACTTCTTCAAACTTTTTGGGTTCTATTTGAGAAATGTAACCCTTAAAAGCAATTTGATCCAATCATCTCCTTCACAATCTTATTCCCTTGTCAAGATTACCAATGATATGATCTTTTGGGTGATTCAATATAACTCTAAAGGATCGTCCCTTTTCTTCAATAATTTTATTATTTTACTTCTCAAACTCATTTTGTTTAGATATCTCATCATTAGATTCCCTAAAGTCCTCATCAGTATCATTATTTTCATTGATTAACTCCCAATGAATTCGATCATCTTTAGTTTGGATATCAACAATATAGATGAATTCCACCATAATTTGAGTGTGAAAATTATAGATTTTGAATGTGTGACTATTATATGAGTATCTTAGAGAAACTCTCTTATTACTCTTGGCATCAAACTTTCCTAAGTTCTCTTGATCTCTCAAAATATAGCAAGTGCTTCCAAAGTCATTAAAATACTTAATGGTTGGTTTCCTACCTTTCCACAATCCATAGGGAGTCTTTTTCATAAATTGTTGAAGGTAGACTATTGAATATGGTAAGTTGTGTTTATATCCCCTGCGTAGACATGCATAGGCACTTTCTTGCTCAACATCATTGCTTGAGCCATTTCTTGAAGTGCAAGGTTCTTCCTTTCAACAACCCCTTTGTGTTGCAGTGTGCAAAGAATTCTTATTTTATCCTTTCATTGTTACAAAAGTTTTCAAAAATTGACTGTTCAAACTATTTTCTATGATTGCTTCTAATTCCTTTTTTTTTTTTGCACTATTTTCCATTTTTTGAAGTTTTCAAAAAATCCATTGAGTAATTTCAAAGATGTCTGATTTCTCTCATAATAGGGCTATCTGAGAGAAGCAAGTGAAGTCATGAACCACAACTAAACCATAACATTTACCGCCTAGACTTTCAGTTTTTGAACAGCCCCCATCAAGTCCATGTGCAAGAGTTCTAAGGGCCTCTTGGTAACAATGTCTGTGACATTTTTGTGTGTAGTTTTAATTTGTTCTTTAAATTGAAAAGTCATTTGCAATCTCTCCCTTGGAGTCCTAATCTCCTATACCAAAGTCTGGCTTCATCAACTTAGTTTTGTGATACCTTATATAAAATTTAGAAAAGAGACCATAATCATTATCGGGGGTTCTCAAGCCCTCCATGACCATACTTCCATTAACGTTGCAGCAAGCTCAATCGGGTGAGGCGATCGAGATGGTCCCTCTAGACCCCACTGAACCAGAGAAATGCATGCACATCGGCGATTCCCTAACCGCAATAGTCCGCGACTTGCACGTAAACTTCCTCAGGAAGAACTCTGACATCTTTACATGGGTTTCCGCCGACATGTCCGGGATACCAGCCGAAATAATGATTCACAAGTTGGGTCTCGACCCCGATTACAAACCCGTCAGGTAGAAGTACAGGAGCCACTCTGTCGAGAAACTAATGCCACAAAAGAGGAGGTAAAAAGGCTACTGGACGCTGAGTTCATAAGGAAGGTCCAATACCCATATTGGTTGTCGAATGTCGTGCTCGTGAAGAAGAGCAACAACAAGTGGCGGATGTGCGTTGACTTCACTTACGTGAACAAGGCTTGCCCAAAGAATAGCTTCCTACTCCTTCGGATCGATCAGTTGGTAGACTCCACGTCCGAATACGAACTCCTAAGTTTTATGTATGTCTACTCGACTTATAACAAGATAAAGAAGGACTCAGACAACGAGGAGTGTACCTCTTTCATAATCGATCAATGGACGTACTGCTACAAGGTCATACACTTCGGTCTGAAGAATGTCGAGGTAACTTACCAACGACTAGTGAACAAAATATTTGAAACCCAGATTGGAAAGAACATGAAAGTGTACGTGAATGACATGCTCGTCAAAAGCAAAATAGTTGATGACCACGTTCACGATCTGGAAGAGAACTTTGAGGCAGTTCGGGCTCATAGGATGAAGCTTAACCTAACCAAGTGCGCGTTCGGAGTAACCTCCAAAAAATTGCTGGGCTTTATAGTGTCCCAGTGCGGCATTGAAACCAACGGAAGAAAATCAAAGCCATCCTCAACATGAACCCACCATGGACTGTGAAAGAAGCCAAAGACTCACAGGGTGACTTGCCGCCCTATCGCGGTTCATGGCTAAGTTCGCAGAGAATTACTTGCTATTTTTCAAGACACTCCGAGGAACGAAGGCATCTAGACTCCGATGGACGGACGAGTGCAAGGTAGCATTTCAGGAATTGAAAACATACCTCGTCAGTCCGCCCCTTTTGAACTTGCCTTTGGACGACGAGGATCTGTATCTCTACTTGACTGTGTCGGATATAACTCTTAGTTCGGTGCTCATCATGGAACACGAAGGCACGGGTGCGCCAAACACTCCCATGTGGACCCTAAACGTAGATGGGTCATCCACGTAGACAAGCAACAAAGCCAAGTCGTTCTCAGGACTCTGGACGGCTTAGAGATAAAATATTCCCTTGCGCTTGCCTTCCCGGCTACCAACAATGTGGCGGAATAGGAAGCCCTTCTCATTGGGCTCCGACTGGCCAGGGAATGCTCTGCGAAGGCACTAATCATGATCAGCGATTCAGAGCTAGTGGTTAACCAAATCCAGGGAGCCTTTGAGGTGTCGAACCCGGAGCTTACTAAATACCCGGCGAAGGTGAAAGCCTAGGTGCGGCCATTCGAGAGCTTCAAAATCGAACACGTCCCAAGAGCTAAAAATTGAAAAGCCGACCAGTTGGCTAAGGACACAACAACAGGATCCTTGAAGCAATATGGCAAGAGCATACGGGAAATTCTGGCCGCTCCAAGCGTCGACGGCCCAGATCAAGAAGTGCTACAGGTAACCGAAGGTGACAACTGGATGACCCCGTACTACAAGTAGCTGACGGACGGAATGTTGCCGGAGAAACCCTGAAGAGGCCGACCGGGTAAGGAAGATGGTAGGCTGGTATACGATCATCAACGGTAAGTTATACCGGTGAGGATGTTCAACTCCCTACCTAAAATGCCTAACCCCGGAGGAGGCTGAGTACGCGCTAGGCGAGGTCCATCTCGGCCTGTGCAGTTTGTACTTTGGGGGATAAATCTTACATTTAAGATCATGCGATAGGGTTTGTTCTGGCCCACGATGAAGCGAGAGGCCATGGAATTTGTTAGAAAGTGTGAAAGCTACCAAATTCATGGGACTTTGACCCATCGGCCACATTCAGAGCTATGACAACCTGCAATTCCCATGGCCGTTTGAATAGTGGGGGCTCGACATCCTTGGGCCAATGCTCTTAGCCTCCAAGCGAGGAAGTTACTCATCGTCAGTATCGATTACTTCACCAAGTGGATCAAAGCGACTACCCTAGCGTGGATAATCGAGCAAAACACAATGGAGTTCATCCAGCAGAGAATTGTTTACCTTTTTGGGATTCATGATGTCATAGTGACTGATAGCGAAACCTAATTCACCAGCAAATAGTTTACCAAGTACTGTGCGAGCTTGCGCATCAGGCTATTTCACACGTCCGTGGGTACCCTCAAGCTAACAGTTAGGTCGAAGTTACCAACCAGATACAGTTGTACGGACTGAAGACCAAACTTGAGGACGCAGAAGGATCCTGGGATGACGAGTTGCCCTCTGTGCTCTGATCGTATCGCACGACCCCACGGGAATCCACGAGAGAGACACTCTTTAGCCTCTGTTACGGGATCGAAGCAATCGTCCCCATCGAAGTGGGACTCCTTAACGTGCGAGTCGAGTGCTTCGACCCTACCACCAACTCTCAAAGGCTCAGGGAATGCCGGACCCGCCTTCCAAAGGTTTGTGACGTGGCCCACCTGAGGATGGCGGCCTACCGGCTATGCATCGCTTGGTATTACAACAAGCGAGTGAATGCTCGCTTGCTCAAAGTAGGGGATCTGGGTCCTCCGAGCGTAGAAACGGCAGAGAAGACCGCCAATAGGAACAAGCTCTCTCCAGGCTAAGAGGGTTTGTTCCTCGTTTCAATGATCCTCTGAAATGAAGCGTACAAGTTACGCACCCTGGATAGCAAGCTAGTCCCTCCGACCTGAAACGCCACCCACCTCAAGAAATACTACCAATGATCCGACACCGAGGTTAGGTAAGATGTGCATACACGATGAAGAGTGCTTGTACAGGTAATGCATTTTCCATTAACAAAATTGTTGCTTTTATATTCCTGTGTGATCGTTCATGTGAACGTGTGCATGAATGCCATTTCAAAAGGATAAAATGGCCTAAACTGCCCCTAAGTTAAGAGGATTTTTATCTGTCTGTAGATCAAAACCTTCGCTCCGTGCCAAACGACCCTCAAGCGATCATACTCGAACTTCGACCCCATATCGAAAGGCCCTGAGCGACCCCAAAACCTTAGCTCCGTACCAAGCGACCCTCAAGTGGTCGTACTTGAACTTTGGCCCCACGCCAGAAGGACCTGAACTGTAACGACCCAAGCTTGGATCCCCGAACTCGACCCGAACCGTCACGGTGAAAATCTCGAATCATCCGAAATCATAAATTATTCGTCATTGATGAACTCAACATCATTAAAAACATTATTACTAAACCTCATAAATGTTTCATTAATTCAATATCCATAACAGTAATAATAAATAACTTCAATAATATCGATGTCCCAAAATATCAAACTTCATATATGAGATATTTGATAAATATCTAAGGATTAATGAATAACGAAAAGTCTCTGATCTTTATCATGGGAGCCTCAAACTTTAATATCACCTCTATCTGGTGGCTACCCAAAAGTCATGTGATCTCTTTTATTCGATATCCAACCTGTCTAATTTGGAGCCAATAAACACAAGGGTGAGTCAAATGCCAAACAAGTAAATATAATCAATAACAGATGAGTATAATTAAGCATCCCGGACAATAACACAATGAATAATATCAATAATAGCAGATAATATATCAACCAATGTCCGAGACACAATAATATGTCGTGTCCACGACCCAAAGCCACGTGAACGGCTAAGTATCAAAGAAGTAACATGGATTCCATCGAATCCGATCATCAGCTCAATACGAGGTCACAATAGTATGAATGATAGAAGTCTCCATAGACCTTATTCTACCATAGTGAACCGAAGGCCATGTATTTACGCCCCTAAAGTTGGGTAATGCAATGAGGTTATCAATGATATCCAACTACCCCTACAATCCTCCCAGAGGTTGTACCCGTAGCATGCCGATATCACCTCCGATACCCCTCACCAATAATATCCCAAATATCATCATCTACGATGGTCACCAGGCTATAAGCATCCCTCTCGACTCATTGTATGAGATAACAAGAATTCAATTATTAGTTCAATTTGAAGTCACGACTGTTCGAGATAATAAGAATATCTTTGGATCTTATTCTACCATAGTGAATCAAAGGCCGTGTATTTACGCCCCTAACGACTGAGTAATACAACAAGGTTATTTATGGTATCTAACTATCTCTACAGTCCTCCCAGAGGCTATACCCGTAGCATGCCAATACCACCCGAGATACCCTTCGCTGAATGATATCTCAAATATTATCCTCTACGATGGTTACTATGTTATAAATATCCCTCATCAATATTAACGACCTTAACCTCCGGAATGGAATCAGTATTGAAAAAGTATAGACTATTTTACGATTCTACGGACTCCCATACACTCGGTTACCGTAGAGTCTTTATATACTCTCCTTTACTTATCCATAGAGTGTCAAGAAAATATACGCACGTGATCAAAGCCAACACAATCAATCACCACGAGAATAGGGGCAATTCAAAGGAAATTTAGAATATTCGGCCGACTAATCTTAAATGTTATATTTGATCATAATCGGCTCCCCACTATACTGATTGTTAATTCTAAGGCTATAAATTACATTTCATTTCATCACTACTGAATAAGAACACGGTTATCTATCTAATTTAGCTATTCCAACTGATTTCGCGAGGGTTCCAATCATAATAGTAAATTACCATTAAATGTTTCCATACTCTAAGATTTATTATTCAAAATATATATCTATACTCATACACAATTGAATATATATAAGAATATCCGGCATCAACCTTCACGTTTTCATATTCATATGATGTATAATTATATATGTGTGTGCGTGCGTGTCTACACATTTACATACATATCTCCATACATATGCATGTCTTCGTATACTACTACCACCATGAATATCTCCTGGAACTAGCAAAGCGACTCATCGAGGAAAGTAATATTCTCCCCACCCTCACGCAACTCGGGTTTGAGGACCTCGTTTTGCTCCTCGCTCAACTTCGTCCACTCGGTTGTGGCTTTATACTCTCCCATACTGATGTGTTCCTAGGCCAGGATGCCAATGGCTGCTGAAACATGGAGAGCCCTCTCTTGTACTTGCTGGTAGAAAACACGTTAGGTGAGCTAAGAGGGAAGTAGTGTAAAGATAGAGAGATGCCAAAAGTGTACCTCAACGAAAGAAAACCCCTATGAAGGTAAGAAGCTCAAGGTAGCATCGAGTAACTTTGTGGCCCCCTCAGCTCCAGCAAGCCCGACTCCTCCGGACACCAAAATCTCGGGGGTTCGACATCGTAGCTTGCTCCATGGTGCCAACAGTTGTCATCACCTTTTGAGCCCCACGATCTGAAGGGTTAGAAGGAATCGCCTTGAAGGCCTCAACCACCTCAGAAGGAGATGTGTCAACAATGACAGTTTCCCCAAAAGGAGGCTTCTCAACAGCATCACCCACCTCGAGAGAAGGCACATCGACCGTAGCAATCGCACCGGAAGAAGGCTCGTCAATGATCTCAGTGTCTTCTGTGGCTGCACCGACATCATCAGCCTCGTCGATCATGGTGGCATCCATGACTGTAGGAATGCCACCAAATGGCTCCACCATAAGAATGGTCGACTCAGCCCCACTCACTATGACCACTGTCGTTGACCGAGCTACAGTATCTGCCAATGACTCCCCGCAGGAAGTTTTAGTATCAGTCATGTAATGCCCCGAGCTCGAGTCACCCGATCCGACCCGACTCGAAACTGCCACGTGGAAACCCAAAATCATAAATGATCTCATAAATGCATCACTAAATAATACATATTGATTTTAACTCCCATAATAAATATTCTAAATACAATAAATGCTTATAAAAAAATCTAAACTCTGGGACCGCAGTCCCGACAATAAAACCTCAACTTCCAGTCACAAGCTTCTCATCCCAAGATAGTCCCTATCCCAAAATTCTTCTGCCACAACTTGATTTCTTCTAACCTGTCATAACCTTACACTGGAGCCAATAAAACGGAAGGTGAGCATAAGGCCCTAGCAAGTAAATAAACAAAGAAATAATGGAATACAATAACGCATCTCGGAACATAATTACATAGATAATTATCCGAGATTCAATAACATGTCGTATCCACGACTCAAAGCCATATAACAACAAGACTCAAGGATGCAAATTGGATTCCACCGAATCCGAGTAACAATCACGGCATTGGTTCCTTCGAACCCTTCACAAATGAGGTCCCAAATATACAAGATATCACGAAAGTCTCATGGGACCTTATGCATCACTATGAACCCTCAATTCACACACCCGATCCACATCGGGTAATCTCAAGGTTCCGGTGCTCACAAGTTTGATAAGCAACCCTATGGTCTCATGATACTTGCCAACCGTAGTGTACAAGTACCAAATCAACACTCTCGTTATCTCATCGAATAACATTCACATATTCTATGATCCACTGATCCACGGAATATTCATATCATTATCAAGTCAAACCCAGCGCCACCTCGGCTCGATATCCACTGATATCTCACAATTCGTTCACAGGATTATAAGCATTCATCCAAACGACCTCAACCCCCAGAATATGGATTCAGTATCGGAAAAGTGTAGACTACATTAAGGTTTCGTAGCCTTCTATTCGACCCGATACCTTAGTGTCTTCATACGATCTCCTCAACTTAACCATAGAGTGTCAATAAATATACGCACACCAACGAAGTTGACACAAAGAATATTTTACCGGAATTCATCAAAGAAATACGGGAATATTCACTTAACCGACGGTCATTATTTCAAACATACCAAACTCACATACATAGATTTATATAAACACATTAAGCTATAAAAACTTAAATATACATATAAATATCCCAACCTATATATATACACACACATTCTGCCATAAATATATCAACCATACACACACCTTGCCACACGGCAGTACACACACCCATCGAGCACAGCACACAACCATATATTCTGCCATTTATAAATTCTGCCAACACAGCATTCACCCACCGTGCATCGTGCACACACAGCCGCACCGGCGCACTGCCATACAAACACACAGCATGAATATACATATATATTCATTCATATGTACACACACCACACCCACACACATGCCGTAAGTATACACACGGCTCCTCACAGAGTTACACGTACAACATGTATACCCATACTCAGAGCTGTACGTATCAGCCAGTATAAACTGTTGGTACACACTGCTGCCAAACACATACACTGAGCACACACGCACCTACACAACACCGACAGCCAGTCGGCCAACAGAGCACGAAGCTCTGTTTTTGCCCAATTCTATTTTTATAACGATTTCCACACATATCACTGATTTAATAGCATTTGCAGAGGAAGAGGATGACGGAACAGTTGCAAATTAACAGAAGAATTACTTGCAAACGAGAGAGGAATTTTTTACTTGCCTGGTGAACAGAACGATTGGGGTTAATGGCGGCGAGGGATTAACGGCGACGAGGGTTTGCGGCGACGGCGACGGCGACGGCAACGCCAAGGGTTTGCGATGGTGGCTCCGGCACCGAGTGACAACGGCAACGCTTCCCCGACTCAAGCTTGCAACGGCGACTACGGCTTCAGACGACGGCGATTCTGGAAACTTCAACTGAAGAGGCTAGGACGACCAACACTGCTACCGCACGCCTTAATTTATACACCCCAGCATTGTCGCCCGATTAATTGAACGGAATTGAAACTACTTGACAGTCGAAGGGGTGAAACGGAAGAAGAAATTAAGAGGGAGATGGAGATGCGAAACGGAAGGAGAGAGAGAGAGAGAGAGACGGAGAGAGCGAGAGAAACCGAGAGGGAGAGATGAGAGAGATAAACGGCAGAGAGAAAATGGAGAGGGAAGGAGAGATGGAGAGGTGGGGAGAAGAATCGAGACGGTGAGGTGAGATGAGGGAGAGGAAGAAAGGGGTAATAATGGTGGGAAATTAATTACAAAAATTTTAATATTATAATTACTTGAACGTTTATATTATTAATATTATTTATTACTAATTATTATTATTATTATTAATAAAACGTTATACGTTTTATTTTATTTTTATTATTAATTATTATATTTTTACGTTATTATAATTATTATATTTATTTATTTAACACAATTAATTACCTATTATTAATTACTAATTATTTAATACTATGAATATTAACAAAATTATTAATACCAAAAAAATATTATTATTTATTATTAAATTTATTTAATAATTCGAGTCGAAATACCGGGATATTACAGGTCAGGACACTATATTGTGCCAGTATGGGCGTGGGTATTGGCTCAACTTCAGCTTCAATGACACTAGATCCGAGGACCGACACAGGGTTTGCCATGGTCACGATGCCCTCCGTTCCCCTGGAGCTAGGCACCTAACCCAAGGAGGAAGCGAGAATAGAAGTTACCACCTCGAAGTGCTCCCAAATTGTCGTACCATCTGCAATGCGGCCTCGTCCTCTTCGGAAGAAGAAGTTGAATCCAAAGAAATGTCGTTGGAAGAGGAGCGATGCCCTTTGACCAGCCGGCTTGACGGCTCTCAAGTAACCAACATCCCTGTCCTCCTCAAACCAGTAAACATCTCCAAGGGGGTCGACCCATATGACGTTGTAGCAAAGGCCTCTACAGTCAATTGGTGTCTCTCGCTTGGAAATGGTAGTGTTGGCCAGGATCAGGTCAACTAGAGGTCTCTCCTGAGCTTTCTCACTCTCTTCTAGAGACCTTGTGTGTAACGTCCCCAGGCACCCGCATGTGGATATTGTTCACTTTGGACCAAGCCCGCACGATTTTGTTCCTGACAGGACCATAGCCCCTAAAATGCGTCCATCAGAGAAACACACAGTCTCTCAACCATCAGAATTCGCAGCAGCCACATAGGCACACAACGTGGTGGATATTGTCCCTCCCAACCACACAGGCCGCAGGGTTTTGTTATGGCGACCCCCCATAGGTCTCAAGAAGTGTCCCCCAAGACACAGGCATGTCCTCATCATCAGAGTGCACAGCGGTCTGCATGGTGGGATATTGTCCTCTCTGGCCACACCGGGTCCTCACGGATTTGTTCCTGGCAAGACCTCTATTTTTCAGGATGCGTCCACAAGGGAGAGGTATCTACGCCCTTATAAGGCACGATTCATTCTCCTCCCCATCCGACGTGGGACATTACAGTCTACCCCCCTTGGAAGCCCAGCGTCTGCGCTGACACACCTAATCGGGCCCCATCTTTAATACTATTTGTAACATCTCTGGGTACCCGCTTGTGAATATTGTTTGCTTTGCCACACAGGCGCACAACGTGATTGATATTATCCCTCCCAGCCACACAGGCAGTAGGGTTTTATTTTGGCGACCCCCCCACAGTCACAAGACGCGTCGTGGGAGCCTGTGGAGGTTCGCCAAGAGAAAACCTTGAGCCCTGTGTATAGCTGGAGACACCGACAGTTCTCCCAGGCCAAAGAGGACAATATCTCACCACTCTGTGCCGTCGCTGTGCCACTCTGGGAGACGCGTTTTGGGGGCGGTGGAGGCCGTCTGCCAGGAACAAAACCGTGCGCCTGTGTGACAAAGCAGATAATATTCATAAGTGGATCCCCGGGGACATTATAAATGGTATTAGAGTCGGGATTCAGTTCAGTGTGTCAGCGCGGATGCTGGGCTCCCTAAGGGGGGTGGAGTGTGGTGTCCCACATCGGATGGAGAGGTGAACGAAGCATGTCTTTATAAGGATGTGGAGACCTTTTCCTTGTAGACACGTTTTGGGGGCAGTGGAGGCCGTCTGCCAGAAACAAAACCGTGCGGACTACGTGTTGGCTTGAGACACCGTGAAATTCTTCCGGCCCAAAGCGGACAATATCTACAGGCGGGTGCCCCGAGAACGTTACATTGTGATACCGAGCCACACTTTTTTCTCCCTCTCTCCTGAGCTAGCTCACACGCGATGGTATAAAGGCACTCCAATCATAAAGCCATGTACAAAGAAAAGAAGACAATTTCCAAAAGCATGAAGACAAATAATAAGTGGTTCCATTCATTAAATTCTTTTACAAAATACAAAGCTTACATCGGTAAAGGTATATGGTAGAAGAAACAATGTAAAATACATGGAGTAAAAAATCGACGGCGTTCGCCTGGAAACTAGTTCAGAAAAAACACATGTAGGGTGGACAGCCGCGGGCAAAATACCACTAGATTGTGTTTACCTACCCATGGAACGTACCCGACTAAAGACCAGGCATCATGGGAGGTGAGCAGGAAGCAATTCTTTGAAGGAGAAACAAAACATCGCCATCAATGTCAAAGAAGCTTCCAACCTGAAGGCTCCACCTCCAACAAGCTTCGGCGACGATCACCAGAGAAGAGATCAAGAGCAGGGCCACTTCCCAACGTCCGAGAGGATCCCGGAGTGCACCTGTTGCAGGAGATTCCTTCGAAAGAGGACGTTCGAACGCTAGCTGAAGGTGGAGAGAGAAAAAAGGGACCCTACTATTGAGCTGTTGAGCGTGGCAGTACGAGAACAGCCATAGTAGGGTTTGGCCGGCAAGAGAACAGCTAGAACAATGGCAACACTGTAAGCACCAAGTGCATCTTCAACTCTTCTAGAACTCCACCCGATCTGGGTGCGAAGCATTGGGAGGTCTCGGGCAACTTTGAAGTCCCAGATCACTCAATTGGTGTGAAGGTGAGCCTTGGTATGAAGAGTAATATGCTCTTCCATTTATAACTGTGGAAGAACGATGGCAAGCTCCCAGTGAAAGGGTGCGTATGCCAATGACTGGGAAGGAATCGATGCTAGGTTTTGGCTAAGAATAAAATCTTTCCAAATAGAGCAACAAATCCCTACGGAAAGCTGCAAGACGCTTGGGAAAGGAGGGTAGCCCTTAGGAACTAGTGGCAGAAGCATCTCGAAAAGAGACACATGAACGAGCTCACACGTAATGTCCCATTGTCTGACATGTTGGAAACCGAAAGAGGCCCAATCTTCGAGATAGGTGGCTAGTGATGGGTCCAATTATGACACGGGCCACTCTAGTTATGACGTTGGTCGATCCGACAACTAGTTTGCTAACCAGCGAAGTAAGACTCAAGAATCGTCTAGCCAACCCATCTGCTTCAAACGGGCTAAGGGAGAATCAATGGTCCAAGTTAGAGAATAGCCTCTATGGTTCAACCAATCACAACAAAGTTCACCCTCCACCTCAATGGTAGCAGTCTGCTAGCACAGAAGACGCTAGCATGATAGGTCCAAGCCAATAGTGATGGCGGTCAATCATGGGGAACCACCATACCCATTAACCAATGGCAGTCCAGTTAATCCACACAAAAAGTAGCCTGGCCCATGTTGACCACCACCCGTTGCGGTCAATACCCTAACAACCGATGAGTCACAACGGGATA
The DNA here is from genome assembly GCA_033239525.1 of Nepenthes gracilis. Taxonomy (NCBI): domain Eukaryota; kingdom Viridiplantae; phylum Streptophyta; class Magnoliopsida; order Caryophyllales; family Nepenthaceae; genus Nepenthes; species Nepenthes gracilis. The sequence goes on along the minus strand of BSYO01000039.1, from coordinate 956,653 downwards.
CTTGTTATGAGCCTCAGTGTCAAAATTTTTTTCATGAAGCACTACAAATCCCCCTCTTGACCGTAGGGAAGGTGAGAGAAATTTTCGAGCACGCAAGTAAGGAGAAGAGAAAGAACTCACACAGAGGAACCAATTTCTCCTACTCTAACATGGCTCTTCCTTCTCTTAACCAAGCCACTTCTTGTCCAGTGCACCTAAGTGATCTACTCACTGAGTGTGATATATCAATCCCAGTCCTCCTCTCCCAATGAACGCATCACAGGAGTCTATGCCTCCTTTGACATCCCTCGCTTACATACATCATCGCATCTTCTCACATCTTCCTTACATCTTTCCATTCCCTAAGAAAGAATTTTAACTTGAGTATTGAAGGATAAATTAGGGAGTGAGTCATACAAATCTTTTAACCTCTTATTTGTTATTTATGGTGCGTAGGTTCCATATTAATATGGACAAATATTGGACTCGCTCTAATTTGATTTGTAGTGGAAGATCAAATAACTCCCTAATTAATACAACAACTCAGATTTTAGGACGCATCATGTGCAATGTATATTTTTTTGTAAATTTTATTTATTTTATTATGAAATAAATATTAAAAAAAATTTAAACTTAGACTTTTACAATATTAAGTTTGTATGAGGTAAGACATTTGATATAAATGACATTAAAAGTGTAAAACAAAGTAAATGTTTATTTTAGACTTATGCAGATATGTGAAATGTATTAGATTTAACAATATTTTAAATTTTTTTTGAAGGTTTAATACGAGTTGTAATAAAAAAAGCTTACTGTTTAGAATTATAATATAAAATTATTATTAAATATGAAATAATTATAATATCATGATTATAATAGAAATTATTTTAAACTTATTATGTATTATTTTTATCAAAATTAAGTATATCCGAACACTAATTAATATTTTTTGATTTACTTATTTAATATTTTAGATAAACTTTTACATATCAGATATTTTAGTATGTTATTTAGTTTAAAATATAATTATTTTGATATGGATTTAAACAATATAAAATAGTAAATTAAATGAAAAACTAAAATACCTCAAAAAGTATAAATTTAATGTAAAAACAAAATGCAGGACAGCTAATATCAATTAAGACTTGTTTGACAAAGAAAACGGTCACGTAGAACTCAGAAAGATAATTAAAATATTTTCCAAAAATTAAAGATTTTCCGGATCGTTTTCTGACGTGGAAATTTTTTACCGTTGTGAGAGAGTCCAATTGATGTCCATTAACCTGCCCACAGCATTGCTTGTTCTCTCCCTGACTCTGGCATTTTCTCTCATCCTACTTTGCATCGAGGAAGTAAGAGAGCACGTCTTAAATCACTCTCATCTCGTGCCCTCTCTCTCTTAATGGCGATTCATCTTTCATCGGTTCTATTGGGCATTCAGGAAGCAAGAGTGCACGTATTTATTCAGGTTGATTTTTTCAAATTTATTCAGATTCGTACTTTCACGTATTTTTCATTTGCCATGGTGACTGATTTTTTTTTTTTATTCTGGATAATTTCGAATCTAGGGTTTCAAAGATCAACTTTGAAATTAATCGTTTTGAGATAGCAAATCTTTGTTAGTTGTTTTATTAGGGTTGATATTAATACGTCTTCTTCCTTCGTTAGCTACAATATCGTTGTCACAAAAAACTCTGGCGATTATTTATTTATTTGTTTATTTACTTCTGGATATTTCTGAATTATGGTTTTAGTCTATCTGTCTCGGCAATATTTTTTTAACTTCAATATTTTCATTGGTTTGATTGGAAACATTGACGTCTTCTGAGAGTTTTTGTCTGTCTTTCTTCCACTTTGTCGTTTCTTTTTTTCACTTCTGGATACTCCACAATTCGGGTATCAGTCAATCAATCAGGCAGTATTTGTTTTCACGTCTCTTTTTTCATTGATTTGATTTCAGTATTCACACCTCCAGATAGTTTATGTTTGTCCTTCTTCCACATTGTGGTATTTTATTTTTCTATCGTGATAGTAAATTATCACCCCAGATTTTATTACTTTATTTTTGTTATGTTGGTACTTGGGTAATCTTTAGTTTTATTAATTGAACTGCTTGATTGTTTTAAATTTCATCGAGATTGGCATAATCTGCACAGTAACATTGAATCAGAAATGGATTTGTTGTCAGTTTCTTAACAGGTTCCAACCTACTAGTTGATTTAAATGCCCCTCAATAAAGAAAATTTGCATTGAAAATGTGGATTTTATTGTACTTTTTCAGAGGTCTCAATAGAGAAGAAATGGTTTATATTCTATTCATATTTTTATGATTGTTTATCACTGGACCTATACTTGATTTTTTTATTTTTTATTTTTTAGGGCGTCTTTGCCTTCCCTTTATTCTTGATTTGAAAGAATTCCTATAGATGGAAGAATCAGAGTTGCCGCTATTTGGCTTTGCCATGAATGCCCAAGCGACTGTTAACTTCTTCAGTGACAATAAGCATGGGGAATGGCATTATGGACTAATCGAAAAGGTATCATTCTTTTTAAATCTTCAGTTGATACTACTTAATTGGCATAAGGCATGGGTGTTGCCTAATTCTACTAATAATAGTAGCTCCAGCAGTAGAACTCTCACAGCTATTCTCATATTTTGATTGATGTGAGGCAAGGGCTGCGATTGCTATCCTTGGAGGAATTCTTTGGTTTTCATCCAGATATTGGATGCTTCAAGTGATAGCTTTTCTTAGTTTATGTGGCAGCATAATCTCAGTATATTTCTTCCCATGAAAGGAAATAAGGAGACAGTCACGCAACTGTTGTTTATGCAATTATAGGTACACTGCACATTATATGTAGTACTTGGTTAAGTTAGCTGAGATAGATTAGTTAGTTAATTGTTTAATGCTTTTGTCTTTATTTCTCCAATTTCTATTTTTGTTTGCATGTGTCATAATTAGGTATGTAGTTTGATAGCATACTAGTTAGTTAATTACTTGATTTCATAAACAAAGGTTACTTGTTCTGCTTTAATTAATTGATTACTTGTTTGTGTTTTACATGATTCTGCACCACCGCAAGGCGACAACCGACACCGGTGGCTGCCGCCAGCGGTTAACGGTCTGGCGAATCTCAGCTTGTCAGATGTCGGAGATTCCTGCGCCCAAGGTTCTCCACCATAGAGCCTATAAACATCCTCTCCTTCTACAGGAAAGGGGACCGATTCCTAATCACCGATTCCTGAACTCGATTCTTGGTTCCCGAATCGATCAAAGGTCATTGACCCTAAGGGCCTCTATCGAGCAATCCTAGTGAGCCACTCCCTGTAGTTCAAATCTCAGAGCACAGTCTCCAGTAATTGCTCAACGAGTCTTGCATACTTGCATCCTCATTCCCTACCATATCTCAACATTTGCTCCACCATCTCTCCGTTTATTGCGGAAGATATTTTACTGGAGATCGGAGTGTTTTCGGTGTGAAAATTTTTCAACGACCTTTGACCACTTATTTGTATTGTGCAGGGCTCAGGTTGAGAAAAGTAGTGACTGGACCCCTTTGAGATCTAATTTAGGTGTGAAATCTAAAGGCTCTCTAATCCGCCAGAGAACTCGGACCAAGGGATGCAACATTGACGCCGTCTGTGGGAATAACAAAAAGTCTAACCTAACACTTCAACATTCACCCTCTTACGCAAGAAATGGTCAATACTAGGGAGCGCATTGGCCCGGCGGCGTTGAGGCGGGCGGTCTCACAGGCCTAGAGAGACACCGCCCTCGTGGCAATGTCTTGTGCAAAGATGGCCCCCTCGATCTATAGGACAACTTGAGTAGCCATGCCCATGGATAGAGGAAAAAGTGGACAATATAGGAACCACTTGTTCAAGGAGAACCCGGATGATCAGCACTTGAGTCCAATTTGTGCACGGAAGCCGGTCCCTCTCAAGTTCAAGATGCGATGTTGGCGACTACATGAAGCAAATGCTTGGGTTCCATAGCCTGCGATGAACTCGCGGACAGAATGCAATGGAGAAGTAGGGGTTCCTCCCTGACGCCGGAGGAGAGCTTGAAGTGAAAGATGATTTCAAGAAATCTCTTTGACAAGATGAAGCCAAGCGCCTTCATTGTCACGTTGGCGGGAGTTCTTCAAGCACTGCACATTAAGATGATTTCAAGCGTGGGAAGCCAAGAGTAGTGGACAAGGGAAGCTTGGCGAACTGACTAACCACGGGAGGGATTGGTCACTTTGGAAAGAAAGAGAGCGACGCAACGTTGAGTCAGGAGGGAGTATAAGCCGGTGAATTGAAAGCACACGATATTGATTAGCAATGAAAAGGTCTTGAAGTGGCGCCCAAAGTGTCGAAGAACCCCTTTGGATGGCGAGGATTTGTATTTTATACCACGGGGACTTTCGGACCTGCAGTAAAGAGATAGAAGATGGGATGAATCACCTCACAGCTCTAAGTTTGGTAGGCCCCCAAGACTTCAAAGATGAAGCGACGGCAACACGACGACCAAGTGACTTGGACACGCAACGCGTTTGGACGCATTCTCATGTGGACTCGAACATGGCGAGGACGGGTCATCCATGCTAAACTCGACAACACGGCAAATGGGCATCTTTGGACGTTCTCATGGCGAACATAGACGGGGGACATGCTCGAACTGCTTGGAGATAAAATATTTCCTTACGCTCGCCTTCTCGGCTACCAAAAATGTGGCGGAATACGAAGCCATTCTCGCAGGTCTTTGACTGGCTAGGGAATGCTTTACGAAGGCACTAGTCATGCTCAATGATTCAGAGCTGGTGGTCAACCAAATCCAGGGAGCCTTTGAGATGTCGAACCCATAGCTTGCTAAATATCAGGCGAAGGTGAAAGCCTAGGCCCGGGCATTCGAGAGCTTCAAAATAGAACACGTCCCAAGAGCTGAGAACTAGAAAGATGACCAGTTGGCTAAGGACGTAGCAATGGGCTCCCCGGAGTAGTATACCAAGAGCATGCAGGAAATTTTGGCTGCTCCAAGCATCAACTGCCCGGATTAGGAAGTGCTATTGGCAACCGAAGGTGACAACTGGATGACCCCGTACTACAAGTACCTGACGGTAGGCTGGTATACAATCATCAATGGTAAGTTATACTGGCGAGGATATTCAACACCCTACCTAAAATGCCTAACCCCGGAGGAGGCTAAGTACGTGCTAGGCGAGGCCCATCTCGGTGTGTGCAACTTACACGTTAGGGGCAAAAAACCTCGCATTCAAGATAATGCGGCAGGGTTTGTTTTGGCTCACGATGAAGTGAGATGTGATGGAATTTGTTAGAAAGTGCGAAAGTTGCCATATTCATGGGACTTTGACCCATCGCCCACATTCGAAGTTGCACATCCTGCAATTCCCATGGCCGTTCGTGCAGTGGGGACTCGACATCCTTGGGCCAATGCCCTTGGCCTTTGGGCAGGGAAATTCCTCATTGTCGGCATCAATTATTTCACCAAGTGGGTCAAAGCGGCTACCCTAGAGCGGATAACAGAGCAGAACGCAACGGAGTTTGTCCAACAAAGCATCGCTTGTTGTTTTTGGATTCATGAGGTCATAGTGACCGATAACGAAACCTAGTTTATCGGCAAACAGTTTACCAAGTATTGTGCGAGCTTGCACATTAGGCTAGTTTACATGTCTGTGGCATACCTTCAAGCTAACGGTCAAGTCAAAATCACTAACCCGACGCTGTTGCATGGACTAAAGACTAAGCTTGAGGACGCGCAGGGGTCTCCTGGGCTGATGAGTTGTTCTCTGTTCTCTGGTCATATTGCATGACGTCGCCCACTCAAGGTCGGGGATTTGGTCCTCCAGAGTGTAGAGGCGACAGGGAAAACTGCCAACAGGAACAAGCTTACTCCAGGCTGGGAGAGTCCGTTCCTTGTCTCGGCAATCCTTTGAATCGGAGTGTACAAGCTACGCACCCACAATCCAAACACATGCAAAGGATCATTTATATAAAACATATTGTATTCATTCATCAAATTCAGAAGAAAGGCCGATCTGAAGGCAACTTCTCTAATCTGCTAAAGATTTCGAATATCCTAATGAACCTCTACTTTAGACTATCATTCGACTTCAAAAATTCAAAAATCTTCTCTTCAAGATGCTTTCAGAAACATTTGACCACTCTTCTCGAGCTTCCAATTAGTTTGCAAAAGTGATCTCCTACTTCAAGCCTCCAATCAAATCTTGTGATCGATAGCCGTGAGTCCACACGCTTCCACTACACCACTCTGATCGATCATCAGCGTTAAATCAAATCAAAAGCCTCGAAGTAGGAATACCTTACAATCTTCACATCTCGAAAATATACCAACAACCAATCTCAGGAATGACCTGATAAATAAGCGATAAGCTGACTTCATCAGCTTAACCATCACCTGCCTCAAAATTTGGCAACCAATGAAAAGTTTTCATTAGCTAAACTATTATCAAGTCCTTTGTAGCCTGAGGTTGACTTGAAACAAAATCTTGAAGGTTTCTTCTTGCATCTTCCTTTAGGCATGATACACATCTTGCCACGGCTCATGATCAAACTGCCATCAAAGTCTCTCTCCACTCCACTAGGTGGAAAGTCTTTGACGTTCCTATCAAACTTGGATCACTCTAACTCAACCATAACTGCTAACAACCTCATTTGTTCCCGAACTTCTATTTAATCAGGTTCTAAGCTTTTACCAAATCAGTCGAGATTCTAATGAAATAATTCTTGATAATATGCTTCCTCACGAACGTGCAATGGAGAAAACACTTTACATCTTAGGCTTGAGATTACTAACTCGATCGCGTCTAACTTCATGATGGCTCGTCCAAAATGAGACTTCATCTCTAATCTTCATAAAAACATCTCTAACAAATAGGAGCTTCGTTCGAAATCTAATCCTTGCAGCAAGAAGAGGAAATACCTCTGGCCCAGTCTTTTCCAATTGCCGCTGTTTCCATCTTCTTTGGATACCCAAATGTCACATTAAGAACCATATGAATCAAAATGTCACCTTCTCGAAATCTGCAACAGATTTTCCAATTGGATCTTATATTTCGTAATATTCTTCAAATAAATTAGAACATTATTGACAAAGCTATCATACCTAACCCAAACACGGTCAAATTTTCCAATCGATGTTATTCATACAAGGCACAAAAATATTGGACAACCCAAAAGCACTATCAGAAATCGTAATGGCCACACTTTGACTTGAAACCTATCCTATGCACATCCTCTCACTGAATCCTCAATTAAGGATACCTCAAGCACAACTCGATCTTAGAGAAAACCCAAATTTCTTCAAAAGGATCCAACAAATCCTCGATTTTAAGAGCTGATACATATCCAATTTTCAAATAATCCATCAATCAAATTTTATTCACCAGAGAATATTGAAGTACTCCATGTCAAGACACTTGGCTGAACGAAACCTTTCTCAAACAGATTCTATAATTGTCATCTCAATTTCTTTAGCTTAGACAAGACTAATCCATACGAAGCGTTGAAATAGGTGCCAATCCAAGCACAATATCGAAAATAAATTTGATCTCTTGATCCAAGAGCAACCCAGTTGAATCCTTTGAAAAACATCTTCAAACTCGCAATGACCAAAATGTCTTCAATGGTCAAAAAATAACTCCCTGATGTGACCATATATGCCAGATGAACTCAGCATCCATTTCTCAACAGATAACTCGCTTGCAACGCCGATAATCAACTCTTAAACCTTCTCACTAATTCTTCTTTGAAACTCAAAAAACTCATATCCTGAGTACAGAATGGAATGGACTTGTTGAAATAGTCTTCCATTACAAGGTATTCGGCTTTAATTTCATGAGCTATATCTGGAAATACTTCGCCTGGAACCGTTTGACTCCTATCTAGACGTCTGGAATACAAATGCTTGGGATTAGAATAATCTTTTGACAGATGACATATCTAGCCGCAATTTGAAGCAGATTCTATTTCTGACGAAGCAAACTCATCTCGCGTACTTCTTCCTGCTAAACTTGCAAGCTGACCTTGCAAACTCGAACTTCGAGGAAGAAGACTTTGCTTCATTTGACTTTCCTTTAGCGTGTCCTTTGAAAGATAAGCAAGTTCATCATTCGAGCTTTGGTTCTAATGCTTTGATTTCTTCTGAAAATGTTTCTCTCGAAACTACTCTTACTCGATCAATAAAGCATGATCCAGCTCCTCGCCACAAGTCCAGTGCCGGAATGACACCAACTCTTTTCAGATTGAATCTTGCAGTTCTCAGCTACTATTCTACTTTAAGGAATCCTTCAGATTCTTCAACTTTTTCCCGAGCATTGCCTCAGGAGGCCTAACTTCGAATACTTCGCCCATCAATTCTTCAGCGAGGAAAGATTTGTGGGGACCATTATCCATCCGATCATAACGACGGGTAGGAATGAACAATCCTTAAATCTTCCTCTTGCTTCTTCCATAGCATTAAATCTCTATACGATCGGTATCATCGCTGCCAATAAAATTAGACTTGCACTCCTTGTCTTTACTTTTGGCAGAGATTGTTCATCAAGATTTCACAACTTCTCTTACGAAGAGAAACGAATTGATTCGATTTGAGCTTCTTCATCTTCAACTACAACTTTCAATATTGAAGAATTATCATTTCCTTCACTTTGTGCATGCCACCCTTGCGCAGAATCATGTCAATCTTCTCTGTATTGTTCCAATCTTATTAAATGTCTCTGAAGATACCTTCCAAGCGATCTCTTCATTCTCCTGGCCTAAGATAAGGTGCTGAAAGTCCCACAATCAGTTCGCTTGCATTTACTCGGCCAAAATCTCCTACTCCGTGAGATTTCGGACCGACCCACTTTATCGCCTATCTCTCTGTCGACTAAAACCTCCTTTTACTTCGCGAGATTTCGAACTAGCACTATCCAAGATTGCTATTTTTTCCAAAATCATAAAATTTAACAAAATCTCCACATGTTTGCAAAAACTAAACAGAATCCTCCTTCTGCCGCTATATCAATCCACCAATTACGTCGCTCGTACGACTCATTATAATCAGATAATCATCATTCCAATCCAAACCCAAACCTAAACCTCTACAACTCGACCTTCTGATTCAAACCTAAATCTCGACAACTCAAATTATCTGTTTTGAACCAGATGCAGTACTTATCATACCCAAATATTCAGCCAATTATTTATCCAAAATGACCCAAAGTACTCCTTACGACTTTCTCTGATACTATTTCTATTACGAACTTAGACCAAATAAGTCAATTTAAATAATTAATTATAATTTTTAAAATGTAAAATCCTAAATAATTTTAAATAAATAATTCTAAGTCCCAAAATTTGGGTGTAACAAACCAATAAATAGACTTGACACCAATCAAAATCCACATAGGAACTCGTCGGATAATCATCCGGACAAAATAAATATAACCTGCTCTACAATTATCGTAAGGGAGGTAACAATTCCAACCAAAATTATAAATCAGACATAATATAATATCCAACTGTTTTCAAAATATATCCGTCGACTTATACCCAATCAATTCCATAATCCAATCATATAAATACTAATTTAAACTATAATAGAACCAAAACTCACCAAATCAAATGGGCTGACAGATCATGACCATATTCTGCACTGCATCCGAATATTCTACTCTTAAGGGATAAAATAGAAAAAGTAAGCTTAGTGCTTAACAAGTATTATATTTTAAACAAAAGGAGTTCAATAAATCAGAGAAAATGTCAAATGGATAAAAATCTGTTCAAATGACAGGATAAATCCAAATAGCAGATAAAATAAGTCTCATAAAAAATCCAAGATCCAATATCTAAAATCCAATGGTAGTTTTGTACACAAATCAAATATTCAGATCCAAAATAATTATCCAAATAATAAAACAATCATCTTCGGGACATGTATATATATATAAAAAAATATATATAAACAAAACAGAAGTAATCTCGACCAATTCTAACAGGCAATTTGCTAATTTCAAAGTCCAATCCGAGTCCAAATCCAAAGCCTGATCAGCTTGTGATTTGGGGCAGAATTCGATAGTCTGATGATCCAATAGCATGCGCAGAAATCAAAATAATATCGTGACAGATTTTTCAAAAGTCCGGATCAAATACATAATTAAAATCATTTGTACGGGACATACCAAGGCGCAACTATGGGCAAAATTGGTGAATCTCAAGTTGAAGTCCAAAAGTCAAAATTCCAATCAGGTCCAATTCAAATCAATTGCAGAAAAATACAAATCATACATCCAATTTGAATTCTAATTATCTAAAGATTATTTTAGGAAGGGTTATACATAGTCCCGGTAATTTTAGGCAAATTCAAATGTAAATTAGGCCAGCATAAATGACCACCAATGTATCATGTACTTATGGGTAAGGTTGCTCACTATTATTTTTCACCTACGGCTTTGGGTGCTATCCTCAATCTTGTCTTATATGTTAGGATGTTTGAATATATTCTAAGGTTAAGTCAAATTATTCAAATAGGAAGAGTTACTACAAACATTTCTTACCGGCGAAAAGGGATTTCCAAATAACAAATATCTCCCCGTCGGGTGTTGGTCAAAAAATCCAATAATCCAAATCTAGATATAGTGACCACAACCCGGCACGCGTGCATGTGACTGCACGGCCTAAGCAAAATTTCATGCACCTTTTCATACAAATATACTGATATAAAAATATGTAGTATACTATAAATTTTTCAAGCTTCTTGAAAAAAATATTAAACCCTCAAAAATCATAAAATTAGTACCAAAAACTCTGAAAATATCCAATGAACTACACATGCATATTTAGAATAAATAAATCTGGTATATAAAAATGCATATATGTAAGTAAAAAAATTTCAAACAGTATCAAAAACATATCAAATGTTAAATTAAATCAAAGAGAGGGTTTACAGTTACTTGCCTGTATTTTATACTTCGTAGATCTGAAGAAAGGATGCCACGAAGTGCATGAATCAACACTCTCTCTTTGCCGTGCGTGACCCTCGCCTAGCCACTCTCTCTCTCCTCTGCGTGGATTCCACGCTGCTCATTGCTGCCCTGCCACCACCGCCTTTGCTGCTGCCTATGTCCACCGTGGACCACCCCGAAGCTACCTCCTTGCCGCACATTGTCGTCGCGGTTCACTCCTCTGCCCGTAAACCCTCCAGCTGCGCTGATGCCACCAACCTCTTGTCGCGCACAGCTACCGATGACACCGAGCACGCCATCTCCTCCCTTCACCTCGTTGGCCTTCCTGGCGCGAAAATCCGGCTGGCGGTTGGGCGCTGCCTCCCGCGCTGGCCCTCTCCCTCTTCTCCTTTCTCACCTCTTCTTTCTCCCCCTTTCTCTCTCCCCGATCCCTGATCTTATCTGCTATTTTTTTTCCTTTCTTTTTTTATTTTATATATACATTTATATTATTATTATTTTCTGTATTATTTTTTTTATTCCAAAATCCAAATCAATCTTTGGGCGACGGCACGGGCACACCTCAAGCGCTAACCCAACAGATCTAAATATCCTTTCAAATTTCGTAAAGTTAAATTAATTTTTTATTATGCCCAAATTACCCAAAATGGTAACTAATATTAAATTAATCCGAATAAAAAATCGGGATATTACACTAGGTAGGCCTTACTGATTAAAGGAGCAGTCCGTCGTAGTCTGGATTGTGTTTGCTCCTATACAATCAAAAGCGATCTCCTATTCAAGACCCAGAAACGAGCCATTTACATACAGTCCTTATAGACGGGGCCTTAGCTGCACGTGACCCTTAGCAAATAATGACCTTCCACTATAATATACAAAGGTATATCAGAATATACTATCTACTAAATGTTTCTCGGTTCAAGTTTTTAGTTTCTTATTTCCTTAGGAAATTTTACTCTTAAGTCCATAAATCCTTCTTTCCCACTATTTCGGAGAACGATTAATAAGTCCTTTACTTAATCGTAGAATATCCTTCATCGATCCTTTTTCCATAAAGCTTATATAGATACATATTTTCTTATCCTTGTGAGTTTAAATCCTCACATGGTCTTAATTATATGCATAAATCATTTGGAGTTTCAAAGAGTTAGAAAATTCTTACCACATTAAGCCAAGTAAAACTTTAGGACTTCCGGATGATAAATTCTTTCGTAAATGGTTCATAATGTGATTTTCGAAACATATAAAATTAACATATTCATAATACATGCAATTAAATGCCGATCAATCTCGTTCATAAACTAGGGTTCAATTTTAAGAACACATTATGCATAAATTCCAAAACAAGCTGGAGAAAACGCGTGGGCCGCGGGCTATGGTTTTGTTAGAGATAAACCGCACAAAATATGAAAAATCGGACACCAAATTGGTAAAATTTCATGCTCAAGTCATGGGTCGCAATTATGTAAAGCCAAATCGTGCATAAATCCAGAAATAAACTGGTAAAGGTGTCCGAGCACGGGGTTAGGGTTTTTATGTACGAAATACTGCATAAAATCATCAAATCGGACACCAAAATAACAAACAATCATACTCAAGACGTGGGCATTACAAAATTTATACTCGGACGGACATCCGAACAAGAATACCCGAAAGAAATGAAACAAAAATTGCAATAAAGGTAAGAAAAGTATATGGGTGCACTTTCCTCAGCCCGATCTATCACTTCTCTAGCTGGCTCTAGCTCGGAAGTGGACTCGAATGCCTCAAAATCTTTTTCCTCTCTCTCCTTGTACTCTCTCTCTCTTCTCTTTTAGATCTATGCAAAAATGACGGAAAGAGATGCACGCACGCTTATTTTCGCTTTTGATGCTAATTTTTCACATGTACTTTAGCCTAATCTCTATTATATTAACTTAATTATCTCCTTATTTTTCTATTTTGGAATCCGAAACCCCACAACTCTCCTCCACTTAGAAAATTTCATACCGAAATTAATGGGTCCTAAAAATCATCACATACCTCAAAATAAGTGGAGATATTTCTCCCGGATCTCATCCTCCATTTCCTAAGTAGCCTCCTCTAGAGTGTGGTTCTTCCATAGGACATTTACTAAATGGATCGTTTTCGTTTGAAGCACTTGGTCCTTACGGTCCAAAATCTGCACGGGCTCCTCAAAATCTGCATGTATGACAAATCTTCGCTAATCGAGAGAGGCTCGTAATCGATGACATGAGTAGTATCATGGCATACTTCTGGAGCATTGATATATTGAAAACATCGTGCACCTCTCTCAAAATTGGTGGCAAGGCCAAACGATAGGCCACCTCTACCACTTTCTCTAAAATCTTGAATGGGCCAATAATCTCAGTTTTAGCTTCCCTTTGATTCCAAATCTGGATACACCCTTCGATGGCAACACCTTCGAAAAGACAAAGTCGCAGACTATAAACTTCAACTCCGATATTCTCCGATCGGCATAGCTCTTCAAACTTCAACTCCAAAATCTTAAATGGGCCAATAACTTCGGTTTCAGCTTCCCTCTGGTTCCAAATCTGGATATGCCATTCGACGGCGATGCCTTCAAAAAGACAAAGGTTCTGACTTAAAACTTCAACTTTGATTTTCTCCGATCGACATAGTTCTTCTGTCGGTTTTGGGCCACTTTCAGCTCCTCTTGGATCAATATGATCTTATCGAATGTCTCTATAGCAATCTCCGGCCCCATAAGCCATCTATCACCCGTTTTCTCCCAGTGAATCAACGATCGGCACTTTATTCCATATAGAGCTTCGAAGGAGGTGATCCCAATACTCTCCTGATAACTATTATTGTACACGAATTCCGCCAAGGGCAAATGATCATCCCAGTTTCCTTTCACCTTCCTCACCGTGGCCCTCAACATGTCCCCCAAAATCTGAATGGTCCATTCGGATTGCCCATCCGTCTGTAGGTGATAAGCTGTACTGAACTTTAGATCTGTCCCCAACTCAGAGTGCAAACTTTTCCAAAATTTCAAGATAAACCTTGGGTCTCGATTTGACATGATAGTCATCGGGATTCCATGCAATCGCACCACTTCATTAATATACAGACGGGCCAAATGATCTTTTGATTAAGTCTTCCGAATGGCCAGAAAGTGTGCTGATTTCGTGAGTTGGTCGACAATCACCCAAATGGCGTCATGATTTCTAGGCATCCACGGTAATCCCAACATGAAGTTTATGGATTTGTCTTCCCATTTCCAACTAGGAATAGGCAATGGCTGCAAAAGACCGGATGGCTTCTTACATTTGGCCTTCAACTGCTGGCAGAGCAAACATCTCCCTACAAAGGCCGCAATTTCTCTTTTCATATTCCTCCACCAAAACATTTTTTGCAGATCTTGAAACACCTTATTAATCCTTTGGTGGATTGTATACCTGAATCAGTGAGCTTCCTTCATAATTTTTTCCTTCAATTCTCCAACATTGGGTATACAAATCTGATCTCGGAATCTCAAGATTCTGTTGGCTCGAACACTAAAATCAACTCTAAAATTACTCATCTGATCTTCCTTGATTCGCTTCAATATCTCTGGTTGGATACAAAAATATGATAAAATCATCTGATTCCCTTGGGCATATCTCTTGATATCGCAATGCTTCATGCATTCCAACATCTCCATCTCCTTAATCCTCAAATGAGCTGAATAACATGCTTGACAGCTCAGAGTGTCTGCTACCACATTGCCATTGCCTATATTAGCTTATATTAGCCGGTTAACATAGCGTTGATTGGACTGTTTTCCTTGTTCGACTGCTGTGAGATATAAATAATCATGATTTCAATGATTGCGATCCTTACAATTCTCTCTTCCTCTTTAAAAATTTTGTCCTCAAAATTTTCGTATTTATGCTGTCATAATTTCTTAATTGAATACCCAAAATCGAGTAAGTCCTCGAAATTCCCGTATCTTCATTCTGACCTTCATACTTAAGTTGATTTTAGAATCTTCCTAGATCAGAAAGTAATTCCTAGGCATAGTTACGTGTCTTATCAATGGCATTATTTCTTTTTCTAGAACTTGTAAATCTGGGCATTCCTTTAATCTACACTTAGCATTCCTTTCTAACCAAAACTCCTGTAATATTATTTCGAATCCAGTATATACAGAATCTAATTCTCAATAATCGAGTTACAAATGAAAGTCTGAACTCCAATATATGCCATTATTTCAAAAATTTTTTTAAAATTATCTTCCAATTTGGTAGGCAACGCACTTGCCTCTTGCATCTCCACAGAATTTTTTTCAACAATACCAGAGCTCTTTGCCGTTTGTTTCTTAGGGTAGCTACAATCCTTAACTAGATGACCTTGTTTGTCACAATTGAAACAGGCTCCCAATTTCTTGAAACATGGCTTCATTCTATGAAATTTTCCATAATAAGGGCATGCGGAGTTTGGGTCCATTGCATCGTGAATTTTTACTCTTTGTTGGCTTTAACTTTTTAGAAACTGCCTTTAAAATTAACCCTTTAGTGGAAGTTTGGCCATCATTGTTAACTAACTTCTCATTTTCCTATTTTTCTAGTAAACTTGATTCGTTGTGACTTTCAAATCCTGCCATTCATTAGTCCTATCATCCAATATTAGATAATTTAAATAAGCAATTCAAGATCCCATCCTAAAATCAGTCAGTGTAGACTTCAAATTAGTTCAAACTTCAAATTGAATTACTAAGGTCCAAATCTGAAGTTCAACTACCGATCTTGAGGCCACAACTAATTTTTCCCTAACTTGGTCTCAGTGGTTCATTTTAATTTAAGCTTCCGCATAAGATCGATTAATCTTAACGCATCTCTTTTCTTTGATACCACTTGTCACAGCTCGTATCCGCATTTACCTTAATGGGACGTCCGTGAATACTGCATATAAATTCGTAATATATCATTATTATGCACAGGATCTATCTAATCCCTTATGACCTAAATACGGCATCGGACAAGTGACCGAGGATATGAGGTAATGTCCAAAGACCTTGGCCAACGCCCAAGGACCAGTAATATTACTCCAAGGTCTCAACACTTAGAAAGTTCGGGTAAACTTCAGCAAGTAGCTGAAGCCAGAGGCCACGCCAGTTGTAGTAGCCATTTTAAGAGGCGCAGGTAGCTGTTGTTTGACTCACAAGTTGTGAAGTCGTGAGCTGCTAAAGGGAGTCACAGTGAAAATTTTAAGGGAACCTGCAGCCAATTTTGACTGCAACCAGGTTTAATTAATAATCAAATAACAAAAGGAAGCATACTTAGAAGACAAGATAGGTAATGATTCAGCCAAATTTGGGGACACCCATCTATTAATAAAGAAAGAAAGATATGAGGTGTAAAATGAAAGGTGAGTCAGTGCATGAGGTGTCAGGAATGAGTGGTGACGTAACACCTCCATCTGACGCGTATGTAAGGATGGGAAAGGGAGTAGGAGAGACAAACGTGAGACTAGGAGGAAAATAAGAAAGCAGAGGAAAAATAAGAGAGGAAATAGAGAAAAGATCAAAGAGGAAGCAGAAAAAAAGTAAGAGGAAAGCATAAGAGATACCGAAGGCAGTAAGGGTTAATAAGGGGAAGTCGGCTGAAACTTGGCAAGTGTATTTGATTCCTTCTTTTTTTTAGTGCTGATTATTGATCTTTCTTTCAAGTATTATTGTTTTGATACTTGTTTAATGTTAAATATTGGATCATTTTATCAAGAAAATATGAAAGATACTCGGCTGGCAAAACTCGGCTGAAAACTAAAGGTAGAACTTGGAGGTAGAATAGCCTCTATAAAATCAGGCCCCAACTTGTTCCTTCCATTTGAGGGGTTAGAAAAAACAGTGAGTGAGCCAAATGTTTAACAATGTACAAATAAGTAAAGAATACATATTTTATACTCAAAATAGACATATACAAATATCAGAGGAAGACGATGCATGATTTTTTAAATTCTTATCCTTTGAGTTCTTACTTATCATTTATCTTTAGAGATTAGAGTTAGTAAGCCTTACCAACTAACAGAGAGGTCACTCGAGAAAAGGACTGTGATGTACCACACAATCTAAGGCAATTTTCTCAATTTTCAATGAGTGTATACTTATAACCCAATATACGGGGTCATGGTCAATCGCCACCAAAAGTTCTCCCGTAACCCAAGGGCAGTCCTCGAATTTTCACTGTAATATTCCACGATGTGCCAAGGACATCATTTGCTCTAATGTACGGCTAGGATAATACTTGAGTTTCCACTATAACATCAATAGCATGCCAGGAAATATTACCTGAAATGAATCTATAGTCCAGTTTTCTAAAGTTTTGTTTATCACTTTATAAACGATCAGATAATTTTCTAAGTCCATGGTCCAATTTTCCAAGTTCATAGTCCATAGTCCATCTTTCACATAATTTTCCATAATATAGAATATACGATCAGAAATCATAATAGAAACCAATGCATTGTTCAATTGAGTGACTAAACCTTGAACTGTTATATGTGTTCAAATTCCAGATTTATCATGGATTGGTTTACTATCGCTATCCTAAGAAACAAACAGCAAAGAGATTTGGTAATATTGATCAAAACTCTGTGGAGACGCAAGAGGCAAGCGCGTCGCCTACCATACTGGAAGGTAATTTTTAAAATTTTTTTGACATACTGGCATATATTGGAGTTCAGACTTTCAATTGTAGCTTAATTTTTGGGAATTAGATTTGGTATATACTGGATTCGAAATAATATTATGGGAGTTTTGGTTAGAAAGTCACTTTGCTAAGTGTAGATTAAAGGAATGCCCAAATTTATAAGTTCTAGAAAAAGAAATAATGCCGTTGATAAGACACGTAACTATGTCCAGGAATTACTTTATATTCTAGGAAGATTCTAAAATCAACTTAAGTATGAAGGTCAGAATGAAGATACGGGAATTTTGAGGACTTACTCGATCTTGGGAATTCAGTTAAGAAATTATGGGAACATAAATACGAGTTTCGCCCTTAACCCAACCAACGGGTTTTGGCCGAAAAGAGTCCAGTCAACAACTTGTTAAAGGGAAAATGTTCGGTCAACACTCTGTTGACCTGCCATGATAAATTGAAGGAGAATTGTTTGGTCAATACATTGTTGATTGGCAGGTTGAGAAGTTAGGAAATAATAATCCGGTCAATAGATGATAACCGGCTAATATACAAAATGATCGATCACCAGTTGAGAAAAATACCATGTTGCCAAATGACCGGGTCAACAAACGTTGACCGGCTAATATGCAAAATGACTGGTCGTCAGTTGGGAGAAAAATGCCGGCTGCCCAAATACCTTGTAGCTAAAATGCCTGGATGCCAAATTTACCAGTTGCAGATTCCTGTCAACAAATTGACCGGCTAAGACAGCAACATGACCGGTTGCAATTTGGTGAAGATGGCCAGTCATAATTTGGTGAAAATGACCGGTTGTAATTTAGTGAAAAAGGACCGGTTGCAAATCCGGTAAAAATGGCCAGTTGCCTAAATATGCAAAATGACTGGTTGCACAAATGCAAAATTGACAGGTTGTCAAAATATCCCCTGGATAATCCAATAATGGCCAAGATATAATGGTTAAGAAGTGACTGAGGACTCTGATAAGAGAGCGAGGATATGAGATAATGTCCGAAGACCTTGGTCAACGCCTAAGGACATGTAATATTACTCCAAGGTCTCAACACTTAGAAAGTTCTAGGTAAACTTTAGCAAGTAGCTAAGCTAGCAACCCGCTTAGCTGAGCCAGCCATTTGAAAAAGCATGGGCAGCTATTTGGCTCATAAGCTAGAAAGCTGTGAAGCCGCTAAATTGAGTAGCGGCCGAAATCTTAAGGAAAGCTGCCGCCAATTTTGACTAAGTTAACCAATAATTAAGAGACATGAGGAAGCATACTTAGAAGACGAAACAAATGATTTAGCTAAATTTAGGGACGCCTGACTGTTGATGAAAACAAGAGGTATGAGGCATAAAAATGAAGTGTGAGTCAGTGCATGAGGTGTCAAAAATAGGTGGTGACTTAGTACCTCCATCTGATGCCTTTATAAGGATGGGAAAGGGAGCAAGAGAGACAAATGTAAGACTGGTAGGAAAATAAGCAAGGAAGTAGAGGAAAAATAAGAGAAGAACATAGGGAAGATAAGAGAGAAAGCAGAAGAAAAGTAAGAGAAAAGCAGAAGAGATATCGAAGGTAGTATGGGGGAAGACAGTAAGAGGAAGTCGGCTAAAACTTGGCAAGTGTACTCGATTTCCTTCTTCCTTTAGTTGATTATTGATCTTTTTTTCAAGTATTATTGTTCTGATACTTGTCTAATATTAAATCTTGGATTATATTATCAAGAAAATATGAAAGATACTTGACTGGAAAAACTCGGCTGAAAACCAAAGGCAGAACTTGGAGGTAGAATAGCCTTTGTAAAACCGAGCCCCTGACCAGCAACAAGCCTTGCTGACATGTTGCCTTGCAACTTAATCTCCCACAGCTTTAATAGAAGTGTCGATCAAGTAGCCTGATGACCGATCAAGAATTGTTGACCGGGCAATTAAGTCATTGACCCAACCCGGTGGTTGACCGAAATTATAGAATTGTTGACTGGACAAACTAAGTCATTAACTGAAAGTGAAGAATTGTTGACTAGGAGTTACCAAAATTAATCGAGGACTATAATAGTAACACACTGACGACCGTAAATAGTAAACCAATCCACAATAAATCACCACTCTAATCACTAAATACCATCTTGTTTCTTCTATCTGAGGGGTTAGGAAAAACGGAAAGTGAGTGAGCCAAATGCTTAGTAATGTACAAATAAGCAAAGGCATGCATATTTTATACTCAAAATAGACATGTATAAATATCAGAGGAATACGATGCATGATTCTTTAAATTCTGATCATTTGAGTTCTTACTTATCATTTATCTTTAGGGATTAGAGCTTGTAGGCCTTATCAGCTAACGGAGCGATCCTCCTAGGAAAGGATTGTGATATGCCACACAATCTAAGGCCATTTTTCAATTTTCAATGAGTGTACACTTATAACCCAGTATATGAGACCATGGTCAATTGCCACCAAAAGTTTCCCCGTGGCTCAGGAGCAGTCCTCGAGTTTTCACTGTAATATCCCAAGGCGTGCCAAGAACATCATCTGTTCCAATACGTGGTTAGGATACGTGGCCAGGGTAATCTTTGGGTTTTCACTATAATATCAATGGCATGCCAGGGAATATTATCCCAAGTAATTCCATAGTCCAATTTCTTAATCAATGCTCATGACTTTGTATGAAAGCTTTCAATTTTCCATAAAATCAAATATACGATCATAAAACATAACAGACACCAATGCATAGTCCATTTCAGTGACTTGAACTTTTACATGCATTTAGATTGTAAGGATTGCAATCATCGAAATCATGATTATTTATATCTCATAGTGGTCGGACAAGGAAAAATTCTGGTCAATGTCCTGTTGACCGGCTAAGATAAAGTAGGAAAAAAATGTCCGGTCAACACCCTGTTAACCGGCTATGATATATTGAGGGAAAATTTCCCGGTCAATATAAGTTGACTAGCTGATATGAAAAATGACCGGTATGCCTTTGAGAAAAAATGACTGGTTGCAGATTCCAATTAATGAGTTGACTGGCTAATATAGAAAATGACCGGTCGTCAGTTGGGAAAAAATGTCATGCTGTAAAATGACCCTCGTTAGTTGGGGAAGAATGTTGCGTAGCCAAAATGGTCGATTGCAAAATGGGGGAAAATGACCAGTTGCTTAAGGCTCGAAATTGCCGGATGCTTAAATGCAAAATGACTGGTTACTTAATGTGCAAAATGGCCGGTTGCCTAATGTGAAAAATGGCCGGTTGCCCAAATGCCAAATCGACCGGTTGTCAAAAGGTCCATGGACAATCCAATAATGGCCAAGATATGAAGTAATAATGGTTGAGGTATGATAAGTGACCAAGGACTCTGACAAGAGACCGAGGACATTAGGTAATATCCGAAGAGCTTGGTTAACGCCCAAGGACCTGTAATATTACTCCAAGGTCTAACACTTAGAAAGTTCTGGGTAAACTTCAGCAAGTAGCTAAGCCAGCAGACCTCTAACTGCAGTAGCCATTTGAAAAAGCACGGACAACTGTTTGGCTCACAAGCTCGAAGCTGTGAAGCCGCCGAATTGAGTAGCAGCTGAAATCTTAAGGAAAGCAGCAGCCAATTTAGACTGTAACTAAGATTAACCAATAATCAAATGACAAAAGGAAGCATACTTAGAAGACAAGACAGGTAATGATTCAGCCAAATTTGGGGACACTTGGCTGTTAATAAAGGAAGAAAGGTAGGAGGTGTAAAAATGAAGGGTGAGCCAGTGCATAAGGTGTCAAAAATGAGTGGTGACTCGGCGTTTTCATCTAGCGTCTATATAAGGATGTGGAAGGGAGAAGGAAAGGAAAATGTGAGAGGAAATAAATCGGGAGGAAAAAGAAGCAGAGGGAAAATAAGAAAGGAACGGAGGGAAGATAAGAGAGGAAGCAGAAGAAAAGTAAGAGGAAAAGCAGAGGAGATGCCGAAGACAGTAAGAGGAAGTCGGCTAAAACTTGGCAAGTGTACCTACCTAATTCTCTTTTTCTGTTAGTGCTGATTATTGATTATTCTTTCAAGTATTATTGTTCTGATACTTGTTTGAGATTAAATCCTTGATTATATTATTATGAAAATATGAAAGATACTCGACTGACAAACTGAGCCAGGTTCCAAAACCTGGTTCACCAGGTTAAGGTTTCTAGCGAATCACCATAGAGTCTTAAGATTACGTTCAAAATGTTGCCCCTGCAATTTAGTCTCTCACGGCCTTAATAGAAAAGTCAACCGAGTAGCATGACCATTGGTTGAAAATTGTTGACCGGGTAGGATTGAATTGTTGGTCGGTCATATAGTTGATCGGGATTATAAAAGTTAGCCAGAATCAGGAGAGTTAACCAGATTGATTGGGACTAGGGAGATAACCATAACAAACAAGAAGGACCGAACAAGAAACGACCAGAAATGACCAAGGTTGTTTGGGAAATTTAAGAAGAGACTGAGGTCTCAATAAAAGGCCAAGATCCCAAATTGATCACGAATAAGAACCAGAACTAAAAGGAGCTAAAGCAGCCTGCTAGATTGTAAAGCAAGATCTTAACTGGCACCCAAACCAGGCCTCAAATAATCCATGATAAATCTGGAATCTGAACACATGTAACAATTCAAGGTTTAGTCACTCAATTGAACAATGCATTGGTTTCTGTTATAATTTCTGATCGTATATTCTATATTATGGAAAATTATGTGAAAGATGGACTATTAACTTAGAAAATTGGAATATACATAATTGGAAAATTATGTGAAAATTATGTGAAAGATGGTCTATATTATGGACTATTGACTTGGAAAATTGGACCATGGACTTAGAAAATTATCCGATCGTATATAAAGTGATAATCATAAATTTAGAAAGCCGGACTATAGATTCACTTCGGGTAATATTCTCTGGTATGCCATTAATGTTATAGTGAAACCTCAAGGATTATCCTGGCCGCGTATTGGAGTAGGTGATGCCCATGTCATGCCTTAGGATATCATAGTAGAGACTTGATGACTACCCCTTGGTCACAAGGAAACTTTTGGTGGCAAATTGACCACTGGCCCCATATACTAGGTTATAAGTATACACCACATTGGCAAATGGAAAATTAGAAAATGGCCTTAGATTGTGTCGTATATCACAATCCTTTATTCGAGTGACCGCTCTGTTAGCTGATAAGACTTGCTAGCTCTAATCCTTAAAGATAAATGATAAAGTAAGAACTCAAAGAATAAAGATTTGAAGATTAATGCATTGTATTCCTTTTATATTTGTCTATTTTGAGTATAAAATATGTATAT
The DNA here is from genome assembly GCA_033239525.1 of Nepenthes gracilis. Taxonomy (NCBI): domain Eukaryota; kingdom Viridiplantae; phylum Streptophyta; class Magnoliopsida; order Caryophyllales; family Nepenthaceae; genus Nepenthes; species Nepenthes gracilis. The sequence goes on along the minus strand of BSYO01000039.1, from coordinate 933,756 downwards.
CTTTGTTTATTTGTACATTGCTGAGTATAAAATATAAAGAGTCAAATTTGCAAAATAATTAAATTGGATTTCTAGATGCTTATGCTACCTACTGATATAGGTCTTGCTAGTGACTAGGATTGGGGTCTTAACAACATGGAATTCATCCTTTATCAAACTAAATTTTATTTCATTAGGATAATTGTTCACCTAATGTGGGTTCTATATGACCTAGGAAACTGAAAACATGATAGATGTATGCCTGAATAAACTAGAAGGAAACTTAAAGAAGCTTAGTCATAAACTAGAAGGAAACTCAAGAATGCTTAGTCAGTGCTTTGCTCTCTTTCTTGGTGTACCCTTTTATGAATGATGCCTAGTCTAATGTGATCATCTAACTCCGAACAACAGATAACCAGCTCGCTATGTTTTCTTGAAAGGGTAATCATTAGTGATTTTGATTTTGCAAACTAGTAAATTGAAAACCCAATAGATAAGGAAATGAAAGTTAGTCAATCTTTGCGCACTTGACCTGCTTGTGTTTAAAGAATGATTGGTGGCACAATGTGATGGGCCATCTCTTAACACAAATAATCTTTCTTTACTGTGAATCCCATATGACAAATCGATTAATACTTAGGTACGTCTAGGTATGGTGAAAAAACTTAGCTATTATAGACTAATTAGCTTGGAAAACAATCAATCAAATCAAAGAAACTAAAAATACCTATTTAAGACATAGTTGGGATCAAGGAAACTAAAATCTTAGTTAAAGAGGGGAAATATATGTATACAAAATAAAGGAAACTTCTTTGATCCCCCCTCCCCCCTTAAAAACTTCACCTTGTAAAATACAAGGAAATTTTGTTGTAGGTGGATGAACAAGAGGCTAGGTGGAGATAGTAAACCGGGATCTAATGATGAATTCATGCCCCCTCCCCTGGAGCACACACAAAAGATATGCAGGGAAGTGGTGAAAGAGGACCTTATGGATTTCATGCGTTGTTTTCTTGAGCTTGCTTCCTTTGGGACAAGAAGAACTACAATATCATTTCTCTTCTTACTATATGTGGCTCATACAGAGGAGGTTATGACTCATTCGTCTATGGGGGTTATGTATAAGAAATGACACATGAGAATTGTGCTTATTAAATTTCTAGTCTTCCTTTGTTAGGTGGAGGCATATTATAGATTTAGGATGCAACAGTAATTGCTAGTAAAGTGGTTGATTTTAGGGTTAGATCCAAGATTCTAGGAGTGGTTTATATGCTAATGTATGAATGGTTTATGATCGAATGGTGGGCCTTGTAGGGTTTTCTCATCTCTGTTTTTGATGATAATTTGGCAAAAATGGAGTACTACCAAAGATATCAATTTTTCTATAGGTGTCAGCAGCCTTAGGCTTTGCCTGCATGCTTGTCAAGAAACGCCAATGAGAGGATATTCTTAGGATGATCATGTCATGGCTATTGCGAAGTGTGGATCTCTTTGACATCTTTCTATGATTCACAGATTGCTTACCATACGCGGTTAAGAAAAGAATATCATGTGTTACTTTTTCTCTTTTACTGTGGGGAGTCTCTAGGGGTGTAATTAAAAAGGCAATAGATGAAGGTTTATAGTAGAATTTCATATGGGTATGCACCGCCGCTAGATGCTTTTGATCTTTAATCTCTTTTGAGTGTGAACACTGATGTAATATTAAGATTCTTTTATTATGATTCGGAAGTTCAGAGTTTAAATTATGAAAATAGCATTATGCAAATCAAAGATAATGGTATGTGATGCGCAGCATGAACTTGGATTTGACCCGAGTGATTCTACAAAGGGCCTTCTAGATCCTGCAACTCAATTTTGCACACCTCAAATAAAAACAAGAGTTCAAAGATATGAGATTGGTTCCTCAATTCATTTTTTGATGCTCAAGTCAGTAGAAACTCTAGTTAAATTAGAACTTAGGAGGAAAAATAAAGAGATGTGTCTAGAGGATAAGCTTCTGCCTTGATTTAGGATTTTGTTATAAGGGAGAAGGTGGTTTGAAAGACATGTTTTAAAACTTTGTTTGTCGAAATCTTGAAATTGTGTTTTTTTAATCTCCAACTAAAAATGCCTCTTATGTGCTAAGGGGATTCTTTATTTATAAGGGCTCTAGGCCTATGCTAGAGTAACTTCCCCAAGCCTTTATGATTGTTTTTGTCACGGACCACTTTCCTACTACTTAATATCCGTGAATATTTAAACATAATGATACGCCATATTATATATAAGTCCGTAAAATATATAAACTTTATGCACAGGATCCATGTGATTGCCATATCATAAGTGGCTCCAATATCGTACGAATGGAATACGGCATCGGACTATACTTCAGATATGCTTATTAGGTATCAAAATCATTACTATTAAAAACTTATGGAAGTATAAATAATGATCATAACAATTTGCAGAAGCATAACTAAATAATCAATGCCAACATTGTATTTATTTATTTATCATAAGATAGAGTACATAATTTTCTAATATAAAATTAACCATGCATCCACTATATTACATGAAAGTTCATCATCACTTGAACCTAAACAACTTATGGCTTTAATCCTGCTCATCAGATATCAATTCGTACTCGCCATCTGAAGGGTTAGGAAAATAGTAAGAGAATGAGCCAAATGCTCAGTAAGGTATATTTAACAAGGACATGTACATTTGTATTTAAAATAAAAATATATTAATTAGAGGAATATGAATCATGTAAAATATGTATAAACTTTTGTTTTCTTCAACTTCTCAATTTCTTCTCTTTTTCTTAATCAATATATAGAATCTTACTTATCATTTATCATTGGGGATTAGGGTTAATAGGCATTACCAACTAACGGAGCGATCAATCAAGGAAAGAATTGTGTATGCTTTCACACAATCTAAGGCCAGACCCTCCAATTCAGCACCCGGAGGTGGGCGGTATACTTATAACCTAATATACGGGGCCATAAATTTATGCTGCTAAAAGTGCCTCCGCAGAAAGGGGCAAACCTCGAATTTTTATTGTAATATTCTAGGGCATGTCAAGGAATATCACAATCTGAAATAATTCATTAGTCTAGTTTCTTAATTCCTTTTTCAAAACTTCTTATGGAAGCTTTTAACTTGTTCTTATTCACTTTTTCTTAATTTTCTCCATTCAAGAAGAAAATAATCATATTTCTTAAGACTTGCAAAGTTTCATGTGGTTTATGTTAAATATGATTTTTTTACATATGATATGTTAAATAATCATATCACCCTCTGAAATAGCATATGGAATTTTACATATGTTAAAAATTCAGATTTAACGTGAGTTATATTCGCTTGTTTTGATCGCCGGTTTAATAGTTGGTTCGGGGCCAGCTTAGTTAGTTTTTCTAGTACAATTTTAGCACAATTTCTTGATGATTCGGTTACTGGTTCACTGTTGATTTAATGGCCACTTCAAAGGTTGGTCTGTGATAATTTTTACCACTAAATTTCCTCATTAGCAAGCCGGTTTAATGAGCTAGTTCAAGAGTTTAATGATTTTTCATAATCTGAAAATTTCAGCATACGCCAGGCCAGTTCAGTTGCAAGTTTAAAGCCTGATTCGGTGGCCTATTTGAGGCAAATTTTACAAGTTGATACTTCAACATTATCTCATGACACCTTTGTTGATTTGGCTGCCGGTTCAACCGGTTTGAGGGTCGGTTCAAAGCTAGTTCCTTTGCTGCAAATTCAGTATCCGCATGGATGCTGTTAGCTGGTTTAGTTACTATTTAGGGGCCTGGTTCAGTGGTCAATTCGGGGTATTCTTGGTAATCGGTTCACAGGTAAATAGTTCAGTTTAGTACATAATGATTTGGCTGGCTCGGCTGCCAATTCAGCCGATTTAAGGCCCGGTTCAGTCTAATTCCCTAGATTTCCAAGTTCTACATTAGCATGGATGCTATGGCCGATTTTGTTGCTAATTTGAGGCCCGGTTCAATGGTTGATTCGGATCCAATTTTATGGGTTGATACTTTAGCATCACCAAAAGACACTTATGGTTGCCGGTTTGGCCGGTTTAGGGGGCAATTCATGGCTGGTTCAAGGGCTGCAATTTCAGCATCAACAGGGATGCTGTCCAGTTGATTTTGTTGCTATGTAGGAGTCCGGTTCATTGACCGGTTCAGAGTATTTTTGGCAGTCTGTTCACAAGTTGACACTTCAGCCTCAGTGCATGAGGGCTTAGCTGGTTTGGCTGTCGATTCGGCCAATTTAGGGCCCTGCTAAAATATACAATTGCCCGGCTTGTATTTGGCCTATTGAATTTGATTTGGTTGCTTATTGGTTGAAAATTTAGTAACCGAACTAGTTTCTTGTCACCCCAAAATTAATTCGATTCTTAACTGGTTGAAATTTCGGTGGTCGAGTTGTCTTTTTTGTCAACCTAATTAAATCGGTTGCTGACCGATCCATCGGATAATTTTTTGTGTTATCGCTATTTCTCGAGGTGAACCTCTGGCTTTCGGATTTATAACATCATCAGCATAATTAGTATAGTTGTGGAATTTGATTCTTACAGAAATTCTTAGACTTGTGGAAGTCTCTAAGTTCACATATTTTAATTTTAACGGTTAGTAGTTTCAGGATGTTGGACCTTCAATCTATATTTTATTATATCCTTTGACCTCAATTTCACTTTTGTTTAATTAATTATGATTTGCTTGGTCAAAAAATCTCGGGCTTTACAATTTTTCTCCAATGTGTTAATGCCCTTCCCCGATAGTCATTACCTTTATGTGGGATTAATTTCTTTCCCCTGGGTAATCACTATTCTCCTAGGAATTTATTCATTTAGGATTAACTATCACGTTTATGAGCGTAGGCTTGATGGATCCTGTAGAGCAATTATACTATAGGTTTACTTCTCTTAATGTGTTGCCTTCGGTATGTAGCTGACTTGGTTTTGACTAGTATTGTTGGCGACCAAGCTCACTTAGGTCTCATATTGACACAACCTTATAGTGTCATCTCTTGGCTCTTTATGTGCATCACAGCAAGACAGTCTCCATCAAACAGTTCCTAACCAGACGGTCTAAAAGGACAGTTCCTAAGTCAGATGACTCTTGGCAGGCGGTTACTGTTTGAACAGTCTTTAATAGACGGTTTTTGGCAAACATGCCTAATAGGTTAGTCTTTGCACGGAATGGCTCTTGGGAAGATGGTCCCTGTTGTAGTGGCCCTTGGCAGAATAGTCCCTATGTGGTGCAACTTTTGGCAAGACGGTTTCTTTGTGGACCCAATATCATGATGACGCTGGTTCATGCATTTGTGTTTGGGTTTTGCATTTTTATATTTGAACCTATCGCTATGTATATTTAAACTTCCCAGAGCTTGCAATGTATGAGCCCTCATTCATTGAACCATATTTTTATCTTTGATGTGCAGATAATGCAATCTTGAAATGTCTATTCTTTATCAGAGCATTTTCAGGTAAATTTAATCCATCATCAACATTAACTACCAGCATATCACACGTCATTTTCACCAAACTGATATGATGAATAAGTAAATTTTGGCTTACTAAAATCTTTTGCACTAACTAGGTTTGTGAGAATTTCATAAGTTCCATGTGCCCCACCCCCATAATATTCCTTTTGAATCAAATGTACGTAGAGTGGGTTCACCATAAACTAGAGATGTTTGCACACACATACATATCCTTACCTCTTATTTAAAAGAAAAAAAGTGAAAATAGAACTTGATATGAAAATTTTCCTAAATCTATTTAATGTTTGAGCTCTAAATCTATTTGTTTATTATTTTTTGTCTCTACAGAGTAAGAGGGGTTTATTATCAGAAAACTTGGAGAAAAGGCAGGTTGTTTTAAGGAAATATTTTTAGAAGTTGTGATGCTGAGGTGACTTTATAAATTTGGTTCCCTCTTGTTGTTGTGATTGGAGAAAACCAGTATTAACCAGGCTCTTAGACTATCATTAGGGTGATATTGATGTGTCAGTATACGTTGCTTTGAATAGGACTTTGGAGTTGGCAACTATTCTTTGTCCTAGGCTTATTTATTTGTTTGTTTTATGCTGTTATATTTCTTATTTTAGTAAACCCCAAACTTCATTAGTAGCCTTTGCTTTTCCCCTATATGTTTGAGAGTGACTGGTTCATCCAAACATGACCTTTTGCCTCTTTGATGTATTTCATTTACATTGAGTGTTGTTTTCTTTCTGTAGGAGTTACAACAGAATCTATTATGTAGAGTATAATTTTTGAAGGATGTTCTACTTTTGCCAGCTCTCACTAGTGGAGGTGAGAAAATAGTCAATGGCCTTGAACGTTGATGTCAGAAATTGGTCAGGCTGTAAGTTCCAAGTTAAGCAGATTGAGATAATGCTCTGAATTTTCAATCTTATAGGTATGAGAAGTTTCTCTAACACCAGATTTTAGTAGCATTATTTAGGCAATAAAGAAGTGAATCTTTCTTGTTTATCATATGCTGGGCACCATCTCTAATTGTAGAAGCAAGCACTGAATCATTGGTGTTGGCAGATGCAATGTTGAGGTCAAGTCTTAACGTTTAAATTTTATATGTTTGATTCAGGGAAGAATATTAGAATCTTGGCAGTGTATGGTTTTTATTGCTGCATTAATTTGTCATCTGTTTGCTTTCCATTAATTGTTGATGGTATCTGGTGCTTTTTTGTCTAGATCTGGTAGTTGGGAATCTATGTTGAGCTCATTGTTGGGCAGTTATCATTAGTTGTCGATGTTCAGCCAACTAGTAACCAAACTTGATAAAAGAGTGGATTTCTATTGGACCATTTGGAGGCTCATTATGCCTCAGGCTACACAACTCACCCCTTTTTGGTGGTGCCTTACAAAACCTTTTTCCTTGATCATGATGTAGATAGGATTTGATCCCAGATTTGTTGGAAAATCCCTTGAGGTGGACCGAATGCATTTTCTTGAATTTCTATAGTTACATGTTCTCTGGCTTCTTAGCTGTGAGGAGCTGAAGTTATCTCCATCTAAACCATTTCTGTTGAATAACTTCTTAGCATGTCTTATACACTTGCAGATGCGTGTCATTTCCAAGTGAAGAGTGGGACGTTGCAGATTCAATATTACAGTTCTGGTAAAAAAATTGAGTTGGGTTTTGCATGATTGAGAGCTCCATTTAGTCCTCACATATTTTTGATCATGAGATGGTCCAGTATAGTTCATTCGTATTGCAGGTTGGGGATGCCATGCAATTGAAGGGTTGCTATGATTTTAAGTGACAATATGTCTACTTCATAAAGACGGACAGTATGTCTACTTCATGAATATTATGTCTACTAAATGATTTTAAGGGTTGCTGTGATGTGATCTTCCTCCAGGCTTGTAGGGGCTGCCATTGGAGGGGAGGAATGATGAATATAAATTTGTTAAATCTTAAGCAAGTGACTGTAACTTGGTGTTGCCCTCTTTATTTTTCAGGTGTTGTCTTGCAAGCTATATTTTCTGCCTTAATGTGCACGATAGGAAGAGAAGGCCAAATGCATAGAAAATATTTTCCCTATATTCTTAGCCTTACTTGATGCACTGCTATTGCGTGCTTAGGTTTATCGTTGTCTCCCTGCCTATTTCTTTTTTTTTTTATGTGAAGTTAGTTAGTAAATATCTTGTTGCAATAGATATAAGGACTTGCCATGGATATCCACACTCGTTCATATTTCAATTTGACTTAGTTATATATTTAGGAAAACTATCATGTTCCGTGGGTATTACAACCTCTATAAATGATGTAATTGCAAGTTACAAGTGTTTTCATCTGGCTAACTGAGTCAGTAGCCTTCGCACCAAGCAAGATTGCCCTTGTCCCTTTCCTTTCTCCATTTTGCCTTATTTGCTTTGTTTTGATCGACTATGATGTTGATAGCATTGTTTTCTTCATGTGAATTCGAAAGAATGATTATAATTGATTTTCTTGCTAAAACTTACTAGATGTTGATGGTAATTAGTCCTTCAGGCTTCTTGATAATATATCCTCATAATTTCTTTATTTTTTTCAACATTGAATGGTTTTGAGTGTCAGTTTTTTATATTCTCTTGCTGCCTGTTTACTTAACCTGTACTTGCCTTACTGCTATTGACTTGATACCACATCAGAGGAAGAGATTTAATGATGTGGGCTGTTATCTAATGTAGAATTTCAATCATGTGATATTTGTATTAGAAGTACAGCTTTCCTGTCTTGATTATGAGGCTTCAGTAAATTCCCCACATGTTTGTTGAAAGTTGTACTACTTTTCTTCCAACACTATGATACCCTTTGACTGAAGCATTCGAATGTGAATCAGATTGGTATTAATTGTGGTATTTCTGGTATTGATTTGGCTGTTAGGTTCTTAATGTTGTTGCTCTTAAGCTAAATATGTCATTGGGCATACCTGGGTTTGCTTGAATATTAATCCTTATATTGATTCTGTGGAGAGAATTTTCAGAAGTGAAGCTAAGAGGTTAGTGTTAGTTTGTGCGTGATTAAATTCATGATAACAATTTCGTGGATTTTAAGATTATTTTTTAAATTTCACTGTAAGTAACCCACATGTATTGCTTTATAAGGAATTCACGTTTAACGGTCTTTAAAATTTTCTTAATTTTTTATTTTGATTTCTCTGCCTCTTTTCTCTTCTAGAAAAAAAACCTCTGATTTTTCTCTAAAAAAATCCTTTTAGAAGAGGAACAAAAGGAATGTTATGATTGCCAATACAAGGCCCCTTATTTATAGCATTTAAGGAAACCATAGGCTGTGATTTAACGTGTGATTATTAGGGATCTTAATTTTTTGAATTTTGAATAATTTCCTTATAATCATAAATTTTAATTATTGGGCTTCTAGGAATTATAATCATATCTATCAACAAATTGTAATTGATCTTCAAGAAATGGAGATCAAATTTGAAATCTCTTTACATATAATTAATTTCTTTTCTATCCTTCCATCATACTATATTTCACATGAGTCATCCGATCGGAATAAAATTATTGATTAAAGTATCGATTCATATAATTCTTAATCTATATAATAATTTACCTTTAAATTATTTCTATACATCCAAATTACTTATTGAAAATTTATGCAAATTAATTCATCATATATATGATCAAATATTATCTGTATATTTGATCTAAATAATCATCAACAATTAAGTTAACTAAAGAATAAACGTATAATAAATAAAAGTGTGTAATTCTTTCAGGTCAAAGGATATTTGAGAATTGTGTTAAATAATCCTTTCAATATTAACGATCAATTGCAGAAGATATTCATTTATTCATCCCTTTCAGTACATGTACTTTTATGGTGTAGCCATTTTGTTTGCTTAAGGTCATCACCTTAATGACAAAGTTTGCCACCATAACTTATAGCGACACAATGAATATAGATTTATATATCTACAAAGATTTTGGTTTTGAACAAAATGAGTTAACAAGAAACCAAAAAATCATCACTACCTACCTTTTATTTCTTAATTATTGACATGACTTTCTATAATGTACTCATTATTAATTTTTATATAATATCACATGTCATAATTAAAATACATATAAAATAAATAACATAATATATGTGAATTATAAAGAATAATAAATAATTCATAATTATCAAATAATTCTCTAATAAATGATTTTCATGCATAGTATTGACAATTAGATGGTTGAAAAAATTTGTTATTCTATTACTGTTACTAGGATATAATTTTGGTATCTGAATTTGATTCATCCAATTTTTATTTTCTCCTCTCAGGATGACCATAGTTGAGGCAACAGCTGAGGGAATAGTTAGGTTTTTTGGGAGTATGAGTGGGATGAGTTAGAGTAATCATTGTTTTAGCTTGCTGACTTTGTGCATAAACTCCGTGGGGGTAGGGGATGGCATCCCTTCAGAGCTCAGTAATCTTTAGTCCAAGGAAATTAGGAAAAGTATGTGGTGTCATTGCTGAGCTTTTTATTCATCTAAGAATGTGTTAATTGGATGGTCTTTCCAAAATTTATATTTTGTTGTAAATGATAATAAATCAAAGAAAAGAAATCTGATCAATGACTTATGTATGCACAATTAGAAGTAAATTGAGAGATGAGAAATGTTAGAATTGTTGATAATAATCTGTACTCCAGTTGTCTACTCCATTAAAATTATCACCCTCCTTTGGTGCTTTCCTATCAGTAGCGAAATCCTTCTTTTCATTTCCAAGTACTTACAACCAATGGTTTTCTCAAGTAAAACTAATTCACAAAGTGCTCAATAACTATGTTCTTTCAGGTTTTCTCAACCAAGCTATCCAATTGTTTAGATCAAAAGTCTTAATAAGACCTTAGATGTGGAAGTGTATACAATGAAGTTGCTTTTCTCAGTCTCGGAAATATAGCCAATATAGTAAGCAAAGTTTAATTTTGATTATCAATTGGTTTTCAAACTCATTCTTATATTTTACGTTACTAAAGTTAACTCCCAAAAATAGTGAATGAGATAAGGTTTGGAAATGAAATAAATATTATCCAAAGAGGTAAAATATTTTACCAGGTTGGCCTCAAGTAGAGGCGGGTTGACCTTCAGAAAAAAGTCACTGTTCCAATGGTATAGTTTTAGTTGGGTTGGCTACAAATTTGAAAGGGTCGACTTTTTTGCCTTTTCTTGAATTTTCTTCAAATTACATCTATTACTCCATTATTGACTTAGTTTACTTTGAGATTTCCCCAGCATTTGAAAAGTCCTATAACTTACATGATATGACTCAAATATAACTCCATCTAAAGCTCAAGTCCTAAAGCTGCTGATGCCTTTCAAAGAGTGCTGCTTGTACTTATGTTCCTTAATGTACCTATGATCAGAAATATAGATTGAATGCTTGCACACACTTAGTGTTAGCTCATCAATGCTTTGCCATCATCAAAACTTAGTTCATTAAGTTGTAGTCGACTTTAATGGAATGTAACAAAACTGGGGAATGCTCTATTTCCCACAAAGCAAAGGTCTTTTTGTTTTTAAATTTGTTAATCACTATGAATAATGATTTAGTTGCAGCTAAAATAAAGGCATTAGTTTACTATATGCCTCATCTCCCCCGACTCAAGAAATAATAAAATAAAAGTTAAGCATCTGCTGTTTCATTGAACTGAATTTGATGGTCGGAAAATGGTTGATGGTTCTGAGTATTTGGTGTTTCCAACTATTGATTGCTAAAGTGCCTTTGACTGTAGTTTACAAAAGTGAACATAAATTGGTAAGTTCGCAAATTATCTGCCTATTCTGCTGCCTGATTCTGAAATCATAGGAAGTAGCATAAAGCAATCAGATTTTAGGTTAGTTCATTTTTTACCCAACAGTGATGTAAGGCCCTAAAAGTGGAAAACTAAAAGGATATTATTGTGAAGTCCTCAATTCTGAGATGTATATGAATGTTATTATTTTGGGATTTGTGGGAGTTGATAATTCTGGTGCTCTTTTGGCATTTATCTTTTACTGGAGATTGAGACTCAGTGATTCATTTGAGATGTGCTCAAATTGTTGGTTTATGAATCACCTTGTATATAAAATATGTTTTGCTTGTTTTTGTTATTTGCCGGGTGTTCTTCACCATTGTTTGCTGCAAAAGTAGCATTATTTAAAAAAAAAAAAAAATTCAATCCTATCTTCTTGAATGTGACGAGGAGTGATGAATTCAAATCATAGAAGCAATATATCTGCATTGTAGTGATAATGATGCATATATTTGATCCTCTCCCTAGAGTAAAATGGAAGTCTTATACACTAGACCACCCCCATTCCTATCATTGTGAAGAAAAAACAGATAAGTTAGTGTAGTAGTGTTTATTTCTAGCTTTTGGCTCGTTGGTACGTGCATTGGATACCAAATATAAAAAAAACATTCTAAACGTTTTGATGCAAGGAAAGGGGGAAAGTAGGAGAAGGAGAGGAGAAGAAATTGGAAGAGGGGAAAAAAAAGGAGGAATAGAGAGAAGAGAAGCAGAGAGATCAACAGAGAGAAGAGAATCACGATAACTCAAATATCATTTAACTTATCAATACCTCAAACAATAGAGTCGGGATCTTTATATAGAGAAACCGTCTTTTTATGATAATTTGGAAATAAATATAATTTTCTAACTAAATATGATATAATTTCCTCAAATAAAATCTAATCAAAGAAAATCTCGCAATAAAATCTTTCAAATAAAATAAAATCTCGTAAATTGTTGTGGTGAATGTTGAATTTGAACTTGTAAGATTTTCACAAGGTTTATTAAATAGTGTCAAAATGATTTTTTTTTCTTCTTTGAATTCTCTTATACATGAAGGCATGATTTATAATCTTCAGGTCCCTCCCCTCCCACAACAAAAAAAAAAAATATATATATATATATAGAGGAAAATAACAAGAAAAGAGAAAGGAGAAGAATGAAAAGCACTTTCGTTGGGATCTCAGAAAATAAAACTTATGATGGTGCAATATAACATGTCTAGCTAAGCTTGGAGGGATTTTTATTTGTAGCTTTCTTGGTGTTCCCTTTGCACCCTTGGATGGAATTTTTATTATATTGATTTGAAAAAAATCCTTGCCAAGATTCGATTGGATACACTTGAAACGACCTTTTTCTTATTTGTATGGGGCATATTAAGGAGTTTATGTAGATGTCTACAAGCTTCTGCTTGGTAGTTGAATATTTGGAATGCATAAATTTCTCTTTCTGCAATGCAAGCCAAAAATGTTCAACCTTTATCCAGTGTGATGCAGCAAGTCACACGTACTCTTCTTTTGATATTCATATATGTCATGTTTGTAAGATTATGCTTATTAATTGCTATCTACCAAATAAATGTTTGCTATTGGTATATGATCAACATGCATTTCTTTTCAATATGATCATAGATTTTCCTTAGCGGTTGGGTGTCTGGAAATGTGGCCATCCCATGGCAGGAAGTAGAAGCGAAGATGTTTGCTTTTAATGCGGTAAGAAAATATGTCTAATAATTTTTTCCTCCGGTGTTCCATCTATTGTTGTCATCTTTTGAATGCCAAGGAAGTTCCCTGAGAATATGGTGACAAATTTTCTTAGCAGACTCTATATCAATGTGTAGAGCAATCATCATCTTGAATACAATATTTATTGGATGAGGTTGATTTTGCCTTTCTATGGTGACTCCAAGGGAGATTTTGACAGATTATAGCTTAAATGGAGGGCTATTTTACATCGATTTACTCAGTCTATAGCTTAAGTTTGTTCATTTTGCATTTTGAGAATGCCTTATCCTTCCTGTTGTAATTTTCATCACTTGAGTATTTGTTGCTCTCGAGTTTTGGCTACTTGCACTATCAACAGGGTGCACATGAATACATATGGTTCAGCTTGCACTTTGGATAGGATAGCACATGTTTCAACGGATGGATTATTAAATCAAAATCATCACTCAATTGAGTTCAGTTAAAAAATAATATGATTGATTGCCAATATCCTGATATGTTTGCCAATATCCTGATCTGCATGCTAAATGAACCTACTAGGCCGCATACCCACCCATTAGAATTTATTGGTTTAATCGGCAGGTTTGGTTTTGCTATCAGGAGTGTGTAACTCACATCAATCCATCATAATGAGCCAAATTGGCTTAGTAAACTGGTCAAGTCTTTGATGCCCTTGGTTAATTTCCTAATTATTTGCATGTATGTATATTTAGATATGTGCATATCCCTAAATATATATCTATGAAAGGCTGTCCAGCGCACAAGACTCTCTCATCGTGTGGCTTGAGAGGGTCAAATATGCAGTCTTATTCCGACATTATAGAGATGTTATAATCTTGATCCCATGATGCCTTGTTTATAATTAGAATAACTTTATTATTGCACCAAGTCACATCCTCTTAATGTATAGTACTACATATGGAGACTCTTTAGTGAAGAGATACATAGGAAGGGGGAATTAATTTGTTTGAAACACCACCAAGCTTGAAGATTTGACCTCCCACCCTTGAGGGGATAGTCATTTGTGCCGTGACTTGGCTCTTGGCCATTACAAATATATTTATTTTAAATAGGCATATATACATGTGTATACATATGCAAATGGATATATACCTATGTTTATATATAGTTCACTAGTCCAATATGTGATGAGATGACAACAGTGGAAGTCGGAGAGTTGTCTCGGAGGCCGGATCCAATTCTTTCTTCGTCATGTGGCCCAGTTTTTGAAGAGATGCTTGCATCTATTTTTGGCGGTGAGGCTTCCTTACCTGTTTCTTTGGGAATGAACGACCTTGTGCTTCAAAACGTGAACATAGAAGAGCTAATTGCTGCTCCATTCATTGTCGAGTATGGGGTCCTAGGTTTTGTTGATTCATCACTCAACAATTCCATTTCTATTCCTCCGATCGTTTTGATTGCGGAGGAAGTCAATAATGAAGGAACTGTAGAGAAAATGTCAGCCAATAATCATAAGCTTGCTGTGAGGATTCTTAAGCCTCATCCTTTTTCATTAGAGGTTCCTAAGGCAGAGCAGGCCCCTTAGGTAGATTTCTCAGCATTAGAGCACCGTGTGGATTTGGATGTCATCTCCTCTCCCTGGGATTTGCAATTCCTCTTCATCGTCACTCTCTTCTGCCTCTTTTAAGCCGGAGGACTCCAGCTATTTTTGAGCCTAAATCATCTCCAAATCCATTTTTCTGTAAGGGGATTTTTGTTCACAAGGTATTTTCTAGGTTCTTCATACATGAACTTTCTTTTTTATATCATTATGTCTGATTAATATTCCATTTGTCTAGCAGTCCTAGGAGTTAGTGTGCTTAATTAGGGACGGGCTATAGAAGCAGGTGTTGAGATTGTTTTTTCATATCGTATATCGATTCTGCGATGCACAGGGAGTTGGAGATATGAGTCGAAGCTACTTTTGCTAAGGCTGAACAACTTTGAGACTGAGCTGCTTTTCTACAGAGAGAATTATCCGAATAGTTGGCAATATCCCAAGGATTATCGGTTGAGAATGCCATAGCTACGGATAGGATCACCTTCCTTGAGTATAAGCTTCAAGAAGGTGAATGTGTATCGGTTTTCGATCTAATTTGATTGCTAGTCTCCAGAATAAGTTTGCTTGACTTAGGGAGTTAAGGAGGCGCTTTTGGCTTGAAGTGGTCCGGTCACATCTTGGATGCCAGATTCTAGGATGAAATCTCTCTCTATAGGCGGGTCATCTTCTTGGTTGCTCCTAATTTTTCCTTAGGCTTGATCTGAGAAATTTTGAAGCTTCTCAGAGTTCTGACGTTAGGAATTTTCGGAGATTGAGCGATGATCCATCATTTAGGCCTTTGTCTGGTCCTCAACCTTAGGACAATTGAGTTGTTTATGCTTTGGCAATGGTTAATTTGGTAGATTTCCTTTTGTACTTAAATCGACCTTCTAAATTGTATATATATATATATTCAATAAATTAGCTAGATTTCCTTAATTATTGTGATTAACGCTGTTTCTGTTTGTGTTAAATCTTTGTTCGATGAATTATATGGATTAGAGTTTTAAGATGCATTATACTCTGTATCCACTAATTATTATTTAGACTTTAAAAAGCTACCAGAAAGGCTGCCCAAACCAATTTCTTTGCTGTTTTGTGTTTGCCACCTTAATAAGTATTTCGCAAGTTGCAATTTTATTTTTAGTACCTTTTAATATTTTAATAAATTTTGTATATCTTTGATTTGTCCCGAATATTCTTGAGCTAAGAAGAACATATATGTTGTGGCAATTTCACCTAGAAGGTAACAAGTTTTCAACATTGGTAGTCATTACGAGTTCAAGAGCATTAGGTTTTTATATTTTTGTTATTTTTGAGGTATTTTTCTTTTGTTAATACTCTTTTATTTCAATGCTCTTCAACTAGCAAAGTAGCTTTTTAGGCTAATCTGTGATATTTTTAATCAAATCAGTGCCAACTTCTTGTCACCAAAGGCCAGTGTCTAATATTATAAATGTAATGAATACTTTAAATCATTCTTTGTTCACTTCATAGAATAAGTTGATGCATAGAAGCAAATTAAGCATGTCTTGAGGTTCACATTTTTTCTTTATTAGAACTTTGTACCTGAAGTGGTCTTCTTTGTAAGATGGCTTATGTCTCTACCCTACATGCTTGATTTTTCCATTCATTCCCTTACCTAAGATTGTGATGAAGGGTGATGACGTTTATTTTTTGAATAGTTCCTCTAGTCTTATTATGGTAAGGTAATGGTTGTCCGGTTGTCCTAATTTGTGTCCTATGTATCAATGTCAAATAAGTTTAGATCTTCTTCACCTAATAAGTTGTTTTGTGTGTTTGTGTGTGTGTGATAGTGATTAGTTGTCTTAATTTATTCATGATCTAACAATTGATATCTCATCGATAATCTTTTAGATGAAGGATAAAAAAATAAAACAGATAAAAATTTAGCCTTGTCATTATCTCATTTGTAACGTTCTAGTGTTCCTAGTTGCAAGTCCAATAGTGCTTTGCCCTTATGTATCTTGATTTATCCATATTATGCTACTATTAGATTGTTTTTATAATTAGAATCTAATGATAAATAGGAAATTCAATCTCCTCAACTTTTATTGAAATTATAATGGAATTGAAAGCATTAGGACATGAAGAAAGTTTTTGGAACATAATAGCGGATCCTATGCTTTTTTATATAAATTTTTTTCCTATTGTTATATAATTTTCTTTAACTGATCATTCAGTGTTTACATGTCTTTGAACAGCTGAGTATGCTATGGATTGACACTTATCATTGCAACTTGAAGAGAAATGTGGGTTTTAATCATCCAAACCAGAGGCATAACATTTTTGGCAGTGCAAGTTAGTCTTCTTTTTTTTTTTTAGCATTGGTCTTATTAGTTATTTTTTTTAAAAAATCTAATTTGTAAAGATTCTTCCCCAATATAGATTTTGTCAGCCCATTTATAAAATAACTTAGGGATGGTCCGAGTAATGTTACATTATTTGCTCTGTTGGTTCATATGACTCACCAGCAATTGATACTAGTAAACAATTAGGCTAAACACCAAATGGTCAATATCTCTCTTTTTTTGCTCGAATGCCTTTGAGTGCAATCTGTTTAGTGTCTAGAAGTAGCTTATGAAACCATTTCTTTTTATTTAATTGTTGGGCATTGGTCGTTTTAAGTTTGTTGTTTGAAAGTTGTTGATCTACCTGCATATCTTTGTTTTAACCCATAGGAAATTCTTATGTAGCAAATTTTAGTGTCACAAACTTTTTATAAAAATTCATGTATTATTAGCAATAACAATCCCAATGGTTGCTCAAGCCGGCAAGTTGGTGCTCAAGCTTGAATTTTTCACAATAGCCTACATTTTTTATTCAGCATCTAGGCTCAATCATGATACTGTACTAACAGTGGAATGGTCTAACAAGTTGGAGGAAGGCTTTATTAAGTTAGTAGTCTGTTTAGTTTGGTACTTATGGTTGCTTATATTTTAGATGGCTTTTTCAAAATTTATTGATATTTTGTCATTAGATTATATCTGTGTTTTATTATTCTAAAAATGTCCGCAGTTATATAATAAGAATACTAAAATGATATTATTTACTTATTCAATTACAATTGAGTCACGAGGCACTTTATTTTTTACCTTGTCTATTTTTTTTATAAAAATATGTCAAATAGTAGAGAAATTGATGTGCCTAATGAGAGTAGTGTATGCAACCTCGTATTCCGTAGTGATATTATTCTTTCTTATAACTCTTTTATTTTTTCTCCTTTATGGCTTGTTGTGGTTTAGAATAAACGTGCATAGCTTAGCTATACTGTTAGTGTGGAGTATCTCAAAAATGTTGTTCAATAATGAATTTACAATTTTGCTTACATTTTCAGTCAAAATGTGCTTTGTTAGAGTGGTAAGTTATAAATATTCATTTTTTTCCACTTTAGGAAGTGTTTAGTTTTGTTTGTTATTTTTAATTTTAGGTAAAAATCTGTATTTGTATTAGTATTGCCATTCTCACGTTGAAAGCCACAGTCACTCTCCTGTTGAGCAAGGTGGTTGTCTTTATCTTGGGGGGTGAGGACAATGATGGGATAAGGAAAGGAAAAAATAACAAGGTGATTGATTTGTATTAGCTTGGTTTACCAGATCGACTGGAGGTTGGAATTGGAGGTTTATGACTTAAGGATTTTGTGCCAAATGTAATTATATCAATGGAATTCAATTTTAGTGCACAATCTTGAGATTTGATTAGGATGCAAGCAAAGAGAGTTGTCATGGATCTGAAAATTATGGACCTCTTAAATTACAAAACAAATAGGTGGATATAGTTGCAATTCAGGTTTTTGTTTTTTAGTTAGCATTGGTATTATCATGGGTTATTTTAATAGGTTTAATATGCATTAGAATTTGATAATATTAGAAATAAAAAAGTTTATTGCATTAATAATTTTAATTGATTTTGATCATGTTGTTCTGCCATTAGTATTGGCTTTCTTTTGACATTTTTTGTGAATTCCATTGCAAATTGGATTCTATACATTGATTTTCAATAAATATCAGATTTTGTTGCTAGTAATCTATTTGTTGATTTGTCATCAATGTTTATGTCTTATTATAATTGAATTGCATCCTAGCTTCTTTCTTCCATGCCTGCCTTTGTCATCTTTAGTCGTCTATCATCATGCTCATGTTCTTCTGATGGTAGTTGTCATTGTTTGTTTTAGTCCTAACCCATCTAAAACCAGGTAAACTGAGTTTTAGATTGAACATTGATACATTGAAATGTCAGCTGAACTTAGGCAACATCCTTAATCTCCAAATCACTAATATTTAGGACTAATAATTGATATAAGGGTAAATAATAGGAATGAGAACGTGAGATTGAATGAAGTAACGACATATGGGTATGAAAGTGCATTGATGAAATTGATCTGTAGAAATTTGGAGGATAGAGGCTATTATGAAATAATTGATTAAGGTCATTTATCTTGAGAATCCATAGTTGTGTTACAATAATAATTTATCTTTTATTTCAATGGTTTGGCATTTTATTCATAAAGATGAAAAATTTTGTTAATATATGACGTGAATAATAACATGGTTTTATTTAGTCTTCAACATCAAACAAACAACTGCTTAGTAAGAAACTGAAATGCATCATCTAAAGAAACAAATCACAATATCCAAGTGTCTAGCTACTTGTCTATCTTTTGAATCTTCCCCTAAGGGTAACAGCTCTCCTCCCCTACCTTATATAGAAAAAACAAATCAATAGTGCATTGATACTTGCATCCAAGCTCATGGTTTTAATAAGAACAAGTTTAGGCCGGTCACTAAAAATGTTCTTAAAGTTAAAATAAGAGTCTTTGGCTGAAATATATCTCATTTGTTTATCCTTTGGCAAGCATCACTACATTAATTTTTCAATTGTTATAGAGAAATAGAGCTCTTTACTTTTTATTTTTTCCATTTTATGAGAAAATCTATCATATTCTAGAGAAATTAATAAATCCAATGAAAGAAGTTTATGTAACCTTGTATTCCTCAATGATATTGATCATTATTTCAACTCTTTTACTTGTTTTTTTTTTTTTACTCTTTTTCACTAGTTGATGTTCAAATTGAATGTGCATAACTTAGCACATAGTTACTATGATATCACTTTGTTGTTGAGCAATATAGTTATTTAGAGGTGGGACAGTGATGGGATAAGGGAAGGGAGAACACATTTTTGTTTTTATTTCAGAGTTATATTGATGAATATGATATGGTCAATTGCTAATTTCTACATTTATATCTGAAAATTGAATAGTTGACATTAGATCCAAAATTGTATTAACTTAATTGAATTTGACATTTTTTTTACTCCGTTAGACTAAATACAAACTGTACAAATTCCTACACAATATATATATATCCACAAAATACAAAACCGGATCCAAAAATTATGGGTTCCAAACACAGGATCCTTTACTTAAGAATATCCTCATATCCTTTTCCATAAACTATGATATAATTTCATATCCTTGTGAGTTTGAGTCATCACATGATCTTAATTATATGTATAATTTCTTTTGGAGTTTAAAAGAATTAGAAAATTCTTACGACATTAAGCCAAGTATAACTTTAAAGCTTCTGGACCATAAATTCTTTTACAAACGGTTCACAACATGATTTTCGAAACATTCAAAATTAACATGTCCATAATACATGCAATTAAATGTCAATCAATCACGTTTATGAGTTAGGGTTCCATTTTCTAAGTCCACATTATGCATAAATCTCAAAGTAAGCGGGAGAAAATGCGCGAGGCACGGGTTAGGGTTTTGTTAGTGACAAACCACACAAAACATCGAAAATTTGACACCAAATTGGTAAAATTTCATGCTCAAATTATGGGTCTCAATTATCTAAAGCCAAATCGTGTATAAATCCCAAAATAAACAGGTAAAAGTGTCTGGATGCGGGGTTAGGGTTTCCATGTATGAAATACCTTATAAAATTCTCCAAATTGGACGTCAAATCATCAAATAATCATACTCTTTTTTTTTGGTAAGTAAAATCAAATAATCATACTCAAGATGTGGGTTTTACAAAATATATATTCGGTCGGGTATCGGAACGAAAATATCCGAGAGAAATGGAACAAAAAATTCAACAAGAGAAAGAAAACCATACGGGTGCACTTCAACCCGATCTATTATTTTTCTAATTGTCTCTAGCTTGGAAACGGACTCGGTAGCCTCGTACTCTTCTTCCTCTTTCTTCTCCTTGTGCTCTCTCTCTCTCCCCTCTCTCTTAGATCAATGTGAAAATGACGGAAAGAGACTTGTGCGCTTTTATATATAAACTGACACTTGAGCGCCAAGGCACTTGAGATGTCGCTTCGAGCGCTCGTCAAGCGGCTGATTCTACAATATTTCCCCTGGGTGAATTTGAGTGCGCTTCAGGTGCGGCGATTCTGCTAAACACACCCTCGGCGCACCTTGGGCTCTAATTGGGCGCTGGGCCTCCCGACTCATCTTTTGCTTTCGATGCTAATTTTTTACATACGTGTAAACCTAATCTTGATTATATTAATTTAATTGCTTCCTAATTACTATATTTTGGAATCCAGAACCTCACATTAACCTTGTGAGATTTGTAATGCGAAAAAAGAGAAATGTAGAAACCAAATACATAAAAAAAAAAAAGAAGCAAAAACAAAATATGAATTTTACCTTGACCCCCATCTCATTGAGCCTCCTTCAAATTTTAGGAGTTAGTTTGATTAGTTATGATTGATTATTTCTTCCCTTTTTCACTTTATATTGACCATTTGTTACATTTGTTGCTTTTATTGCTTTGTTATGTGATGTCCCGCATTAAATGCTTATAGATGGCTCTTGGGAATCAAGGAGGACTTTTAATTTTTTACTATTAAGGCAGTATTTTATATTAACAAATAGTATTTGGCATGGGAAATATCATGAAAGATATTTGTCCTCCATCATCTGGTGTGTTAGAGTTACTCTAGGAGAGAGTTAAAATAAGTATCAAGTCAATTTTAAATTGATAAATCCATATGGATATGTAGGAACATTTGTGAACATTAAAAATATGCTGAACAATAGATGAAATTTTCAATCAATAGCCACGTTTATGAGCTAGGGTTCCATTTTCTAAGTCCACATTATGCATAAATCTCAAAGTAAAGCGGAGAAAATAGGCGAAGAACCTCCCCCTTTCGGGGTTGAGGAGCGGGTTAGGGGTTTTGTTAGTGACAAACCACACAAACGGGGCGACCATCATCGAAAATTCCGTGACACCAAATTGGTAAAATTTCATGCTCAAATTTACCGGGGCTCTCTCAATTATCTAAAAGCCAGGTCGTCGACCCTCCTCTATCTTTTTGTATAAATCCCAGAATTCCATAAACAGGTAAAAGTCTGCGGATGCCGTGGAGGGGTTAGGGTTTTCCATGTACGAAGATGCCTCATTCCATATAAATTCTCCAAATTGGACGTCAAATCATCAAATAATCATCTCTTCTTTTTTGGTAAGTAAAATCAAATAATCATACCTCAAGATCAAGATGTAGGTTTTACAAAATATATATTGATTGGGGGTATCGGATGCGCAGAAAAAATCGAGAGAAATGGAACAAAAAAATTCAATAAGAGAAAAGAAAACCATGAGGAGGCTTGCCATTTAGGTCGCCCCGAAACACCAGCGCAACCCGATCTATTATTTTCTAATTGTCTCTAGCTTGGAAACGGACTCGGCAAGAGTAGCCTCTATTACTCTTCTTCCCTCTTTCTCTCCTTGTGTGCTCTCTCTCTCTTCCTCTCTCTTAAGATCAATGCAACAAAAATGCTAACGGAAAGAGACTTGCAGCGACCCTGGCGTGCGCTTTTATATGGCCCGAGGGCTAAAACTTTGCGCCCAAGTCCAAGAAGTTAAAGGGCAGTTGAGATGATTGGCCTGTAGTATAGCACGCCGCAAAAAAAAAAGAGAAGAGAGGGACGCGCACATCTGAAACAAACAAAAAGCGCCGATCTAAAAAGGACAAAGTTTTATTCATAAAGATGCTGATTCTCAAGATTTCTTAACCGCTCCTCGGCATAAGAGGTGAATCGCCCCCGCCCGAGGAGCGTGGTGGCTAAACACGCCCTCGGCGCACCACAGGCTCTGGTGGGCGCCGGCCCTCAGGACCGGTGAGCTATTTCCCCTGGCGATCACTCCCAGTAGTCCGCTCAGGCTGCCCCGCCTTAGGAAACAAGAGGATCATCCCCCCGCGCCACGCCCACGTGGACTCGGACTCCTGCAGATCGCTCTCTTTTCTTCGATGCTAATTTTTTTACGTTTACGTCATTTAAACATAATCTTGATTATATTAATTTAATTGACTTCCTAATTACTATATTTTGGAATCAGAGCCCTCACATTAACCTTGTGAGATTTGTAATGAGAAAAAGAGAAATAGAAACCAAATACATAAAAAAAAGAAGCAAAAACAAAATATGAATTTTACCTTGACCCCCATCTCATTGAGCCTCCTTCAAATTTTAGGAGTTAGTTTGATTAGTTATGATTGATTATTTCTTTCCTTTTTCACTGTATATTGACCATTTGTTACATTTGTTGCTTTTATTGCTTTGTTATGTTATGTCCCGCATTAAATGCTTATAGATGGCTCTTGGGAATCAAGGAGGACTTTTAATTTTTTACTATTAAGGTAGTATTTTATATTAACAAATAGTATTTGGCATGTGAAATATCATGAAAGATATTTGTCCTCCATCATCTGGTGTGTTAGAGTTACTCTAGGAGAGAGTTAAAATAAGTATCAAGAAGTCAATTTTAAATTGATAAATGCATAAGCATATGGATATGTAGGAACATTTGTGAACATTATAAAAAAATATGTCACGGGGCCACCTCCTGTCAAGCTCAACGCTAACGAACAGTTTAGATGAAATTTTAAAGCATCTAGAATTATATTTTTAAATGTTCAAGACATACAAGGTTAATTCTATAATTAAAACATGAAGAAGCTCGAGGGACAACGCTAGCTAGTGCTGCGGCACAATCATGTATAATATATTTAGTATAACTTTTTATTTTATTTCAAAGTACACACATATATATATATCGATGAAAATCAAGAATATGTAATAGTATTTAAATAAATTCAAAGATATACATGTGTATTGTTGTAGAAAATTAATTTAAGGACATAAATTTTATAAAAGTTTTATGGAATGGGAGTAGGATCACATGCATATAAAACATAAACTCTTTAGCTACAAAAATATATATGCATGAATATTCAAAATAATAAATATCGTATAGATTAAAAAAGAATAATAACATTTAAAACAAGAATGCATTTACCTTGACTTGATTTACTCAAAGGTTATTTAATTTCTCTTTTTCTCTCATTTTCTCTCTTCTCCTCTTCTATCTCTTATTTCTCAAAAATCAGCTCATTTGACTAAAAATCGATCAAAAAAGCCTATTTATAGCAAATTGGCGTGCCTTGTACAGTTCATAAGTGGATTATGTATAGATCATGTGCACAAGCGCCAATCAGACTTGTATCAGGTGCCAACACTCTATTCTAAGTACTCATATATGTCGCTTGAGTGCATCTCAGGTATGGACATTCTATCTCCAGCACGTACATACATCCCTTGTAAATGACCATTTTATCTTAAATTTTCTCATGTGTAGGTCAGACGTCTTTCAGGCACTGAACCTGATTCTTTAAATTTTAATTTATCTCGAATTTTATTATATGATATTTTTTAAATTGTCCAATTATTACTTTACTAATGTTATAATTCATAAACAAAATATGGGGTGTTACAGCACTAGCACTAGAATTCGTTGTAAGAAAACTTCGGCCTTACTTTATGTATCCCAAGCTAATGGTATTAATGGACCAACCTTTTAGAAAAATCTTTTAGAAGTGAGAAGTATCTAGGTGATTGCTAAAGTGATCAATTAAATTAGGTGAGTTCGGCATAGTGTTCCTTCAGTAAAAAGTCAAGCTTTTGCTGACTTTATAATTCAAGCTACACCTTAGACTCAACAAAGTTGGCAACTAAACAAGAAATATTAGAACCTACCTAAACAAGAAATATTAGACTAAACAAGAAATATTAGACTCAACAAAGTTGGCAACTAAACAAGAAATATTAGAACCTACCTGCAATCGGCGTAGCCTTGGTGGAATCTCAATGTTGAGGGAGTATCTTGCCAGATAGTCTGTGGATCAAGAGTGTATCTCACCTTTCTAGAAAGGATACATCTACAGCACATGTTACCTTTGAGCTCCTGGTAACTAACAATGTGGCCCATCCAAAGTTCTCATAGTTGGCTTGAAGTTAGCCAATAAATGCTATGTGAAAAGCCTAACCCTGTATATCAATTTTAGACTAGTGGTCACTAGGTGTTAGCTAACTGTGAAACCAACCACCCAAATCTGGCAAGGTACTTAAGAAGGTCCATGTATTTACTTTTAATTTTTGAAAATATAAAGTCATTGTAAGGAGAATTGCAAGGTAGACCACCTTTAAAAGATGGTTGTTTCAGAAAATTTAGGAAATACCGCCGAGATAACTTAGATTGAAGTGCGGCAAAATGTCTGACAATCCATTAGAAACTAATAGAATGATAAGGATAGTTGGCTGGTAGATGACAATGAACGGATCACTATACTGTCGCAACTAA
The DNA here is from genome assembly GCA_033239525.1 of Nepenthes gracilis. Lineage (NCBI taxonomy): Eukaryota > Viridiplantae > Streptophyta > Magnoliopsida > Caryophyllales > Nepenthaceae > Nepenthes > Nepenthes gracilis. Next base: position 908,539 of record BSYO01000039.1, on the reverse strand, counting down.
TTAGTCTCTATATGCAATGCATGACTTTGGCAGAAGCTAACTGCACACTTATCAAAGTACACCTCAGCATCTACAGGGCACATATAGGATTGAAGAACCTACTTCAAAATAATGGGGCAAAGTTATTTCTGGCCAACCATGAAGTATGATTGTAAGGTTTGAGTTTTTAGATTTCGTAAAATCGTAATTTACTAAGTCAATATAATTTATATTATGGATAATGGATGTGAGAATTGGGCTGAGGGGTTCAAAATATGAGAATGTGCATATTTGTTGCTTTACCTTGTTTTGTAGCAACATTTATTGAAAACTCCCGTTTATTTGCTTGTATCTCAAATATTCATATTATGAAAATTTTCTCTCCATGTTTAAAGGCCTAAAAATATATTTCCATATAGCTATGCTTCAAATTTATGATTTTTAAATTTTATTCCATGTTATTTTAGTATGCTGAAAATATATTGTATATTTAATTTTATACAGCATGCTCCTTACTATTTTGAATTTTTTTATATTGTCTTACCTGTATTATTAATGAATTTTTATGACTAAGAAATTTGCCATGGTAAAAATGTGTGAGTCCTATGGAAAAGAATTATGGATGGATATTCTGTAATTATATTAAGAACTTATGAACTGTTCTCCAAAAGAATGAGAACCAAGAATGTATGAAGTCAAGTGCAGAATTTTCTAAGAAGTTAAGAAATTAGACCAATGAATGTTTGACAAATAGTATATTTTGACATGTGTTAATATATTATAGTGGAAAATCGTTGTCTATTAAGGACCACTTGCGGTTTATGGCTCCGTCTATAGAGTTATATGTAGATGGCCCACCTCTGGGTCTTGAATAGGAGAAGGATTTTGTTACGGATTGAAAATTCTACCGAAAATTTGGCAAAATTTCGTTTATAAAACAGATGTCTGCCAAATACAAACCTCTGCAAAACTCTGTACAGAATCCACAAATGCAAACAACATATACATAGGATCCCCAAACGCCACAATAAACACATAGGTGGTACCGACATCGTAACTCCGTATGTACAACGCCGACTCAGAATGGATACAAACTAGGAACCAATTTCAACCATAAAAGATACCTGTGGAAGCTACTATATCCATCAATGAACAGCGAAAACTAACTATACATCCATCGTCATCATGGCATACATATACACAATCATAAGTTTCAAAATAAATAATACATTATCCATGCCTTATACAAAATAACAAAACTAAGTCCTCAAAATTTCTTCCAATCTTTATCAGCTATCTATCCTGCGCTCATAGCCTATTCGGACTCATCAGGTATAAAGACTTGTCATCTGGAAGAGAAGTAAGTGTGAGCTAATAGCTTAGCAAGTGCATCATAATCAAAAGCGATAGACAACATGACGAAGATAAGCAGGGGAAGGAGATGTAATAATGATAGTGATGCATAAACGAGAAGATAATCAAATATGCTTTGGATTACATTTTACTTCTCTTTTGGAATACAACTTACACATTTATTTGTCTTTGCGAACCAGGGTCGGTAAGCCTTACCAACTAAAGGTGCTGGATGACGAGGAAGGATCATGGCATCCCATATGATCTAAGGTCGAACGTCGTATTCAACATCCAATAACAAACCGCCTATAAAAGGCTGAACACCATGTGGTATAGCGGTATGCCTATAACCCGGTCATAGAGGACCGATAAAACGCTACCCTTCCCTTTCGTGGTCTAGAGGTAGTCATCGTTCTTCCACAATAATATCCTAAGGCTTGCTAAAAGTATCACCCGCTTCAATAAGCGGCCAGGATACGCGACCACTGTAATCATGAAGTCTCTATTGTGATACTCATGTCATGCCGAGGGATATAACCCGTCGTAATACAATCCATGGTTTCATAGGTTCTTATTCATTTGAGGGAAAATCTACCACAATTCAATTCACAATATCTCCATATAGGAGAACCATTCGATCACATATCACATTGTAGACTTCTATCCGATTACATAAACGATTATTATATTTCCTTCGAACTTAATTCCTTTCACAAGTCAATTTGGATGCATAAATATCACAAAGCATAGAAAGGATTAGAATTCCTTACCATATTGGGCAATTACCACTTTTAGGGTCCTCCAGAACACATTTCCTTACAAAGGATGTACAAACACATATTTTTGAAACTTACAATTAAACACAAACAATTAGACATATAGTTCATTAGGAAACTTGCAAAATTCCCATTTATTCTCGGGTGAACAGTGCCAGGGCCATTTTAGAGCGTTCGGACATCGCGAACAGGTCGATACTTGTGAATTCGGACACCCAGCCAAGGTGTATACATAATTAGGACATGATAATTCATATTTTGGAGTCCGTTTAACATATTATTGAAGGAAAAAGGGGGCATCCCGAGCAGGCTACGGGTTAGGGTTTGGTGAAGCAAACTGGGTCAAACGGAGGGGTTAAACGGATAATAAACCATAAATACTTAAAGTAATAATCATGGGTTATATATTTTTCATGATTTGGGTGAGTATCGGAACGATAATGCCTGATGGAGAACGAATAAAAATTGAAAGAGAGAATAAAAAGGATATGAGAGCACTTACCTCGACCCGATTTACGACTTTTTCAACTATCTCGAGCTCGAAATCAGACCCGGAGAGCTTCGTTTGGCCGTTTCTCTCTCTTCTCCCTCCCTTTCTTTCTCTACCCGAAGCTTCCCTCTGCTTTTCCTTTTTTCTTCTGCTTCCCCGTGTTTTCCTGAAACCCTTCCCCCATCCCCCTTTTAATTGTTATTATTATTATTAGTTACATTATATATATATATATATATGCATTTCATTTCTTCCGATCCCAAAACTCAAATCGGTACTCGGGCAACCGAATAACACACCCCGGACACTGGCCTAACAATTTCAAATATTATCCAAAATTTTTATAATATTTAAATTAATTTTTATTACACCCAAATTACTCCCAAAATAAATAAATCCAGTTAAAATTGAAATTGATTTTTATTACACCCAAATTACCCCCAAAATAAATAAATCTAATTAAATCAAATAAAAATATTCGGGATATTACAGCTTTAGATTGCGTAGAAGCAAATACAATCTAAGCTTCGATCGACCGCTCCTTTAGCTAGTAAGGCCTACTAGCCTTAATTCCTTTAAAAAAGTAAGTTTTCAGCATGATTTGATGAGTATGATAATGAATAAATACAATAAAAAATTCTAAATCTATTATGAAAGTATTTTCTGATCATGTTTTATGACTATCCAATTATCCATATTCCTTCTAATGTATATCTTTATGTTTCAAGTATAAAGTATGCATATTATTTGATATATGTACATGTGCCTTGTTGAGCATTTGTCTCACTTTTTTACTTTTTTGCTAACCCTTCAGATGATTCGCATGGGTTTATGCCTAACGAGTAGAAATGAAGAATCGGTGCTTAGTTTTATATCTTGTGGATGTCCTATGATGTATTTAGACATCATCTTTTGTATTTTTGATATGTTACTTGTTCCTGTAGAAGTCAAGGATTGGATATAAGTATTATTATGTAATTTGGATGGTTGATGTATGTTTTGGTTGAAACCTAGTATATCTAGATTATAAAAATGCTTTTGCGGATCTGAAGGCATTTGTAGGCATCTTCTTGATTTAGGTCCGGCAAGGTAAAATGTTTTGGTGTATTGTTTGAGCCACGAGATTGTGGCATTATGTTGTGGATTCTGTGTAGTTGGCATGTATTTATTAGGTCATACCTAATAGATTATTTATTACTAGAATTAAGTCAATGACAGATTAGTGAGCCGTTCCGTCACAATGATGCCATCGAGCTTGTGAATAAATATGGCAAGTGTCAAATTTATAAAAGTGTATGAAGTAAGCTTCCCATAGAAATTAAATGATCTTCAGAGGCCTTGGTCATTTGCGTAGTGAGGGTTAAACATATTAAGACCTTTCTATGTAGCATCCGGGCAATGCAAATTCAAAATTTTTGGCCATTTACTATGATTCCTCATGTCTTTTGTCCTAAGTAATGCAACAATGAAAAATATATGCAGCTAATCCTAGACTCAAGAGTTATATTAGTATACCAGCAAGGTGTGTTAGTTTCCTTTTAAGATAAGATTATGGGTATGTCAAATCCTTAATTTTAACGTAATTGTGCGCAGTTTGTATCTGATTTGTTGATGAAAATACAACTCTATAGCTTACAATGTTAGAGGAAGATGAAACTAAAATTGTGTTTCCTTGTTTTAGAATGTTGTCAATAATAGAGATATTTCTGTGATATGGTTTGTTGCAGGGTTAGCATCGTGTGAGTTGTCCCATAATACAACTTGTTTGTGTGATAAGAATTGTTTAATGAGTTGGAGTCTTGCCTTGGTAAATTGGAATATTTTCTTGGTGAAGTTTTGATCTACAGATTCTTGTAATGAATATGTTTGGTCATGTTGTTCAACAGTACTGATTGCTTATTATCTGGCCGTGGCCACTGAAGTCGAGGTACATATCTCTTTAGTTATGTAGTTGTGAATGCCATATCTATCTAATTAGCAGGTAGACCCTTGTGTCTCTGCTCTTCTTTTCTATAAAGGTTATCCTGTTATTCTAGATTGTTGATAAAGTACTTGTTATACCTTGCATTTGGTGCAATGATACTTCAAAGTAATTGCCTGCCTATTTGAAAAGTGATATTCTACAATGTGTCGAGAATTCTGAATGATAAAAGAGATATTGCTGCATTGTTAATTGTTCTAGAATATAATTTGTCTAGATTGTATCAAAAAAAATGAATTTTTTATTGTTTGGACAACATTGCCTATAACTTCTTCCATATTACTATTCTTTGCGCTTCTTGCTTCAAATTTTGTTGTAAAACCAATGATAATTGGTTGGTGTTGTTGTGAATGAACATGTAAGTAGGAGATATCGCCATGAGGTCCAAGTGCTTCCTCTATATGTTGATCATTCCACCCCTATGGCTCACGAAGGTCCCAGAGTGCTAACAATCTAGTTGGTGTGTCCTGATCATGGAGAATTTGAAATGATTGTGGATGTTTTATTCTACTCGTACCCTTTGGCTGTGGTGAATATATAATGTATATAGTGGATCCATTATATACATAGATGTCCCGAAGTACATGTAGAGCCTGTTTTGTTGATATATGATTATTTAGGTGGAATGCTGTCTGAATTTTTTATGGTTGAACTTGCCAGTGAATGTCGTTGATAATGCTTAAATGATCAAACACAAGCTGTATATAAAGTAATGTTAGTGAAATGAAGAACAAAAATATACCACATTTTCCATTCACACTTGTGGTAGGTGCTGCTGCATGAATACATGTGCTGTTCAGCATAGTGAATGGTGGTTTGTGAGTATCCTAAAGTCCTTACCGAGTTAGACATTAAGGATTAACAAACAGAGTAGGTTTTGGCATTGTTTAGAAGATTAAAAATTAAAATAATTAAAAAAGAATGCAGTGTGTTTAGTAAAATTATTATGTAATCAAGATGTAGGGTAGATGTGGTTTATGTGATAAGAATTGAGAATTGATTGGAATCTGCATTTTAACCATAAGCTGGAGAATGCAGGAGGATATAGGAAACAACCAAGTGTAATGATTTTGTATAATTTTGCAAGAATAGTACAGAAGACAATGGCTAACCCTGAGTGCAATGATTTTGTAATGCTCAACTTAGAATTGAAGAATCATCCAAACATAATTGTTGTCTGCAACATATTGATGGAGTTGGTTGCTTTAGTACCAAATTGCACTTGTCCAACCAAAGCTATTGGAAATTGGTTTTGGCCGCTGACTAAAGTCAGTTAAAGTTGGTACTCAGACAGGCACTGATCAATTCAATTGTTGGCTTTGAGGAAGATAGAATTGTGCCTTGGATGCTAAGAAATAGAATGTAGAACTGAGATGGATTAAGTAATAGCAGGTGCAGATATCAATAATCTTCAAATTCAGAATTGAGAGCAAAAATTTGTATGGAACAAAACCTGAATTCTCAATTAACGCATGGGAAGATCTGAATATTAGCAGGTCAGCAATAAGAATTAGAATTATGATTGAAATAAGAGTATGTATATGTAAATAAGAAGTAGAAGTTTTTGAATTGCTAACAGGATACATAACAAAATGAAGAAGCTATTTGTCCCATTGTGACCAGTACACGAAGTTGTACTCCTCACCAAGAGTCAAATATCTGTCGCTTGCTATGTGGAAAATGATATGACTAGTACAAAAAGTAATAGCAGCACTGATGCTAAAATTAGCTTTGATGCATCAATTTACTCATATAGTTTTGTTGAATAATATACTTTAGATTTTAGATTTTAGACTTATTTGACTTATTAATGTAACACTGATAATTTACTAAAGCAGAATCCAAAATCATATGCATATAGACAAACTTATGGAGATGCATGCTCACTTTTTGGAATAACGATCCTGCATTGATGAGGCTCTCAAGATAGAACAAGATTCACATTTAGAAAATGCCACACGTGTGTTTTTATCATGCCTAGCCAAATTGGCTTAATTCAACAAGTGTGGATCAAATAAAAACCAATGTAACAGTAACAAGTGTTGCATTTAACGCTGAAATCTTTCAATCTAATAGTAGAAGCATGAAGCAGTAGTAGAGGTGGCTTGAGACCCCTTGGTAGATGATATTTGCTTTGTTTGGTATAGACTTACTATGAATCATAATTGTTTAGTAAAAATATAATATTTGATAAACTTCTTTATTACTAACAGTCTAACCAATTTTTTAACTTCACAATTAGTTGATCAATGTTTAATATTTCAGAATTATGGAAGGCTAATGAGTATACATTTTTCATACTAGCATTAATAGAAATGGATCTCTTAACTAGTGTAGTGTTATTTGAGTCAGCATTCAATATTGAGGGTTGAATAGTTGATAAAAAAAGTAGGACAATATCAAAGATAATGGAAATATGCATTCTTTTTAATGATCGGTCAGGTACAAAATTGATTCACAAATTCAATTATTTTGAATTCAAGTAATTTAATTATCTCTAGAAATGATAATACTAACATAAATTCAAATGTAAGTAATGAAGTTTGCTTCCAGTAAGGAAGCACGAGAGCAAATGATCTATCATTCACATCTTCGAATTCATACGATGGACATAAAGTTTGTTTTGTTGATGCACAATAAAAATTTTGAAAAGTCTAAATCATTAAACTCTTATTGATTCCATCCATTCAAGTTTGTACTATTTATTGTATATTTTTTGGTTGATATTGTGATTTTTTTTTTGTGATGCTCGATATTTTAAATCTAGGGTTCCAATGATCAGCTCTAAAATTAACACTTTCTGGACAGAAAATCTTTGTTATTTGTTTTACTAGGGCTAGGTTCATTCATCATTCTCCTCCGTTTTTCATAAAGTTGTTGTATTAATGTACTTGGTGATTTTTATTTTTTTTCGCTACAATTTTTTTTTGGATTTAAGGTTCCAATTAATCGATTGTGGTAATATTTTTTTATTTCAATTCTCTTATTTCATCGATTTAATTAAAAGTATTCATATCTTTAGGGAGATTATGTTTGTGTATTTCTTCCACCTACTAGTTTTTTTTCTACAGGATATTTTGAAATTAGATTTGGGACAGTTAATCATATCTCTTCACTTTTTCATTGCTTTGATAGGAAATATTTGGATTTTACATGTGCTTTTCTTCCACATTGTAGAATCTTTTATATAATGACAACTATAGTAAATACTCATGACCGTTCTTGTGAGCCGACGTATTTTATTGGATAGAATGTTGAAATTAATTGTCTAACTCAAAGTATTAATATGCCTGTAATAGTTTAATTATGCATACATACATGCAAACTCAAACAAAATATTAATTTATTGATAAATATTTTTATATTTAAATTGTTCATGCAAACTAGAGTAAGCGGTAGGATGTACGTATAAGTTCCTGGGTCAACATTTTCAATGGTGATATTTTTTAAGGTAAAATGTAAGAGTTGAATTTCATAATTATATTAATTATACTAAGCTAAATGTTCTTCTTGGGATGCAGTTGTGGCACGAATTCGATTGAGAAAGTCCGTTAAAAACCGATTGATTCAGCAAAAGTTTTGGTAAAGGACAGCAGCAGCATAAGCTCGGTAGCAACGGATTGAATACAAAATCCTCCATGGTGGAAATTAGTGGGGCAGCGAACACTTAACAAAGTGAGGCAGTAAACACTTAACAAAACCGGGCAGCAAACACAAGGTAATTGATAAAGCATGGGCAGCTACATGACACCACAGAGCCGGCCAGCAGCAGGCTTCAGCAATCAATCTTCCAGAAGCTAAATCAAGAAGCCGACTCAGCAACATTCACGGCCAACAGGACAGCAACACAAGGCAGCACAAGAAGAAGCCGATTCAGCAAATTCAGGAGATGGTCCATCAAATTTAAAGGTGACTCATGCCTGGACAGCAATCACGATTCTGCATCAACCGAGAGCTGGCAGTGAGACAAGCAACTATGGATGATTCAGCATCAGCACACTTCGATTATTTAAGGATAATGAGAGGGAAAGGAGAAGTAAGAACCAAGAGGAAGAAAAAGGTGGAGGAAAGGAAGCAATTCAGAATTTCATCTACTGAACAGAGTAAAGATTTTGGATAAATTAGTCAAGGCAATTGCACCTGGCTCTTCGTTAAATTGTTGAAATCCTTTGCTGCCATCTTGGAGTATTGTTGGTCCAATACTCATTCTTTTGCTATAATATTACTACATCATTTCAGCATGTACAATTTTGAAATTGGAAAATATGGTTGCTGAAATTCTGAGCATGTTCTGTTTGATGTTCTGTTTTTATCTTGCTGAACCATTGGTTTTCATCGGTTGGACACATTGCTCCATGTATCACGCTACTGATTTCTACTGTCTTAAAATTTCCAAGTTACATTACTAAATTTTGGTTGCTGATGCTGCCACCGTGTACCAAAATTCCTATTTCAGTTCTGCTAAATTAAGTCGCTAAATTTTGTTGAGATCGTTTTTGATGTCGTATTGCTTTGTTCTTATTGCTGAAATCTCAAAGTATTACTGAAATTTAATTATTGAATTGTTTATATTTCAGCAATGTTTTGCTGGCTGCAAAATGGTATTAAAGTACTGAATTTTCAGCAACGTTTGATAAGGATCAAATTGCTAAAAATTCAACAAGGTTGCACTCAACCGGCTGCTGCGTTGCTGAAATTTCTGCAATGCTTTAATGGAGCATATGCTATTGATTTCTGCCACCCCAGCCCTCTTGATATCAGACCACAGCATGAAATATGATAAGTTTGCTGATGCTGAATTCAAGCATGAAGTTTATGCTCCAGTTTGCTGAAATTCAGCATGCTTTGCTAAATTTATCATATTGATTGCCCACCAAATTGCTGAATTTAGTTTTGACAATTTTTGTTTCATTGAACTGATTAAGGCATCATGTGTCGAAATTGATTTTTCAGCATGTTTTGAACCAACTGCTTCAGATTGTATGGCATTAGATTGTGTGAAAGTATACACATTCCTTTTCGCAATTGTCCGCTCTGTTAGCTGGTGAGGCCTACCAGCTCGAGTCCCTGAAGATAAATAAGATTCAATATGTTTTATTAAGAAAAAAAATAATTTAAAAAAGACAGAAGTTTATTTATAGTTTATATGATTCCTATTTCTCTGATTAATATATTTTAAGTATAAATGTGCATGTATTTATTATATGTACCTAACTGAGCATTTAGCTCATTTTTCGTTATTTTATTAATCATTTAGATGGTGAGCACAAATCAATACCTGATGAGTAAGATTGAAGTTAGGTGTTTTTAGGCTTGAGTGATAATAAATTTTAATGTAATGTAGTGGATGTATTGTTAATTTTGATATCAGGAAACTATGTACTTCATCTTATGATGAAAAAAATATAATTTTGGTAATGGTCATTAGTTAGTTATACTTTAGTAAATTATTATGATCATTATTTATACTTCTGTAGGTTTTTATGGTAATAAATTTAGTACCTAGTATTTTTGAGGTAAAGTTCTAACGCCATATTTCATTTGTACAGTGTTGGAGTCACTTATGATATAGCAATCATATGGTTCTTTGATATAATTGTTATATGTTATATTATCTTATATGTAATATGACTTATCGTTATGTTTAAGCTATTCGCGGATATTAAATTGGAGGAAAGCGGTTTGTGACATGAAGTGTATTCTAGGTATGCAAGATTGACTTTTCGATTTAGGTGTGCAACTTATGTGCCCCATTTTGAAGTATTGTAGATATTAGGAATAATCATTCCTATGTTGGGGATAACTTATTTCTGTATATAAATTTTCTGGTGGCTTAGATGTTCATCAATGCCAAATCACTGACTCCAAATTTTTGTGCCTTCGCATTTTGATTGCAATACAGGGTAATTCTTTGCTGGTAGGCCTATGGTCGGATGAGAGTTGCATCTCTAGTTCCCACTGGGAGATCTAAATTCTGTGTTAAAATTTAAAACTTTTCATCTGGAGCAAAATTTTTTACTTAGTAATTTGGCAAGCTTATTTCCATCAAGATCATCGCTTTCGTTTCATAGCACAAGTTAAAAGGTATTTTTTGAGTGATTTCCCTTAGAATTGTCCGATATGTCCAAAGCACTAAAGGGAATTCATAAACCCATACACTCCCAATCTTGTTTAATTTGGTTTTTAAAATATTGACAATTGTTCGGTTAATTATCTATACTTATTTGCCTGCTGATATAAGATTGATGAATAGACTAATCAAATGCCCAGCCTTTGGCAGTATTTGATAAATCTTTTACTTGATAATTGAATACTATTTTCGATGGCTATTAGTTCTAGTATCTCAAATTTATTCCGTAATCTTGATCATGGAATTCTTTTAAATTCTATTCCATAATCTTGTCTAGCGGGGAGACTCCCATATATTTTGTGAAGTAATCAACAATGATGATTATAAATTCTCATTGGCCATTCTCGAAGGAATAGGGTCCTAGTATGTTTAACTCTCATTGTACAAATGGCTAGGGGCCTACAAGGCTTGAAGTTTCATGTGTGGCTACTTTGAGACATTGCGATGAATCTAATAGTTGTTATATTTCTTAACAAAATTCATGGCATCTTTTTTTTTTTTTTTTTATAATCGACCAGTAATAACCTTGCCTTATAACTTTAAAGGCTAGAGCTTTTCCTCATATATGAACTTTGCATATGCCGAGATGTACATCTTTGAGGGCGTAGTTGGCTTCAATCATGGTCAAGAAGCGCACATGAGATATTAACTAGCTGCTTTGGCACAATGGTCCATCTACCATAATTTACCAACTTGTGGTTTTTGTAATCTGCTTAACCTTTACCAAATTGATTAATAGCATCTTAATTTAAAGGTATTCTACATAATATATAGTGCAATTTTTGCATCATATTATATAGTATGGTTATTATAATCCATCTTTTGTATGATTACACACCCAAAATGTTCAAAGGTTTGGAGGCTTGAGACCAAATCGTTTGAAATCCTTTTGAGAGGTCAACCAACAGGAGGGTTGAGGTCCTCCAAGGCTATACTACAAACATTGTCACAGGGCTATTTAAACTTTGGGGAAGTTAAGTGCACATAAGTAACAACGGACCTCTCCACAAGATGCTCACGATCAATTAATCAAGCGTTAGGATCATTTCTAACATGGGACATGGATGTGTGATTGGAGCGCAATGTAGCTCCCGTGTAGAGAGAGAAGCTCTGGCTTCTCTTTATGTACGTTTCAAATTCCTGTTTGAAATGCGTGTGTTTCTTGGCCGATTTTATCGTCGTCGGTATGTTTCATCCTCTAAGGCTCAATAGCTCTCTCTGGATCGTTTCTTTCCTCTTCTCGGTTCACCCCTTGGCTGTGCGCTAGGTTATGGTGGGATTTTGGTGCTCCAAGCTTTTTCGATTTTGAAATTGGCATGGCGTTGGCTTCTCTACTCCTCGGCGTTTGAGCGATGTAAAAAATCGTCTCAGAGAGAGAAAAGTTGAGTGCGTTTCAAATTTCATATTTGAAATTGTGGAGCGAATATTACAAACGACGGCGAGATTCAACCTCGGAGGCCACGATAGCTCTCTCTGGCTCGTTTCCTCTTCTTCTCAGTTCGCCCCTTTGGCTGAACGCTCCGATACTGGTTGGGTATTTGGTGCTTCAGGCTTTTTGATTTTGAAATCGGCTGCTTCCAAGCGTCGACTTCTCTGCTCCTCGACGTCGCCGCCGGCCTCCTCCAGTTCCTCCTCAGGCATCCGCTTCACCTCTTCTGCCTGTCCCTTCTCTCTGGTTTCTTTGAAGCTTCTGTTGGTTCCGGCTCCTGTTCCTAAACTCACTCTGGCTTTCCGTCTTTCCTAGCTCCTCGTCTCCCTTTCGCTGCTGAGGTTTCTTCCTCTGGTCACCTGGTTGCTCAGCCGTGCGTCACTTTCCTTGATGGGGAATGTGCTGATTCGACTGTACCCTGGTTCTACTGTAGAATCTAGTTTGATATCCGAGGTTTTGCCGGCAGCGACCCCTTTTTCCCGTCTCGACATTGTCCAGATTAGAGCTGGCTGGGTGCTGCCAATCTAGAATTTGGCCAGTTCAAGGTTTCTGCAATTTGCCGGTTTCTGTCTGTGGAAATGTTTGTGATTGGGAATTGTTTTTCTTTTTTTTTTTGGTACTGGTTTGAAATCCTGTTGGTGTCGGTATTACAGGGTTCTCAACTGACCCTTTTGAGAAGTTTTTGTCCTGTGTCGAGGAACATATGTTGGAATGGATGCAATCTCCATTTTGCAGTGATGTGAAGAATGGTTTATGGTGCTATTCTGTGTAGCAGTCGGGTTGCTGGAACTGAATGATACGGGCACTTCTATGGCATTAACATAGATGCAGTTTATCTGTTACTAACTGCTGGTTTGTGCTGTGATGGCTAGATTGATTGTGCTAGGTTACGATCCTGATGGTGCTGGGGTTTCCAGGCCGTTTATCTGACTATGTTGCTTGCTTCTCTTCTGAGTGAGGGAGGCTTGCTGGGAAGGATGCAGGTTCCATTTACTGTGTTGTGAAGAATGGTTAATGCATGTATATGACTTCCTCCTGCTGTGATGGAAGTTATGACTGTTGGTTTTTTTTTGAGGGGGTGGAATTTACGCGCCGTAGTTTTTTTTTTGGTGGACAAACCGTTGTAGTGTTGCGAATGTAGGCTTTGCCTCCATGTTGTTTTGCTGTCCCGTGGGTGGTAGAATCCACTGCACTTGTGCTGCTGTCTGGATGTGCTGCTATCCGCTTATGCATTTGTGCTCTGATTGTGCTGAGTTCAGATGCTCCCGTGCCATTATGGTGGAATGCTTCTGGTGCCCTCTCTGATTGGCTGGTTGATGGAATTGCTGAATCTGTCTCTTTGAACCTTGCTGATGCTGTGTTTCATAGCAAGGGTGTGATGCTGCTGTCTGGAGATGCTGCTGGGCAATGGGGCTCTGTTGCAGTTGTCGTATGCTCTTTTGTGAAACCGGGGTCCCGAATGAGTTGCCAGTGTGAGCTGCTGATTTTCCAGTTGATCAGGCACTGCTTATCCCTCCCCTGAATGTGGTGGTGGAACCATTGGAGACATTGTGTGAGGTCCGGCTGCTGATATGGAGGATCGCCTATTCATCCTGCTGAGTTGCCTTGCTGTTCAACATACGACAGATTTCATATTTTGTTGTTTTTGTGAAACGTTGTCCCCCTGGTGCCCCCCCTTTTTTTGTTTTATCTTTTTGGTGTCATCTGATATATCACGCTGCTCGGGGTATGCCCTAGCATGTTATACTTTAGCTCCCTGTCAAAATACTTAGAGATAAAGTACAGATTGTGTAAATTTTTTCTCCCTTTAATTCAAAATTACTTACTTACCAAAAAAAAGGATCATTTCTTACCAATAATAATTGTCTGATAACTTAGTTAGGAACAAATTTAGCAATCACATGATCAACGAGCCAAAACTCATTTGACTGTGAGATAGGCCCAAGTTGTGCATTCTCGAGCAAGAATCATTTTTTGCTAGACTGTGGTTTGAGCAATTTAAAAATGTTCACAAATATAAAAGTTACAATATTATTTTATGCAGTCATGGAGCAATGTTACAAACGAAGGAGTTTGGGATTCAACAGTATTCCTTCAACTATGGCTTCGTCTTTGAGGCTAGAGCTTGAAGATCTAATTGGGCCTTAGATTCCCTAACTGTGGAAGCCAACACAGGTCCTGAGTTACACACATCTGGGTAGCCACAGGGAAAATTCGAAATTATCATAGAAGTTATCGTCTTGCAAATATTGATGTCCTCATTAAACTGGGTATTCAATAAACAACCAAGCTCCTCTAGGCAAATGCTCCTACTAGGATTCTTCGTGAGCTTTAACAAGTTAGTTCACTATTCCTCAATAATATACTTGATAGTGGAAGTGCGATAGTTCCAAACGTGAGGAAGGGTTACCCTCGTTCGGTAACCATGACTATATCGACTACGATTTAAGCCAGAAGCTCAAGGCTCAACTAAGGTTTAGGCCAGCAGTTCAAGGCCATCAATGTGCTTTGTCTTCCACAAATTGGGAACTTGTTCACTATATTTTACGATTTAAGCCAGAAGCTCAAGGCACAACTAAGGTTTAGGCCAGCAGTTCAAGGCCATCAATGTGCTTTGTCTTCCACAAATTGGGAACTTGTTCACTATATTTTACCACTCGCAACTTTCCGTATAGCCTCAAGTCTAGTTATATATATTAAGATGTCTGAATATATTAGTTCCTTCAATTCCTTATGATGGTTATCGTTGAAATACACAGTGGGGTAGGTTAACTACAATAAGCTTTCACATGATAAACCCCACAATTTCCATGCGGTCAACCATATCGCCCATAACATATGGGCACGGTTTGGACTTTCACATATGCTGAAGGTGGAAAGGACTTCTTTCTCTTTCACTTTCAAGATGAATCGCTAATGACAAAATGTTTGAAACAGGGCCCTTGGGCTTTTGCCGAGCGAACGTTATTTCTTAAAAAGTGGAATCTTGGTATGGAATTAACTAAGGAGGAACACAAAAATTTTCCTATTTGGATCAATCTGTTGAATATTCCGATTCAGTTCTGGACCGCCTAGGACTCAGTTGATAGCTAGTGCTGTCAGAAGACCAATTCAACTGGACGCTCCTAAAACTAAAATGGAGTGGATGCGGTATGCCCATGTTTGTGTGGAAATCCTAGCATCATCTTCTCACCCTGATAAAATCATTCTTCAATTTGGTGGTGTTGTGGGGTTGCAGCATCCAGTTGAAGTCATGGTGGAATACCAGTGAAAGCCTATCCATTGTGACCTTCGTAAACTTGCGGGTCATAACAAGGACCACTATAAATCTAGCTTAAAATACAGGCATACAGGGTGCATACTCCCAAATCGTCTGGGACACCAAGCTAAAACTACAAAGGCAGACAAGCAAAATCCTAAATATACAAAATCTTCGGTGGTTGCTGACTCTAAAGTGCCTACTTCCTACTCTTTTTCCATTCTTCATGATACCGAAGCAGAAGGTATTCTGATTTAGGTTGATAGTAGGGAGTACGAGGACCTAGTCCTTGATTATTTAAAATTCAAATTCGGAAGCAAGGATGGCTTTGAAGCAGAGGTGGTTTTTGATCATCCTCCAGGAGTTGATGAGCAGCCTACCTTAGGTGCTCTGAATATTGCAAGATGGTACAGCAAGTAACTTTACAACATCACTCCCCGAGATTCAACTACAATCCTCTGGGGAGTTGTTCTAAAAATGTTCCACCATCCAATCATACATTATCAAACGGAGCTAAGTCTACTCCTGTGTATTGGCGCAAGAGGGTGCTGATAAGCAGCGAGCTATTCCATCTTGTGTTAGTACTGCAACCAGTTTGACAGGGGTAACTGGCTCTGAAAGCAGTAGAGAGAGCTAGGACATGCAACTACCCAGGACGAAGTATTCTTGCTCCCACATTAATAAGCTCCTTAGGAAAAAGGGAACTGAGAGGATGGAGCCTACTCCACTTGAAGCCGAGCTAGGTAGAACTATACCCGAGGACCCCTCCTCCACACCGAATGGGACTATATCCATTTCCTATGGAAAATACATAGGCAAGAATATGCCAATTGATGGCCCCGCCTCTCCTTTAAAGGATGAGGTAAAAAAGGCCTATAGGGAGCAGTATTTGGACAGCAAAGGCACAGTGAATGGGAGCTCTTAATCTCTTGCAGTAAGTGTTGAACCTCCTCATAAAGGTCCAAAGTTGAACTCTGCCCATAAAAAACAAAAAGGGGCGAAAAGGAAACCCTCCATTATTCCCATTTCCCATGATTAGTGTTGCTTGTTGGAATGTTCGATGTCTCAATGGTAAGATAATGAGACATGAAACTCATCAGTTCATTATCTCTTCTAGATGTGATATAGTTTGCTTGGTTGAAACTAAGGTTAGAGAGCGAAATGCTGCTTTAATAGCTAGTCACCATTTGCCTTCTTGGAAATGGTACATGAACTATTTTGATACATCAAACGAGCGTATTTGGATTGGATGGAATTTGGATCAAGTTGATCTGGATATTATATCTATGGAAGATCAAGCCATCCACTGCAAAGTTTTGTATAGACCTGATAGGAAGGATAGAATTATCTCTATTATAAACGGTGCCAACTCAAAAACCAAGAGGTGCGACCTTTGGGATAGCTTACGGAGGATGTGCACCCTTGCTCACGATCTTCCTTGGGCCCTGGGGGACTTTAACGCCATCCGGGAGCCATCTAAAGGGTTGGGAGACATTTGGCATGCGCGAAGCTGCATGGACCTTAACTCTTTCCTTTTGGATTGCGACCTCGTCGATGTTTGCCATGAGGGTATCTTTTACTCATGGCATAATGGCCGGGATGCAACTACTCGTATATACAGGAAACTTGATTGTGTCTTAGTTAATGGCATTTGGCTCATTAACCATGTCCGGTATAATGCCACTTTCCTACCTGCTAGGTTATCCAATCATTCTCCTTGTATTCTGCAACAAGAGAATACTCATCAAAATCGAAAGGGCATGTTCAAATTTAATAACTTCCTCACATTTCGCCCTCAATTTGTCCCAACTGTCGGAGAAGCTTGGCGGGTAGAAAGATATGGCTCTCCCCTGTTTAGACTCATGGTGAAGTTGAAAAATACTAAATGGCTCCTCAAAAATCTTAACACCTCACCTGGGAGTGTCTTTGAAGAAGTAGCCAATACACGTAAAGCTCTGGAGGATGCCTAGAGGGCTCAGCTCAGCTCTCCTACTGGTGGTAACTCTTGTGAGATCGAACGATCTTATAAGGCTAACTACCTTCGAGCTATGGATAAAGAAATTGATTTCTTACACCAAAAGGCTAAGATCCACTGGCTTAAGGAAGGGGATCAATGCTTGAGATATTTTTTTCACTCCATTAATGGTAAATCCAACCTCAAGCGCATCCTCTCTCTTACAAAAAATGACGGTGAGCTTACCAACAGTATGGAAGATGTTCAAAAGCTGATTCTTGACCACTTCACGAGGTTGTTAGGAACCGGCAGGGACACTAGTCTGGCAGATATGGGGAGGCTACGTCCGTATATTTTGCGCATGCTTCCTTAGTCGGTCAAAGAGGCTTTTTGTCACCTGGTGCAAAAGGAAGAGATTCATGGGGCACTCCTCTCCATCAGTGATTCTAAAGCCCCTAGCCCAGATGGTTTTTCTTCAAAGTTTTACAAGGACTCATGCGACATTGTGGGCCCTTTGGTAGTGGAAGCCGTTCAAGACTTCTTCACCAATGGAAAGCTCTTAAAAAGGTGAACGCTACTATCATTAGTCTTATCCCAAAGATAATCTCCTTGCAAAGGGAAACTGATTACCAGCCCATCTCTTGTTGTAATGTGATTTATAAGATTATATCGAAGATTATAGCTAACCGAATTCGAGGTACTATCCTTATCTTGGTGGATAAATGCCAGACGGCGTTTGTTGCGGGGCATCAAATTAATGACAATATCCTTTTTGCCTAGGAGCTCCTGCATCGTTATCAATTGGCTAAGGGTAAGCCCAGATGCGCCATGAAAATTGATCTGATGAAAGTATATGATTTTATTCATTGGGACTTCATTCTTGCTACCCTACAACTGATGGAGTTCTCCAACCAGATGATCACATGGATACAGCAGTGCATCACAATTACGTCATTTTTTGTCAACATAAATGGAGAAATGATGGGCTTTTTTAAAGGTGCCAAAGGTCTGAGCCAAGGCAACCCACTCTCGTCTTATCTCTTTGTTTTGGCCATGGAAGTCCTCAATAGAATAATTGAGATGAAAGCTAAGCATAATCAATTATTCCATTTTCATTAGAAAT
The DNA here is from genome assembly GCA_033239525.1 of Nepenthes gracilis. NCBI lineage: Eukaryota > Viridiplantae > Streptophyta > Magnoliopsida > Caryophyllales > Nepenthaceae > Nepenthes > Nepenthes gracilis. The sequence goes on along the minus strand of BSYO01000039.1, from coordinate 890,065 downwards.
GCAAGGACACTCAAACGGTGATGCTTGCATTTGTGGATGACATGTTGTTTTTTTGAAGCCTAACCCTAAGTCTGCTAGAATATTACAGGAATGCCTTCAGGAATTTCAAATACTTTCTGGTCTTACGGCTAATAAAGATAAGAGTGAGGTTTTTGTATGCACTGATAATCCCAACCATGCGGACGAAATAATAAGCATCCAGGGGTATAAAAAGGGCAGCTTCAGTTAGATATTTGGGAGTTTCACTTATCACTACTCGTCTGACAATCAAGGACTGCCAGCCCCTTATTGACATAATTAAGAAAAGGATTGCATCATGGAAAAACAAATAGTTTCCATTCAAAGGGCGCTTACAGCTTATCACCTCTATCTTGTCATCCATTCATCTTTATTGGTTTTCCATTTTCATTCTCCCAAAAGCTCTCCTGAAGGAAATTGAGAGTCTCATTCGGAGATTCTTGTGGCATGGGAATGGTGATGGAATGACGTTTGCCAAAGTGGCATGGGAAGAGGTTTTCTCCTCTAAGATAGAAGGTGGCTTGGGCATTAAAAACATGCACGCATCAAACAAGGCTCTTATCTATCGTATTCTTTGGAGAATCATAACAAATAATCCGAAGTCCATCTGGGTTTCTTGGGCTCACAAGTATCGATTAAAAGATCGATGTGTTTGGACTATTAAAGTCCCGAATTCTGCCCCATGGAGCTCGAAGAAAATAATGAAGCTTCGTTCTGAAGTGAGGCATTGTATTCAGTACATTATTGGAAATGGATCACAAACGCACATATAGACTAACAATTGGCACCCAATGGGTCCACTATGTGACAAATATGAAGCAATGGTGAGGACTGTCATAGGCATTCCCATGGATGCAAAGGTCAATACTATCATTAGAGATGGCGACTTACATTAGCCTTACATTAGCCCTCTCCTTTCCTAACCAATGGAAAGGAACTAACCTCAAAGCCCTCTTCTTCCGCCTTACATTAGCGGCTTCGATTTACTTTATTTGGAAGGAGAGAAATCATAGGATACTCAATAACTCCAGCAACACCACTGATTCAGAGTTGGTTAATCAGATTATGGATACTATACGCCATAAATTGATTCTGTCTGTTCCCAGGTGAGACAGCGGTTTCAAGTTTATTAAAGATCGGTGAACTTGTCCCACTAGGTAGGTTGAGTTGGAGAATTTAGGGGCTTGATGGCCGGTTTACTGATGATGGATAGTCGTGTGGGTGCACGGTGGGCCGGTCAACTTGTTGACTGGTAATAACGCACATGGACGGTCAAATTAAGGGCAGACCTTGTATTTGCCAGAATGTTGCCAATTGCCGATTTGGTGCATAAGCTGGTCTGCTTTGGGAAAAAAAATTTGCAGCCTCTGCACCCTGGTACGCTATTTTTTTGCCGGTATGGGTATTTTGCAGGTTTGGTGCGATGGCCAGTATGGAGTATTGGTTTGGTGCATCTGCTGCATTTTGCTTTTTGCGAGAATGATGCATAGTGTCGGTTTGGCGGATGTTGATGGTATTAAAAAAATGTGTGCGTTGTGTGATTTTGCCCAATATGGCTTTTCTTGCCGGTATGGGTATTTTGCAGGATTGGTGCAAAATGTCAGTTTGGTGGAAGGAAAAAAAAAAGTTGGCGGTGTGAGCATTTGGCCCAGTATGTTGATTTTTGCCGGTATGGGTATTTTGCAGGATTGGTGCAAATGCCTGGTTTGGTGTTTTGGCCGATTAGGTACAATGGTTGGTATGGAGTTTGGCCGGTTCGGTGTGCCTGCCGCATTTTGCATCTTGCCAGTATGATACATAATGCCGATTTGGTGCGTGTTGATGGTAAAAAAAAGTGTTGTGTGATTTTGCCCGGTATGGCGTTTCTTGCCGGTATGGGTGTTTTGTCGGATTGGTGAAAAATGCCCGATTTGGTGAGAAAAAATAAAAGATGTTGGCAGCGTGAGCATCTGGCCCGGTCTGTTGTTTTTTGCCAATATGGGTATTTGTAAGTTTGGTGCAAATGCTCGGTTTGGTGTTTTGGCCGATGGGGTGCGTCTGCCGCAATTTGCTTTTACCGGAATGATGCATTGTGCCACTTTGGCGCGTGTCGACGATATGATATATATATATAAGAAAGGTGAGCAGTGTGTGATTTTTTTGCCCGGTATGGTGTAGTTACCGGTTTGGTGCAAAATGCCCGGTGTGTCTTTCTGCCAATTTGGAGCCTTTGCCGCAGTTTTGCTTTTGTTGGTATGATATATTTTTCCAGGTTGGATTTTTTCCTGGTTTGGTGCAAACTGTCCAGTAGGATGTATTTTTCCGGCTTGGTGTTTTCGCCGCAATCTTGTAATTTACCAGAATGATGTAACTTGATGTGATGATTTCGTCTGAGATATTTTGCTTTTGGCATGACTCTGCTGCGAGCCGGGATGCAAACCGTATGGCCTTGTAGTCTGCAAAGTACCGTGCTGCAATAGTCTGAGATGAACAAGACGCTTGGGGATTTTTGCCGGTTAATGGCTGGATTGTATATGTTTGCAGGATCATTCAAGCTGATGAAATGGGCCATGATGTGATTCTAATGACTGATGATTTAAGGCTGAGTAGATTTTTCGGTCAACCAGTTGACAAGCACAAGTAACAAATCGGGTACCCTTGGTCTTCACTCCGAGAGAGGTAAACTAAACGTGACAAGCACAAGTAACAAGCACTATCTCTCCAACAAGCTATGGAGAAATAAATCAAAAGAGAAAATCTAGGACGAGACATCAACAGAGGGATTTTGTAAGCCAGCAACTCTAGTTTGAAGTGATACTGAAAAATTTTACTGTTCGCCATCATTCGGCACCAAAGTCTTGAAATATGAAACGTACCCACCACAAGAAACCCATGAATGAGAAGTGCTTGGGATCTCTCCTTGGCATTCATCTCCAACACCCAATAATCTGTCCAAATGGGAAAGACGGAAGTGCCGGAGAGAATAGTGAAGAAATATTGGATATGCAATTCATCAGGTCTGTTGGCAGTGAAGAAGAGAATAGGATTGTAACATCCTATGCAATCCATGGGAGGAATGACTTGGCCAATGGGGCATTGTACAATATGTTTTCTTGGGGGTGACCAAGGAGGTTGGAGGTCAATGCTCACTAAGACAATCAATGCATACTCGAAGATCGATCCTTGACCATGCCTGAAGGCAATGTTTCTAGTGGATCAATAAGTTCAAGCGAGTTAAACTTAAACGACCATGCCTTCCATGGGAGGAATGACTTGGCCAATGGGGCATTGTACAATATGTTTTCTTGGGGGTGACCAAGGAGCTTGGAGGTCAATGCTCACTAAGACAATCAATGCATACTCGAAGATCGATCCTTGACCATGCCTTATGATGATGCTGAAGGCAATGTTTCTAGTGGCATAGGCGCCCACAATAAGTTCAGCGAGTTAAACATTCGTAAACGTACAAAACAGAAAATGTCTTGATAGAGATGCTGGGAAACGGCCTCCATGGGAGGAATGACTTGGCCAATGGGGCATTGTACAATATGTTTTCTTGGGGGTGACCAAGGAGCTTGGAGGTCAATGCTCAATAAGACAATCAATGAACATCGATCCTTGAAGATGCCTTATGATGAGAAGGCAATAGTGGCATTGCCCACAATAAGTTCAGCGAGTTAAACATTCGTAAACGTACAAAACAGAAAATGTCTTGATAGAGATGCTGGGAAACGGCCAGCAGGATTAGTGACCAGCAGACATCAACATAGTAGGGCTATAAATGTCTTGGGCGAAGAAATGAGTGGAAACATTCTAGTAGAATCAGAATGACGAGGATGTTGTTTTGATCATACAAAACCTAATCATTTAACTGTCAGTTGTGCTATAGCCATTCTCCAATAACTGACCAAACTGTACCTTCTTCTTAATGTGGCTTCACCTTTTACCTTTGGAGAATCTATCCAGTATCCTTTTCTTTAACAATTTTTGCCGCTATTATAGTCGTCTACTTTCCAAAGGATTAGACCTACCTTTCATTCCTATGAAGCATTTCAACTTTCTAAAGATCTTCCCAAGGTCATCAGGGTCACCAAATTGTTGAGCAGCATGGAGTACTTTCTAAAAACTCGACCCTTTCTGCTGGGGCCTGACCAAGCTTATGATGGTCGAATGGGACGGCCTGGAGCATGAATGACTTGATCTACGCCAAGATGGCTTACACTAAAGCTTGATTGACTAGATCTAGGTCCGTCAATATGGTGCTCTATCAGTCTTGGTCTCAAAATTCAAACAACCAGGAGATCAATAGATCTTGATATTGGCTGGTGGTCTGGACTACTGCTTGGCAGACCAATCTAGAAGTCAACCAGTCAAGAGCTCGACTTATCCAATCTGGAGCTCAGCCAGCTTTGTCTACCACCAGATCAAACTAGTCTGGAACTCAAACAGCCTGGTTCAGAGCTTGGCCGATCCATGGGCTAACCTGACTTACCTCAGCTAGGGCTAGGATTTTTTGGTGGACCTATTAAATTTGGACCCCATGAATTCCTAAACAGAGTCACTTACAAGACACTGACCCGCAGCATGTCACACATTTACCAGGAGAACGCAGGGAGAACCATCTAGCATGGACAAGTGTTTGCCAATATCACTTTGGGGTGATGATTGTCACTAGCAGTACTCTTACAAAATGGACACCGATAGCACAATGTTTCTTTTCTAAATTTCCAACTGGTTTTTAATGAACTAGAGCTGCGTGTGCTGTGCTAATACAGTCCAAACTACACTTGCAATTTCCTTTGTGAATAGAAGCAGATGCAGATGATACTTGGGATACCTGACACTGGCAGACTGCTGCCATCCATTTCTGGGAGTAAGCAGAGCAATGCACAGTTTGATGAGCCGACACTCATCTCTTCACTGCCTACGGTGAATTTGAAATTTGAAATCAATTTATGGCTCAGGCTTGCCAGCAATCACCTCAATATGATCTGATGCCACATATCATGCTCCACCAACCAAACAAGGAGGGGCTCACGTTAACCAAATGAGGCATATCATCTCTACTGACTGAAGAAGAATATGAGCATCTTTTTCTGACTATATTCCCCCACATATACCCAGGATCTCTCCAGAGAACAGTCAATGTATATCATACAAGAAAGAAAGATACACAATAGATTAGATTAAGATGACAATGCCCACATTTTTCTCCATCTAACCCAATAAAAGGCCCTAATGCCACTTATGTAAGGAAATTGACACGTTCAACAACCTTCAGTCCCTGCTGGGATACACCAAACTAGATCCGTCCCTCCATTCGATGGGGGGTAGGCGAGAGGGGAGGGGGCTCTGCAGAAATAAAGGTCTAAAAACACAATTGGAGAGTGACTCAGATCCACAGCTACATGGCTGAAAGTCCCTGTTATCATATAGCTCTGATTAAATCTAAATGATGAAAAACAATAACAATAATTAACAATGCCAATTGCATCTACAAGAGAGACAATAGGTTGGGAATGTAGATAGACTACCTCTTGGAGTTGCACTGGACCTACGGCTGGAGTTTTGTCATCTTGTACTTTTTCATGGCTAAGTGCCTGAAGGACAAGACACAACCAAGATTATGAAACTCTGAAGATAAGCGAAACACAGAACGGAAAGCCTGGGGTCAACCTCGGCACCCAGAAGGGGATGGATGGGAGGGTGAATACTGAACAGAGACATCATATGCTGGCAAATAGGAAAATGCATTACTTTGTCAATCATCCACTAGATGAAAGTAACACTGATGCAGCTGAAGCAACAATAATTAGACCTTTCTACAATGATGCTGACTATTTTTATCTGTCACCTGGACAAAGAATTTGCTTTAGCTTGGTTGGCCTTTGTTATATCCCTACTTTTCTTTACACTAGTTTTCTTTTCATCTTGAAATCATAGGAAACCCATAACCAGCGGTTAGTCAAGCAGAAAGTTTGATCACCAGATATCAGACTCCCATGTAGCAGCTTCATAACATCATACTTCCAACCAAATAGATTGGTGCACTACAATTGGATTCCTGGGCGTGGGGACAAATAAGGCAGTGGTGCTGAAACAATATATTCATAGGAAGTCCACTGTGAACAGAAATCACTATCCAACAGCTAGAAAATTTAACGAGTTGGTGGCAGAAATGTTTTTGTACCAAGGACAAAACGGGTCTCAACTCTCAATACAGTAAAAGCCCATGCCAGATGCAAGGACGTAGCATTGAATAAGTAAAAATTGTATAAACCCTTTTCATATTGTTTACTTGAGTTTATTTTGTTCTCACCTTTATTTTAGGTAATTTTATTATGTAAATACAAAATTGGGTTAGCTTTACCAACGGAAAGGGCAGTAGGTGTGAGGAGACGAACCTGAGAGGAAAGCGAAAATGCTCATGTGGACATTTTTTCCATGCAGAGAAATTTTGGTGGTTAAGGCATAAGAGTGTACCACATCACTGTTCTCCAACATCATATGAAACCAGAGGTGTAATTTGGTTGGAAAATTTTCAATTGGTAAATACGCAATAAAATTACCTAAAAATCAAAGGTGAGAACATATCAACCGACATACACACTATTTTTGAAAATTTTGCCAAGGAAAAGTACTCTACCACCAGCACAAAGTTGGAATTTTCTTTGCCAACCTTTTCAAAATTAAAAATTTATCTATCAAACTTTTAGTTTCCAAAACGATTAATCATCACGTGGGAAGCTTTTTAAGCAATTTCCTTTGCGTGTAGCAATGTATGAGAATATGAATTTTCTGCATCTTTGACAAAATTTTCCAAACATTACTTTTCTGGGGGAAAAAAGGCAAAAAAATACACTAAGAGAATAGCACCATAACAAAGTCCAATTGTATCAAACACTATCTTTACTAGTTCAAATAAAATGGTAGAAGTAGAACCAGACATATATACAACCAATGCCACCATGGCATTGCCCTTAGACCCTATCTAGCAAAACATTTCAGCAACATTAATTTCGCAGGAACAGCAATAAATTATGACCAGCAGTATTTCAAGCACTTATTTTCAACATTAAATAAGTTATTTTCTGTTTACATCACATCAAACTAGTATTTTAACAAACATCCTCTATGTACAGATTTCCCAACGATTTTCTTCTTGAATCCATTTATGCCACTTGTCTAAAAGTAGCATTTGAGAGTGCTTAAACAGATTAAGAATCACATTAATCTTAAATAAGAGGAAGTTATGATTAATTTTAAAAGTGAAATCAAACACCCTGCATGTTCTTCGACAACAGTCACTACAACTTGGCAGCTATACTAAGCATTTGCAAATTCTAGCACGTACTACTTCCAGCACTCATTTCTGTACATACGGGTTTTCAGCATGGGCAGTACAGACCAGATATACACAGACTAATTGGCTGTCACAGTGTTTTCCTGTATCAGGATTGCAATTAAATCATCAGACTACAGGTTCCCTTAGTCCAAAAAAGGGGGGCAAATGAAAATGCTTGCCATCAGTTATAAATAAAGTTTGGGAATCTAAGATCAATGTCCAAAGAAAAAAAAACACTTACCGCAGCACATGAAATTGGTTTTCTGTGCACATTAAAGGATTGTGGCTGATGTTGCGTTGCTTGCATTTGAGAATTTTGCTCACTGAGACCCTCTGATTGCAGCAAAGGCTGGGCTTCTTTGCAGGTAAGATTCTGCAGTTGCTTGTGAAAACCTTGTTCATAGATGGCAAACTCCTCTGGCTTCTCCCACTACAAAAAGTGTTTTCAAAAGAAGGGGCAGATGAGGGAGGATGAAGAACAGCAAATCTTTAATTGGTTCAGGAATCAAAATACAGTGTGTGAATGGTCGGCTTGAAAACTTACCCTGCTTTCATAGGTGACACAATTATAATAGTATTTGTATCCATCCGGACAAACATGTTCACTCCAGTCACAATCTGGAATACCTGAGATTACTGAATCACGTCCATCTACTGCAGGAGAAGCAGATTCAGAAGAGATCACAGTTGCATTGGGCTCAACAGAAGTCTTACAAGCCATTTGAGGCTTGCTCACCATCCCTGAAGACTGCAACATAAATAAGTATAACTTGATATTGAACACATACACTGACAGGTTATAAATTTAACACAATACAGCAAAAGAAGTTTAGACCAATTCTTCCCCCCCCCCAAAAAAAAAAGCCAGAGCAGACCAATGAAAAAGTTGCCCCCCAACCACTTGGGTAAAAATAGCAGCTGCCCCTTACTCTTAACAGATAGGTATGAACAGAAAATTTCCTAGTTTTCGAGAGATTATTCCAATTCCCCGCCTATGCAACAGAGACACATTTCATAATGTAATTCAGCATAACAAAAGACATTCTCCTGTGGCCATCTCCCACCAGACAGTCCATCTAAAAGTCATGTAATCCATGAATATGGAATCATAGTTGATATTTACTAGATGACCTAATTGTGAAATCATATCCATGATATGGAAGGACAAAAAAGAAACAACATATGTCCGATTTGACAAAGTGGCAAAGTCCACCAAAAACATAAGAAATGTCCATCATCATGCAGTGAACCATATGCAAAAAGATCATAAAACTAGTTAATGAATTAGAAATACAGTATTCACTACCCATTTAATAAGAGATTTTGTTTCTAAGTAAGAAATAAAATATATCAAATCTGACACTGGGGGGTGTAAAGAACTCTAGGAACATACATGACAACATATAACGTTGCATAGAAACAATACAAGCCATAGCCCACAGTACTTGGCCACTAAAACTAAATCATAATTCAGGTTCCATTGGAATCTCTTAAGTTCTGTCTATCATTCCACATTTTGAAACCTTACTGCTAGCTGCCTCCAAAAAAATCTTCATTGACTTATTTTCAAAACCCACAATAGACAATGAGTGGTGAAGGAACGGCTTCAAGCCTCAGATTGCAGTGAAGTTTATAAATGGAAAGCCGCTAGAACTTATGACAAGAGAGGTAAGATATCATTTCCAAAAACTTGTTGAATCCCACCTATGCCTCAAACACAATTCAGAATTTTTGCTTATTCTCAAAAAGAAATTGCATCCTGCCTGTCTAATACTGTCTTTAACTTTTTCAGAGGCATCAAACTCTCATCAATGTCCTCTTATACTGTCAATCCAAAAACTCCAAGCACTTCCCATTTCCGTGACTTGACAGCCATATCCACATTCAAAGAAAAGGAAACTCCATTGGGGTCTCACTAATGCACTAAAAATCAACTTGAAAGCTTCCGACCCAAAAACAAAACCTTTCTGCTGCCAAAATTTTTGGATGTATAATTCAAAATGGAACTCATAATCGTGCCGCAATCGCTACCAGATGGAAACCCAAGCAAAAGATTCTGCAAATTATCTACATAGTAGCAAGCCCAGGTAAGAGCAAATTGAAATTCTAAATGATTAGGGAGGCTATGATTTGATGAAAGAAAGACAATTAAGATGGAATTATGATTGAAATCAAAATGAGAAGAGCAGTGTAGATTGCAAAAGTCTGATGCCTTCATGTGTGTGTGTGTGTGTGTGAAATGTCAGATGTATTTAAAACTTTCATTTAATAAACGGATTCAATTCACTTAAAACCTGCACACTACATAAGACCAATTCACAAACATCACTTAAGATTCACTAACTGACTCACCAAATGTGAAGCATCTGGCATCATGCTCCCATGAATGTCTCTGCAATCAGGGCCTGGCCTGCAGCAGGAAGATGTCATTCCAAGAGTCAAACTAGTCAGATCTGGGAAAAAAGAAATTGCACATATAGCAGAGCTAAAGCAGTGCTACTGAACTGCAAAGACAGCTTAGGACACCAAATCTAAGCAGCCCTTGTGGTAGTGGCAAGAAGATGCATCAATCCACTCATGACAAGCTAATGTAGGCTTCATAAAAAAGATCGGAACTCAAAACACAGGAATGAATGATGGGCACGCACAACACTATTGGACCACAAAAAGGTAGATACCAGAATCAAGATAGTTTGGGACAACAACGTTCTCACATAGAAGTTACATTTGATGGCTGATTATACAAATTACATAGCAACAAGTTCAGACAGATGACAACCTTTACACAATTCTACTCTTTGATCAGTAAGCTAAAGGTGAGGGTAAGGTGAATCATATGCTAGATAACTCGAAGAGACTGAAATGTACAGAACATATACATTGATAACTAAGAATTATGCTTCATGTAAGACAACCGAAGGCTTGAAGACAGATCTCAGCCACAGCAAAAGCATCCATGCTTCACCTACTTCTTCAATAAGACTAGAAGGGTGGCTGAGCGCATGTGGCATCCCATGTTACAAGCTCTGGAAGGCTCATAAAATCACACTTACCAATAAAATGTAGGGTGTTATTTCCATTATTTGAACCATGACCGCCAGGTTGCAATGGAGTAAAATAATAGCTGTGTCAAGATCTACCCTCAAATTCTTTAACAAGACTCTGATAATGATGTCATCCACAATCTTCATAAACATTGATATAATGAAAGGAAAAATATTACAATCATGGAGAAAGGAACCTGAGTTCTCCATTACGAGGCTTCTTAGGATCAGCAAAACGAACAACTAATGGCCGATCACAACCCTATATCAAAAGACGACATGTAATGTAAGTCTATTTGGTATGCATAGGTACATTAGATAAATGCATCAAAGTAAAGCTAGGAAGATTTACTCTCATCATATATATTCCATTTAACCCATTGATGGCTGCCACTGCCATATCTCTATTTGAAAATCCCACAAATCCACATCCTTCAGCATGCGTGAATATACGTATCAGTAAAAGGAAATAAAATGAAATTCAAAATACAAGATGCATTAGGAAAACAAAAAGTGGCTAACGCTAACTGATTCAAGAGCATTAAGGATTTGAGAATACAATTGGAAAAGGCAAAAGGAGTTGAAAAAAGCACAAAGGCAAGGGATTGAAGCAGCAAATTGTGCATCCACACAAACATGTTGACCATTACATTTGCAATTTATATATGTATCGGGCAATATGTATTGATATTCGGGCCCTCCAGTGTTGATATTTTTCAATACTATAATAATATCATGATATGTTTCCATATTGGTAAATACGGCCCTATCAACTTACGATTGGCAAAATTTTTTTTTACATTTGATATATTCAATACTGATATGTATTGTCTAATATATCCGATACTGATATGACTATGATTGATACCAATACCGATATTTTCATCCATGGTGAGATTGCATGGGTAGAAAATTAAAAATTTAAAGAGCATATATTTATCGTCCTTGGAAGATTGATTTTGCATTTTAAATTTAGCAATCCATAATAACTCATGGATCAATCAAGTCCTCTACAGGAGTTAGGACTCATTCAAGAATAAGGAGGAATCGCCTGTAAGAATCAGATACCAACATACAGGCAAAAACAAGAATAATTGTAACTAAATCATCCCAATTGGCAAAATTGAACTTGTCTAAATAACAAGGGTGGAAAATATTAGAAACAACGAGCATCCCACATACCACGACTTTGCTTGTATTCATCAAACATAATGTACACATCTTCAACAACACCATAAGCAGAAAATATCTGGACAATAACAAATAAATAAATAAATCACAAGAATGAAGAAACTCAACCTTCAAAAGACCAAAACTACATAATATTGATAAAGATGATCAACATCAAAGCTATAGACCACATGGCTATATTATTAACTACTGACATCACTCTAAATGGTTACAGATTAGTTTTGCAAAGACAACAAAGTTTGGAATTTTAGATGAATTTATGTCTCAATGGCCTAATTTTTACAAACAAAACAATTGCCAAAAAATAGGACAACAATTTTCTGGCAATAACTTCTATAGTTCTCAAGACACCAATATCAGTAAATTACAATGCCTACATGTACTTGATCCTTGCATAATTTCCCAAAAGTCTCAATGGCTGATGTTTTGCACAGTCAACTTGAAACTTCTCACAAAAATGAAAATATAAATAAATATATTTATACATAAAAAAAAATCCACTAGAAGTCAACAGATAAAGATGATACTTCAGCAATTTCCTCCTTTGAAGCTTGCTTGTTCAGGCCATTAACGTAGACTTTGTGCTGAACAGCTGCTTCAATGGCAGTAAATAAATTAGTAGTTATACAAATTAGAGCTAAACAAAAAGATATATATCAAGAGGTCACAATGACATACTCGACAGCCGCAGGAAGGCTAAAAAAGGAAGAATCAAGCCATTAGAGACAATGCAGTATGCACGTCTATCTCACCAAGTAGTGATCATCAGGGATGACCAAATCATGTTGCAGTAAGTACTGGAAAAAATTACCAAAAGACAAAACTACCTAAATTCTGTAGTTAAGCAATATATTGACTGGTAGTGGTGATTTAAAGCATGTAGTGAAACCAAAAATACTACTATAGAAGAAATACTGTGCAACAGTCATGGCAATAGTCACTTTGTGTAATCCTGAGGACTCCAAACATAACACCTATTTACTTTACAAAAAAGAGCAACATAGTACATAATGGGGCCTACACAGGTAAGAATCACATTACCATACTCAATATGAAAACTTTGTTTTTGTTACTTGACCACATGATTTAGAGGTCACAATAAAACAACCTTATTATTATTATATCAAGGCTCATCACCTATTTACCCTACAAGCCAAAAAAAGATAGGATGTGAAGGAGATCACAGTACTAAGAACAATTTTAGCATCACACAACAAATTATGCAACAATTATATCATCGAACATCTTACCCTTCCCTATGTGGCATGCCAACATTTTTACATTATCGGCAATCCACAATCTGACAAGGAGCATTTTTTACCCTTCTTTTTTTCCCATCTTTTGTGTCTTTAGTTTCCATCTTAATTAAATAAAAGAACATTCATCATTCTTTCCCATTAAGCAAATCTACCAAACAGTTGGAATAAATTTGATAATCAGAAAGATGGATGAAAATCTCTTAAATCTAAAACAATAACCTTTTTTCAATAGGAAAGAAAGAGTGCATTCCTATGATGTTAAAGGAGGGTTGAATTGTGTAACAATCAATTTTTCTCAAATACCATTGAAGAAATCTATTCTCATAAAGGCATTCCTATTGAAGTAATCTATTTATATAAAAACAATTCTCCCTTAAACTTGAGACATAGAGAGGTGTTTCCACACCTACCAATTTTTTTCTTACTATAGAAGCCAAAAGATAGGATGTGATAAACCTCATTTCCCACCCAATCAGATCTAATCCTATATATCCCTTAGAAATGGATGCAAAAAAGATATTCATGACAGATTTTCAACCTTGAGCAATGCACAATATCAACCACGACAACCCTCAACACAATGTAATGCTGTCAAAAAGCCCTTGTTGTCACAAGGATCATTACATGTCATTCCTCAAAATAGAATAAATTCATGATGCCAATTGGAAAACGAAAAGAAAGTTTCAATTGGTCCCAGAGAGAGAGAGAGAGAGAGAGAGAGAGAGGAAAGAAAAGTTAAAGGAGAAACTAACAAATCCAAAGCCTAATATTCCAGTCAAAGACCTCATCACACAAGTCAAGCTATAATTTTGACTTTCTCTACCTAGTTGGTCATGCCTCCAGTCAATTAATTGGATTGGATTTTGTTTTGTTTTGGACCAGTAGCTTAGTTAGGTTTCAAAGAGAATTTCTTCCCTATTAACCAAAAATTAATCCCACAAGTTTTTGCAAATTTTCCATTGATTTAAAGTCTCCTAGTTGAAAATCATGTCTGAGTATTTTCAGCTTTATAGTATATAGGAAAAGTTATTAACATAGAATTACATGGAAAATGAAAATCACATTTTCAGCATAACATGGAAGAAAGGTCTGCATTCATATGCCCAAAGTCCCCAAGGTAACAAAGTTTTTTGAGAAAAGTTCCAATTAAAATGTTCAGGAGATGACTTGAAATGTCTTGATATTAATAGCATCAGAAAAAAAGATCAATGCAGGTTTGAAAAGCACCCAGGCGCTCCCTTTCTCCGTCAGCATATTTAACTCTGATTGGAGCTACTCCCTGGAAGAAACAGGTATATCACAAATTAGAATTAGTCTCATATATTGGGGCCACAGAAGAATCGTATCTATCAGTTCCATTAACAAGAATGCTTACCCCAGGCAATGTACATCGATTGTGCAAAGCTGTTATAGCCCTGTCAGCATCCTCCATTGACGAATACTTCACAAAACAGTATTCTGTGGAAGAATTTATAAAAAATTTAACACATAACATAATCCTACTCACAAAGAAGAGTAAGCAAAAGAGGCCTTTCAATGGAATAGCAATAGGAGAAGAGGGACCACATATATTAACAACTGACCAAAATATCAACACGAGGATTCATGATCATAATGCTCTCTTTTCATTATGATACTCAGGACCAAATATATTTAAGAAACAAAACTCGAACTTAATAGCTATTTCATGGTGATGGTTCAGTGCAGGCCCAAAAATAATAATAATAAGAAATATATGTTGAATTTGAGGCAGCCTGCTGCCAACTCAAAATAATTGCATCTTAAAGAAATAGGGAATTTTATGTTCAATTTATAGTATCAAACTAACCAAAACTCTGGGAGGTTGCAAACAAATATCACATAATCACTGAAAAATGAAAAATCTCATGCATAAAATCCAGTGTTGCATATGACATTAAATTTTAATGGGGGATCAAATTTTGGCAAGAAAGTTAGATAAATGAAACATCTCAAATAAACTTACCAAAACTATTCTTATTAAGATATTGTAACACCTAAAAAGTGCTCATTAACGCATCTGACTGAAACATCTCATGATCTGTTTCTCAGTCCTAGTTTAAACACTCTGTCTCCGGCACACTGTCAAAATGTTTGTCATGACATGTGCACAATGTTAGAATCCAAACCGAACTATATAAATTTTTACATAATTTTCCTTGCATCTTTAATTTTTTTTAGAAATTTAGATAAATTTTATTTGAATTTTAACAATGTAAAAAAATTAAATACTGATGTGTTCCTTGTACCCAGATTGTTATATGAATTAGGGAGATAGGCAAATCCTTTAGCTAATCCAAGAGATTGCAGGTTTATTCTTCGTAACTGGAATCCTAACCCTGCGCACCACAACAACTCAACGAGAGATTAGAGGTATACGGGACTTGTTCTCTGGTATATTATTTGACGCTCATCTTTCTTAAAGGAATCGAAAAATTCAAGAAGTAAGTAAAAAGGTAAAATAAAGGAGGATGAGTATGGAATCCTGTGGATTGGGAGGATTGAGCTCCACTTTTTTAGTGTACTCTTTTCTAGAGTATTTTTGTATGCCTGAGTTGAGCTTAAACTTTCTCCCCTCTTAATCGGCCGGGGGTCTAGCCGATTGGTCAACTGGAACCCACTGCTTATAATAGAAGGCACTTAATGACTTTGAATCGTAGCCATTATTTCTAATGTATAACTGC
Organism: Nepenthes gracilis; assembly: GCA_033239525.1. Lineage (NCBI taxonomy): Eukaryota > Viridiplantae > Streptophyta > Magnoliopsida > Caryophyllales > Nepenthaceae > Nepenthes > Nepenthes gracilis. The sequence goes on along the minus strand of BSYO01000039.1, from coordinate 874,527 downwards.
CTTTTGAATCAATTAGGTAACCGTCCATACGTTAATGAAGGACTTGTGTTCGGCCGTTTCTAGATTAGGTTATTTATTTGTGCATTATTATTCCTCGGTTGATTATAACCATTAGTCAAAATTAAACGCCTTATTTATTATTTTGTTAAGCTGTTATTTGTCTTAATCTTGCATGTTCTCCGCCGTCTAGTCACTCAAAAGGTCAACATGGTCCTGTGCATCCATATCCGAACTACTCGTGCATGGGCCCCGCTCCAACTTTGGGCAGGGCAGTCATGCTTGGGTTATACCCAACACTAGCCCCACATGCTGGGTTGTTAGCTCTATCAACTGTGCACGCCTTTGCTAGAGATTTCCTGCTAATAACTAGTCATGTTTGGTAGGATTTAATTCTCTGCTATCTTACACCGAGATTTGATACCTTTATGAGCATTGTTTTTCCTTGATGAATGAGTTTTGCCTCGGCTATAAATTGAGTGTTCCTCTTCAGGTTGTATCTCAAAATACCTTCCTCTTTGCTAGGTCATGTGTCATCCTTTATAAACATGTCATCTTTATATTTGACAGTGCATGTAGGTGTTGAAGCCGGGAGCAAAGATTCTTTGAATTCCGTAGCCATTAGTCAAGGATGCATCTGAAGTCTGTCTTAGTTACCCTCTTTTATTGGTAAAAATACCTTGGTTTCCCTATTTTACGTCCTTTCCAAAGCCATGAGCATTTGCTGCAACTCTGCTTTTGCTTTTGTCTCATCGACCCTTATAGAGGGGGTCAAGATAGATGATACTAGCATGGATAGACATTCTACTTGAGGCGAATTTTATCCCCTTCTGTTTAGCAGTTTTTGGGGTGCTTTTGGCACAACACATTTGTGTGCTCGAGCATTTCATTGTGAAGAAATTTTCTTACTTTTTCCACTTGGGTCATCTTTCCATCTGTCCTTTTTTTCCGACTTGTATTTTTGCTATTTGAAGCTTGTAAGGTGTTGGAGGATCAAATAAATAAACTATCTGGATGAAAATTGGCTTTATTTTTATGACTTCATCGCATGTGTGCCTCCCAAATTGTTGTTCATAAGATGAGTGACCATCCGTATGTTTGGACTCGTCAGCCTTCCTAAACCCAGCCTTTTGTCGTTCTAACAATCTGATAGCTTAGATCTCTGATAGTTTGGCTTCATGATGATTTTTAATTTAAATAAATCAGGGGCCACAATAATTGCAAAGCAAGCAATTAAGCTAATCCTTCGATGAAAACTGAACCGTTTAACTAATTAAAAAGAGAAATTGAACGGCCTACTAGTGGTTTGTCACTCTAAAAATCATGATGACAGTGCATCATTACTGATGTAGTGGAAGGGTTGTCCTACGGCATTTTTGTACACTGGCACGTGTACCCCATCATTACAACGACACTTCTCTTCGAGGGGGCCAAGATGGCATTGTTCTGGGCCAAAATTTTCCAATTTAATCTTAGCACACCTTCTTTTCCATTTCATTCTTCCAGCCCAACTTCGTATCTTGCTAATATTCGATTATCATAGCTCCTTGAATTGCTTTTATGGGTTTCGCTAATATACCTTTCAGCCTCACAATCAACCAAGTGCGACATATATATAACAGGTATAATATTCCTATCACCGTTCCTTTTCAAATTCCCTCGCCATCTAAGAGAGTACACTCTCTAAGACATGACTTTATTGCCATATATGAAGTTCATATGAGGAAAGGCCTCCGGGTTCTATTAACCAAAGAGCTTTATGAAATAGTGGAGGCTTTAGAGATTCCTATTGGTTGCCTCTATCCCAACACAATACAATACCTAGTTTTTTTGTGTCTTTTTCCACCGTAAGGAGCTTCGTTTGGATGCCTGGACCATTAAGGTTGTTTTTAGACTTAACTAGGAGGGCGATTGGATTTCTTTCACCCTAATGAAGGGGTTTAAAATAAGTAGAGGGAATCAAGATTCTCTTAAGGGATGGAAGAACCAACATTTTTTCATGGAGGTTCCTTCCGATTGAACCCTCTCCAATAAATGAAATGCCGCCTATTCTACTTATTCCAGGGTGGTTCTAGACAAGGAGATTTTCATGTCCAAGCCACTAACAGATTTAATAGAGAATAATGCCACCCAACTCAGTAATGTTTTTAGCCCGGGGCACTAGCCGAGGTCAATTGAAAGATCGTTGTGGATGGAAAGGCCATTGCTGACATACCTCCTCACAAGCCAAAAAAAGAAGCGAGGGCGTTTTTCATCCTAACCTCTCCAGAGGCAGTAGCTAGGGAGGCAACTGCCCTAGTTGTTGGCTCATCCGTTTCATCCTTCGACACCGTTGTTGACAGGATGGTTGATAAAGCCAAAGATGAGATGGTTAGAACAGATGCTAGTGAACTGTCTCGGGAAGGTAGGTAAATTTTTTTGTTGTATGAATTAGTGATTCATTTGCGTTCGACATACTCAACATTGGCGTAATTTTTACATTTACATATTAGGATCGACCCTAATACTTAAGAGTGCTCATGGGTCAACTTCACTGGTGTCCATTCCCATTGGAAACTGGACGCATGGCAAGGTTTTATGGCTAAAAAATCGAACCGTGATAGCTAGTATCAAAGATTGACTTACGAGATAAATAGTAAGAAATGTCTTGGTTTTCAAAAAATCTTACACAGTAGGATAATAATGGCCCAAGCGACACCATAGTCGGCCACTCAAACGACTCTTATAGTTCATCTAACTCAGCTACTCAGACAAGAGTGACTGAGCTCGAAGACCAAGAAGAGTCTTTCACCAGGTTGGAAAGATGGATGAATAGTCTTACCATCAAATTGAGGTCCCTAAAAGAGATGGTTAAGGACCTAACTGATAATGTTTGCAACTCGAAAAGAGTATTGCAAGAAGAGAATGCTGAGCTCACTTTCAGGTAAGCCTTCTGGAGAGAGCTACTGCAACTAATAGCAATGCCTTTGACGATGGCAGAGTTAAGTCTTCAAAACCTCGCTCATATGGTGGTGGGGAGATTCAAAAAAACTTAAGAACTTCATTTTCAATCTTAAACAGTACCTTAGAGTTGTGAAGATGAATTCAGATAAGGCAAAGGTTTTCATGGAAACCATATACCAGACCGAAAATGCCAAACTATGGTGGTGCATCAAATATAAGGAAATTATCCGAGGAAGATTAAGCATCGACTCATAGAAAGATCATAAAAGAAAATTATTGACATAATTATACCCTAAAAATACTAAATTCACAGCACAAATGAAGCTAAAATAGATTAAACACACAGGGACAAGGATTATGTTAAAGCTTTCTAAACATACATATTGGACATCAAGAACATGTCTAACAAGGATCACCTCTTTCATTTCATAGATAACCTACAATTGTGAACACAAAAAAATTGTTTAAACAGCAAGTGCAAGATTTGACTTCTACCTAAAATACAGTCGAAAGATTTGTTAGCTATACTATTAAGAGAGGGAACCATATGCAGAGTGCATCTACCGTCAATAAGTCAGAGTTCAAAGCCAAAAGAGGAAAAAGTGGCTTTTGGAAAAATTAATCACTAGTAAACTCTCAGAGCGTTAAGGGAAGAGTTAGTACATTGACAAGTAAAAAGGTGTCTTTTAGTGGGTGTTTCTATGTGACAAGCTGTATATAGTGGCACAATGTCCGCACAAATGAGCTCTAAATACACTATAAAGGAAAAGTGATTAACCGGAGTCAGGAGATGACAAGAACGATGGAGACTAAGCTCACATGGGCACAGTCCACCTATTATATGCCATGGAAAAGCATGACCAAGCATCCTCCCAGTTCACAAACCTAATTTATGTGAAACTTTAAGTGAATGGAAGTAGTGCCCACACTATGATAGACACGGGCACTAATCACAACTTTGTGGTTAAGACTAAAATAGATTGATTGGGAATGTGATTGGAACGGAATGTGATTGGAACGAGATGGCAATAGCATGAAGGCCATGAACTCAAAGACAAAGCCCACCCTTGGTGTTGCCAAGTTGATGCCAGTGCAATTTGGAGAGTAGAACGGAAAGCTAAATTTCATAATACCTATAGATGACTTTGACCTAATTTTGGGGGTAGACTTTCTTAAGGTGACTAAGGGAGTGCCTATACTCCATTTAAATTCAATACTTCTCATGGGTGGAAGTCCGTATCTAGTGAGCACCTCCAAAAGGCCAAAAGAACTCGAGAGGAAGGGTAAGGATAATGTATTGTCTACACTCCTACTTAAAAGGAGCCTGAAAAAGGGTGAGCCTACCTTCATCATGACGTTGTTAATGGACGAAGAGGCCAAGGATCTCAAGGTTGGGTCACCATCACCAAAAGTCAGCCTACTCCTAGAGGAATTTGAGTAATTAATGCCAACAAAGTCACCTAAGGTTCTTCCGCCCCAAAGAGTAGTGAATCACCAAATTGAACTGATACCAAAGGTAAGGCCATCTACTCGAGAAGCATACAAAATGGCACTCCTAGAGCTAGAAAAGCTTTGAAAACAACTAAATTGGTTGATTAGCTCAGGGTTCATCTGTCCATCAAAAGCGCCTTTCAAAGCCCCTGATCTATTTCAAAAAAAGCAATATGGGAGTCTATGTCTTTGCATTGAAAACAAGGCCCTAAACAAGGTGATTGTAAAGAACCACTATCTAATTCTTTTGATCGCTGACTTATTTGATCAATTGAGCAACATAAAATACTTCATGAAGCTCAACTTGAGGTCGGGCTATCACCAACTCAAAATCACAAAGGGAGATGAGCCAAAAACTACATATGTTACGAGATATTGAGCTTTTGAGTGGCTCATAATACTTTTTGAATTGACCAATGCCTCAACAATTTTTTACATGTTGATGAACTAAGTATTCCGCGAATACTTGGACAAATTTATGGTGTTCTACTTAGACAACATTGTGATATATAATTGAAGTCTAACGGTATGATTGGTTGCTGGAATGGAATAATGTGAGAATAGAATAGTTATTTCCAGGGAATAGAATAGGATAGGAATAGAGTTAGAATTGTTATTCCATATTTGGTTGTTGGAATAGAATAATGTGAAAATTAGTATTTCATTATTTGGCTTGTAGAATAGTATGAAAAATAAGGTGAGAATAAAAATAATAATAATAATAATGAAACGTAATAATAATAATAATATTATTATTATTACTAATATAATATAATAATAATAATAAAACGTAATAATAATAATAATAATAATAATAATATGAGGGAATAACTTTTTCAATCTTTATGTGGGAATAAATATTCCCGAGAAATATTTATTCCCAGCTAATTTGTAAACCAAACAACGGACATGTTATTCCCGAAGGAATTAGCCCGGAATAGAATTTCTATTCCGGTGAACCAAACACCACCCAAAAGATCACCTGAAACATCTAAAATTAGTATTTTAGAAGTTGAAGGAAAATCATCTCCATGTGAATAGTGAAAAGTGCACATTTGCTCAAGAGGAGAATAGCTTTCTAAGGTACTATGTGGGGTGAGGTTAGATCAAGATGGATCCAAAAAGTGTAAGCGACAGCGCTCATTTCTCAGCCTTGCTAACTACTGTCAACGATTCACAAAATAGTACTCACAGAGAGCGGCACCTTTGATGGATTTATTAGAGAATGATAGAAAGTAGGAGTGAGCGAAAGCATGTCAACAAGCCTTCGAGAAGCTCAAGGATGCAGCAATGACAAAGCCGGTGTTAGCCCATACAAATATTACCAAGCACTTTAAGATGCAAATCGATGCATCACATTTTGCTCTCGGAAGAGTCTTACAGCAAGAAGGTCATCTAGTAGCATACGGAAACAAAAGGCTAAATGAGGCCGAATGACGTTATGCAATCCAAGAGGAGTTGCTAGTGATAATGCACTACTAAAGGACCGAGAGGCATTATTTGCTCGACTCTAAGTTCGTGGTGAAAACTAACAACAATATTGCCCGCAATATCTTCACCCAACCAAAGTTAACATTAAAGAAAGCTCGGAAGCAGGAGTTCATAGTGGAATTCAACATGGAGCAAGTGCATAAATCCAGATGCAACCAGGCCGCAAATGCCCTCAGTAGAAAATCAGACTTTGCCACCTTGTCTCCAATAGTCCACCTATCGACAAGGCGAAATTGCCACAACCATCAGTGAATAGATAAAGCTAAACCTTCAGAAAAACGCAATGGCCATGACTCTACTTTAATTTAATTGGAAAAGCAAGACTCAGAGATCCTAGGTTGATAATGGATTGATTTTCATAAGGAGACACTAGATTTTACACTTAAGGCTAAAGGACTGAAGATGATGCTTTCCCCAAGGGTCGCAACGCACTCACGACCTACTATGGAAGGCCTATTACTAGTCCAAGATGAAGAATGATGTAATGAGCTACACAAAGACATGTCTCACCTATCAACAAGCTAAGATTAAACGTCAAAAGAAGGCGGCGTTACTAGAACCCCTCGCTTTACCTACTAGACCATGGGAAAGTATTTCCCTCGACTTCATCACAAGGCTACCCAAGGTAAGTGAGTGCTTGTACATCTTGGTGGTCGTAGACCACTTTTAAAAGTATGTCACTTTTGTTCCGACGTCTAAAGATTGTTTAGGGGAGATGACAGCATTGCTTTCCTTCAAACACATCATCAAATATTAGAAAGTGCCCGAAAGCATTATAAGTGACAGAAATGGATGCTTCACCAGAGCATTTTAGTCAGAAATCTTTAGATTTCTTGGTTCAAAAATTGAACATTTTACCGAGCTACCATCCTCAAATTGACGGTCAATCGAAGAGATTTAATAGCCTATTTGAAGAATACTTGCAATATTTTGTGACTGCCAAGTCAAAAGGATGCCAAGATTGTGACAAGTCATCAGCCGCTTCTTCCACTTTCCATGGTTGAACAAGTGTCCTTGTGCTTATAACTTTGCCTGGGAGTGGAAGCAAAATATGGAGATTGTCAAAGCCTACTTAAAGAAAGCATCTCATCAAATGAAGTAGGCAAATCAAAATAGGTAGCATGTGCAATTTAATGTGGAAGATATTGTGTTGGTGAAGCTTTTATAAGAATAGATGTGGTTTCTCAAATGAAGAGACAAGTGCCTCCAATTAAAATATAAAATCCCACCTTGTCTTCCTCTAGAATGAATGAAGGTCCACCCCATCCTAAATGGAAGACCTCTCACGCAACTAGTCACAATGCATCAACATTAGAATGAAGCTACCACCAGCCCCAGAAGTTGAAGAAATCATCGCCAAAAGGGAGGTGCCAATATCATCTAGAAAGAAGAAACAAGTGCTAGTGAAATAAAAGGGAAGGCCAATTGAAGAAATAGGCAGGGAATTTTCAAGTCAATGAGTAAGTCCATAATTTAGTAGGGGGAAAATGTTAAAATCCAAACTGAGCCATATAAAAATGTTTACATAATTTTTCTCGCATCATTGGATTTTTCTAGAAATTTAGGTAAATTTAGCTTAAGTTTTAGCATTATCAAAAAAAAAAAAAACTAGATACCCCATTGTAAAAGTTGGGGACTTTCAATGTCTAGTGCTAAATGCCAAAATGTCCAAAACCCTCCATATGGAGAAATGAATTCTCAAAATCTCATATCCGACTGTTGTCTATTACTATTAATTGCTTACTTGTATTTTTGCACTTTTAATTAGTAACTTACTTGCGTTTGATATACTTGATTTTGGCATGATTTTCACATTTGTGTCTCAGGATTAACCTCGACACTTAAGAGTTTTCGTGGGTCAACTTGGCCAGCATCCATTCCCATTGAAGACCATATGCTCCTCATGATTTTGTGGCTAGAAAATTCAAACCATGACACACAGCTCAGTCACGTCATCTATTTGCCTAGGCATAATTGGCAAGGCTTACTAATGGGTCAACTTATAGATTAAGTGAAATTTGATTATTGATTTGATTTGTTTCCATATTTTATCATATCTCGAGAATTTCTTATATTGTGTAATTTTGGTAGCCCCGAAAAATCTACGAAGTATTATATTTTATTTTTATTATTTTATCATTTTAGATTGTTATTAATTAAAAAATTATACTTGATTTCTAATTATCCTAATAGTACAGTACCTCTATATAAGAATCCTAACTTTATTATTTGCGGAGCCATAAATAAATTAAATTGATATTGAGAAATTGTGTTTCTCCTTCCTTTCCCTGATAACCTCAGCTTCTCCCTTTTCTCTATTTTCTATTATCTTCTTTGCTTCTCCCCTTTCCCCCTTTTTCTTCTTCCCTTCCCTATTTTCCCTTCCCTGCATCACTTACTCCGAACAATCCTAACATGTCATCAATTAGTTAGCACTTGGTAGTCAAAGTGTTAGTTAACTAGCAAAGCAAATACTTGTAGTTAGTCGTTAGTACTGTGGAGGTAATGTAAGTAGTTAGAACAGTGTGTAGTTGTAATGACTCAAAGGAGTCTACAAATGAAGCAGGGGCCAGCTGGTGTAAATGGTGTGAATGATAAATTCTCTCTTCTAGTCATCTTGTCTAACAGTCCTCTCTTCTTCTGCAAACATCCTAATTTCTATTCATAAAGATGATTTCCTAGTCATTTCATAGTTATCGGTATCATAGCAGGTTTCTTTCCTTGGGGATTTTGGCTCATTTCTTCTGCAAAAACTGCAAGTTTTGGATTCTGATCATTCATTCTGTTCTCCTAGATTCTGCACTTTTGAGTTCTCCACCTCCGTTTCAGTCCTGCATTCTGCATGTTGCTGTAGTGTTCTGCATCCTTAAAAATGCTGCATCTCTAATTCTGGTTTTGCCTACTAAAGCGTGGTTCTACAGCAGATACCATTCAATCAAATTCTGCAATCCATAGACCTGCAATTCAAAGTTCTTGTCCTTGATTTTGTACCTTCCCAATCTTCAATCTACACTTCAAATTCTGTCCTTATCCTGAATCTTTGGCTTCTATCTCTACTAAGTTTTGAATTTCTTCTTCTGAAATTTAAATCCAGATACCTTACAAATTAATGCACCAGCAAGCATTATGCTTAATAACAGAATTAAAAAGCCAGTGTGTAGGCAAGTCTGAAATTCCAGAATTGTTGATTTGCCTCAGAAAATATGCATCCACAAATCCTTGTTCCAGTTTAAAGATGTTACCAAACTACTTTACGACCTTGATCTTTCAACTTACATCAGCTACAAATTCATGGGATCTTGCCTGGAAGAACATAACCACCATACACAACTCTTACAGCAAGAAAGCATGATAGAAATCCATCAACCACAACAATGGATACAAGAAGCCTCTTCTGAATTCCAGAACAGATTCCACCAACTAATGGAAGACTTCACACAAAAACTTGCTGAATCCAAAAGGAATATGTACGGAGGATGGATCGAAAGTTCGAAGAAAAGTTTCTGAAAATGCAAGCTATCTTCCATAATGGTGATGTGAGAATAATGAACCAGCTGTCCAATGCCTCCAAGATACTGAAATTGCTGTATCAACATTAGACATTAAGGATTTTGCTGAATCAGTAGTATATTCTGATTTTTCCGATGCAGAAGTGGTCTTGACACATTAAGAGGGTATTGGCATTTAGTACTTCAGAGTTTCCAAGATCATGCCATTAATATATACCACATGGGACGTTCTCATAACCTCACATCGCAAGCATAAGGGACAAATTTGCAATCAAGAACTTAGGTCAGCTTTGAGTCCTCATTTGCAAAGTAATTCTTATTGTATTGTCAAGAACTCTTCTAATAGTTGCTGCTATCTTACTCAACTTTGTATAATCGGATAGAACAGATAATAGGTAGCTAGAAAGTACTTCTTGTTGACAAGACCACCTCACACATTTCCATCCTTGAGAACAAAGATCATTTCACATCGAGTGGTAATGTCATGACGTGTAAGGCTTGGCCATGTCGCCTATATAGCTAGGCCTAAGTGGCAAGGCTTCTTCCTACACATCATCCCAACATGCCATCCATTAGTTAGTAGTTAAGTGTGTGTTAGATAGCAAAGTAGGTACGTCTAGTTAGGAGTTGGTATTGTGTGGAGGAGATATCCTTATGTAGTTAGAGGAATGTGCAGTTGTAATGACTCCAATGAGTCTATAACTCAAGTAGGGGCCTGAATCATATAAACATGTGAAGGATAAATGAATGAATGCATTGCATTAGCAATACTTCTCTTTCCCTTGGCCCAAACTCTCACTTCTGTAGACTTCTTGTCTAAAGGTTTCTCCTCTTCTTCCAAACTTCACTTTCTCTGCACAAAACTATCCTAATTCCTCGTTACAAGATGATTTCCTAGTCATTCCAAAACAATGTTCTCCTACCACATTATAGGCATCACTAAACTTTCCACAGAGAAGGCCAAACCGCTCTCCTTTACATTATGCTCTCACTTTATCTCACCCTCACTCACTCCGTTACTTCCTCCCAAATTAAGAGCAAAAGCTAGACAGCATATGGAGAGAACACCTAACTCTTCAAATGACATGGGGATGATCAAGGAGGGAGAAGGCATCAAAACTGAAGAAAGCTTTGAATTTTAAACAAACTGCAAATCATATAGCATAAGCTACTTTGCTTCCCCATTTTCAACAATAACAAACCACTTAACTCTTGCTAAGTGGGGACCATCCATTCATTTAGAGGAACTTTCTCTCAAATTAAAAGAAATTTCAAATCATTCTTAATCCTCACTGCAAATGTTTTTCTAATCCTATTATTCCCCTTCTTATTAGATCTAACCTTGAACATATCACCCTTTTTCCACCGGTGGAACATCTAGCTTACTTCCCCATTTCCACCAACATCTTAACTTAGTTTCAAAATTGTCTAATTCTTCTCAATCTTCAAGTACCGACTTATTAGTTGCTGGATGAGTGTGGTTGGATCTAAATTTTTATGGAAGAGATAGAAACTGGATCCAACTATTTGCTATTGGCAACAGAAATAATTGGCCCAAATTTAAAATTAACTAGAATGGAGTAAGTTGCATGATGAATTAGGAAAATCAAGAGCGATAAGGTATGGTTTTGTATTCAATGTTGGCTTCTGTTTCTCTATGCTGGAATTTAATCAAGAGTTCATAGTTTGTGCTCCAGATAATGATGGTCAAAATATGAAGATTTGGGAGGGCGTACCTCTATTGGGGAAGGAGTGAATCTCAGATCATGGTGCAGTGTGATGTGGAGAGATCTGTTACAGTGGTTGGCATCTTGAAGGATGGTTGATGGTGCATTTGATGATGGGTTTTGCAAGGATGGCTAGATTGATAAACTGCCAATGGATGGAGGGGACAGTGATTCACTGAAATGTGGGATTGCATTTAGCAATCAATATAAATAATATGCTTCGATTTACAAAAGTGCATAGAGGTGAAAAAAAAATGTCGGTGCTTCAAACAATACATTTTTCGTACCTCAATACAAAGTCAAAGAAAATATCAGCTTTGACTGACTAGTTGATGAGATGGTAGGAAGGCATAGGTTGGCACAAAAATTAATTTCTGGTGCTACGAGTATGAATCAATACGCATGAGGGCTTTTACTGTAATTACACAACTTTATTGTGTATGTGTAATGCCCAGATATACCATAATCATTGGACCAGTACATACCATTTTGCTGGCCAGTTCTTTTATCCTTGAGCAGAACAACCTCAATAACATTTCCATGGTCTTGAAACAATTTGCGAATCTGAGGGGTAAAAAATAATCAAATGAAAGGTCACATTTTTACAAAACACAATGATGGCAATTAAAAACTTTAAATTGTTGAAAAATCTGAAAGGATCAGTTTATCCATAAGAAAAAAAAAGAGAAACAAGAGGAAACTAAAGAACAGACATAGAAGCTGAACTTTTGCACAACAAAAACTGATAAACTATTTATTGTTCCTCCGTTAGAAGTATCATATAGCAAAAAAGACATTATGATGCATGCAATAGATTTAACTTAAATAATGTCATAAATTTTCACATGAACACTACAACATTTCCATGATTTTGAAAAAAGATGAGAATCTGAGGGGTCAAAATTATCGAATGAAAGGTCATGATTGTACAAGACATATTGATGGCAAAAAAAACTTTAAAAGTATTAGAAACTCCAAGTGAAAAGATCAAATTATCCATAAGATAAAAAGAGAAAGAAGATGAGACTAAAGAATGAACTTGTTTCACACGGCAAAAAACTAAGTAAACTATTCATTGTTCCCCAATAGAAGCATCCTTCAGCAAAAGGCATTATGATGCATGCAATAGATGCAACTTAAATAATGTGACAAATTTTCACATTAGCACTGCAACATACAGATGTCTAGGGTATTTAATGTCATAAGGTGGTTGGGATAGTCATGAAAAACAAAAACAATAGAATAATCCACGATGAAATGACAGATGGAAAAAACTAGATCTGGTTCTCAATCCATGATTTCATAACAAAACATACAAAAGAAACAAGCTGTTGAACCTATGACCAAAAATCCGACTTATAAATTCCTCAAGAAAAAACCATAGGTAAAAAAATTTCTCAACCCATAACTAAGAACAACATAGTTAATTGCTCCAGAAAAGATAACTGCTCTTCTGTGCTTTCAAATGCTATTAAGAATCAGTACAAACCACAGAGACTTAGAGCATATTAGGAATTATAAACAAGAACTTAAATGAAAGAAATTCCCAGCAGGACATTCAACTTGGTATTCATAACATACACAATTGTTCTTTTTGCCATAACCATAGTTATCGCTCATCATTTTCCCCCTCGCTTTATCTCCATTCTCTCCTCCATACCTAAACCTATTGCAATCACAACAGGGTGTCAAATATCATAAAGAGTAAATAAGAAACAACACTGTCATTGCACTATAACCAAGTTTTTCCACCAAACTAACCAGTGATAAGAAGGCATTGCAATTAAGAAGCCCATGAACACAGCCAAGGCATGAAGTCAGGATCAAGCCTTTTATTGGAGCCAAATACACCACACATTGAGATACCGATAAGCAAAACTTCATTTTACATGCATGGCTTGTCAGCACACACACACACACACTAATCCCATAGGTTTCCCTACTCACATAATTCTTACATTTATCCGATACAATGAACTAGCTGCCCAATGGCAAAGCATTGTTATTGCAGAAAACATGGATAAGGGGAGAAAAACACATGTTGCATCATTCTATGTACTATCTTGACAAAAGTGCTCATGAATATGCCCATAACTCAATCAGACTACAGCTAAATACTCTTCAGCTAAAGGAAATATAAAATAGCAATGGCTACCAAAACATACAACATGAATATGCTGATAACTAAGTCAAATGAAAACTCACATCTTCTTCAGTCACTGTTCTTGGAACTGCCCCCACAAAAAGTTTTGCAAAATTGCCACCATCAGGATAATCTATTATTTTAGAAAATACAAGTCATCATTAGTACCCTTGATGACATGCTCAAACCAACACTCAACATAACACGCATGTAAATCTTTGAGAAACATTTAGACGAACAAAAGAGTTCTCAACTTTCAATAATCAACCACCACATGCTGAAATTATTGTGTATATATATTCCAACCTGACACTAGGAAAAGGGGGGGAAAAAAGAACAATAACAACTATTTTTTGAATAAGGAAAAATACTGCATATACGTGTGCTGAAAAGTCCACTTTGAACTATGTTCAGAGATTAAAATAGTAACAACTGCTGCTAATGTGCACCTAACTAACATCTCAGCATAGGAAAAATGAGGGCAGGAATGAATTATGCAAACTTTAAGCACTAAGAAAAAGAAATATGAGATGTGAAGAATGCTCAATTCTAACTTGAGATATGCACATGACTGATTATCTAAAGGGATCTGAATCAAACAAGAAGGTTAAGAAGTCAAGCATGAAGTGGAAGATCAAAAGTGATGTTCAAACCAAGGACACTGAAGCTCAAATTACAGAAAATATGGAAGCAAAAATTGAGCTGAGTCTAATGTTGATGCCCAGAAAGACGTGAATCAAAGGAGTAAGTAGTCTGACACGTATTTGAAAATCAAATTTGACTCAAGAAGCTATGGAGACAGCCCAGAATTAATGAATCGCAAGTCTTATACACCACAAATACAAACAAGAGATCGTAGGGACGGGGAGTCTCCCTAGGATCACTAAGACTCTCAATTCATTGGCGCATTAGCTAAACTATAATGCATGATTAGCAACGAGTACCTCCCCAGTTGTGGGCCTGTGGGGATGTCTGGATGTAAGATGTGGGGACCTCATTGATTAACATTGAAAATTATGTTGTTACCCCTACTTATTTATTGTTATTTTTTAATAATTATTTTGTTTTATTTATTTATTTATTTTAATTTACGATTTTTAAGAGATTAAAACCCAAAAGAAAAGCTAATTTGGAGAGAAGAATCAAATAAACACTTACTTTGGTGGGATATTTGGTTACAAAGGAAAGAAAACAATCAACAGAAAATCTCCCATAAAAGGAAAGGAGAAACACTTTCCAAGCCAGCCAAGGAAGGAAGGAAAAAGAAAAAAAATGAAAAAGGATAGAAATAAATAGAGAGGAGGCGGCAACAAAAGGAGAAGTAAAAAGAAAGAGGGAACAGAATGGGGAAGTCAGCTTCTAGGCAGATTTGGAGGAGTTTTAAGGAAGGTTTAAGAAATGGTAGAATAGGAGAGAGAATTATCACCCAATTTTTATTGTTTTCAAGAATTCATGTTTCTTTTTTATTAGTTCTCAAGACATTATTTTAATAGGTTATTTTTCCCAAAGTTATTGCCATTTATGAGTGTAATCATACCAACTTTAATGCAATTCAAAGTGTTCGATCGATTGCTCCTAGTTCTGTTCCGTTGTTTTTTGCTCAGTAAGTTTGTCATTATTGCAATTTATTTATTTTCCCACAATTTAAAGTTTACGTTTATTTTTTATCATACTCATTATTTTCATGCATACATGCACTTATTCTTTGTTTGATATAGCCATTTACTTAGAAAATTTATGTCTTTTGCATTTGGTTGTTGATTCCTAATTTGTTTTCAGGCCACAAACACTACTTTTCCTTTGAATTTTGCTATTTGGTTTTTGCATCTTTCAAATCTAATTTCCTTTTAATTTTTCTGATTCTGATTGGGTTTAAAAGTAATAATGTTTATGATTCCCAGCAAGCTTTAAATTCTGCAATTATTTTTGGTAATTTTGTCAGTTCTTTTATTGTTTATTTCCTACATTAATACACTACATATTTTCCATTGTCTACACTGCATGCCAAAATTGGTTGCAATGGTGGTCAGTTGATTTTATTTAATTATTGCACGCTATTTTCTTTATTGGCTAAAATTTATTGTGTTTCAAGTAATAGGCCCTTACTTTGCTTTATTTAAGATTATTACCTATGTATTTTATTTTCACATTAGTTTAGTTAAAAACACTTCAAAATCACATCATTTGACTTTTGCTTCTTGAGTAAGTAGAAATAAAATCATGTACTTTTCAAGCTATCTCATAAATTTCTAACATAATGACACAATTTTCTATGAATATGATTCTGACTTACTAGGTAAAACTATACTGTACTCTCATGAAATTGTGAGAATATATATACACCATCTAAGGTCGGACACTTGTTGATGAAGATGGATTAGATCTTTTGGGATGACTGGCACTTTGCCACAAGACCTACTTGAGGACTATAGTGAGCCAAATGGACCTGAACAGGTCCTAGGATCTGATTGGGTGAATGAGTGGCAGAGTTAGCTTCTTGTGAAAGGGGACAATAATGATCTTTTAATTGTAGCCGTGAGTAAACCTTGATTCGCAGGATAAAAACCCATTCTTTTTTCTGTTGCTACAGTTTTTTTTTATAGAGGAGTCATAGTGCCATTTGATAAAAGCTTATAAAGAAAAGCACTTATTATGGCCAAAGACCTTTTAATTACTTACCAAAAAAAAAAATAGCCAAAGATCCAGAGGAAATCCCGTCTAGCATTAGGCCATGTGTTATGTCCCTAGATTTAACTTCAATAATGATCTTTCTATTGTAGCTGTGAGTAAACCTTGATTCACGAGATAAAAATCCGTTCTTTTTTTCTATTGAGTGCTTCAGTTTTTATAGATAGTCATAATGCCATTCAATGAAGGCCGGAAAATGAAAGCACTTATCATGGCCAAAGATCCAAAGGAAATCTAGTCTAGTATTAGGCCATGTGTTATGTTCCTGGATTTGACTTCAAGTGATCTTCATTCTCCTTAAATGGTGATTTGATTTGGTGATACATGATGATTTGTCAATCACATTGACTTTGACCATTTGGTCGGTTCTCACTATTCCTAGGCCCCAAACCCCCTGGGGCACAACTCCAAGTAGAATCCGAGGTTGTACCACGGAAGGAATCAGGTTGGCCCTAATGACACTCGGTCCTGGGAAAATCCTTGATGTTGTTCTCTAGCTCTCACATTTTCCCAAGGTGTGTTGGACTGTGGATCCCATGTAGTTCGGAAGTTTAGGGCAATTTTGCTTCTTCGGATCCTCAATCATCCCATCCAGGGCCTCAAATTTTCAATCAGGCTTGGATAAGTCTACCTCAAGGCAGTTCATATGTGACCCAGATAGCGTTTAGATATTTCCAGATCCCATCATAAGCCGCAGCCCCAAAGGCCAATGTTCGGCCTCCAGAGCTGTAATCTAGTGTCTTGTCTGGGAATCCTTTTTATTTGATGACCAACAGTTCTTTGTATTTTTGCAACATTAGGTCCTCCATGACTATTGGTGATCTGATGCTGTAACTTCGTTCAGGATCGTCTGATGGTGCACCAAGTGAGGGGATGTAACTTGAGGGTACTCAAAGGCTGCATCTTCCAAGGCACCTATGTTATGAAGCAGGTTAAAGACTCAACAGGGGGAGGGCAACCGTTCATCTTAAACAAATGGAGGCGTGGTGGGCAACTCGACAGCATCAAGTTCGGTCAACAGCAACTATGCCGCAGCAGCAGTAGCTGTCCAGCTCAACAACCAGGGCTTCAGTTGATGATACTCCAGTTTAATCGTGTTAGGGCTGTAGATGACAGCCATGAGCTTGGAGCCTCTTGTTTTGGTTGTGGTGATAAAGGATTCTGTGATCTACAGCTAGAAGTGTGGAGCCATTGATCGGGAGATGTCTTATGGACACGGCATCGTTTACTGTGACAGGGATTCTTGTCAAAGGTGTTTGTCTAACTTCACTTGATTCTCCCAGTTTAATCGTGTTATTAAGCAAGAGGTCCACGCCTTAGCGCATGTGCACCTCTCAAGAGCATATCCAGTGCGGGCATTCTAGATAAACAACATTCATCCACAACTTGGACACACAAATGGCATGGGCATTCTAGACAACATACACACATGCACCTATCAAGTGCAGGTTAGGCATAAATGTAGGGAGATGACGAATTTGTGAGCAACATGTTGTATCCAGCACTGGTCTTCACCAACATTTGAAATTTCGTCAAAATACCTGGTTTATCCAATGATGGAATATGTTAAAAATATTCCTAACATGGTACAACAGGCAGTACTTGGTTTGATTCAAAGCTGACAGATTCCTTAACAACAAAGGCCATCGTAATAACGTTTCTCCTTGAATCTAGAGGAGGATGATAGTTCAAACATCATTCTTCCCATTGGGATGGATAAGTGCAATGGAGAATTTTCAACAATCCAACCCTAACAAAGTCATCGGGGTGAATATGCCTCGGCCTTGAGGTCTCCGCATTCCATGCAAAGTCTTCGCTGGCTTATGGTACCCTGCTACAATTCTTAATGCCTCCAACATCCTTGATCATTATGTATACTTTGGCCATGCCCCGCACATCAATAAAGTTGCTTGGTTGGGCACAGGTAATAATCAAAAGTTGTCGAGCTTTACAGCTCTAATAAACATGATGATCTTTACTTCCTCTGTCATGTTCAGAATCCTTCAAGCCTCAGCATTGAAGTGTACAAGGTACTCCTTCAAACTTTCTCTCGGAAATATGATGCATCATTCCAAGGTGCAAAGGGTGTAAATTACCTTGGGAACATGTTAGAAAGTTCCCTACATGAGCCAACAAAGTTACTCTCCAAATGTTGGAACCATGACGAAAATATTAATATCAATACTAGTATCAGTTACAGTTATATCGGCATTAGAGAATACGTTAGTATATCAAAAGAAAAACATTTCTTATAACAGTAAACCGACAAGCAAATTTTGCCTGATATTTTGAATATATGTCAATATATTACGGTATATCTCAATTTTGTTATAATATTTGGAAATATTGCAACTAGATGGCCTAATACAAATATTTATCATCAGTGTTTTTATCCATGGTTGGAACCATGCTAGGCATGTGATGTATGGTCATAGAGAAGAACTGGCATAGTACCTTGCTTCTTAAGCCTCAGAAATTATGCAAAGTTAGCAAGTAAATATGATGGTCCAATAGGTCAGTGTTTCCCCTATAGTGCTCAAGATGTGGCATCTTGAATTTCTTAGGAAAGGGTTCTTTTAGAATCTCAAATTAAAGAGTCATTCCCCTTAAGCAAACAACTCCCCACGAAGTTGGCATGTCAAGATTTATCATTTGACCCTTCAGTTCCTCCCTCAACATCCATTGGGGTACCATCCTTACATTAGTAGAATGCCCTTAAATTTACAGGATCTTTCATGGCCTTTTAATTCTTGGTTGCAGGTTGGGGAGGCTTAATTAATCCTCTTTTGTGCTATGAAGGTTTATAGACCTCTTCCAACCAAGGGGTTGGTTCCCTTTCTTTATTAACACTCCGGTCCCAGCATATGGACATAGTGCTACCCCTCTAGGGTCGTGCACTTGCAAGCTAGGGAGAAATTGATGAGCACCTTCCTAGGAACTTTCGACGGTGATCTCAAGCTGCCAGTTGTCTACATCAAAAGGGCTGGTCAGCCAGCTGGTGGTTTTTCCATTTTCTCCAAGAGTAGTTGTACCATGGTGGCCATTTCTCCAATCAAAGTGGCCATGTTGTCTAGTTCATTCTCTATTCAGGGACCTAACATCCCAAAAGATAATGCTACTTGGCGGGTCCGCAGCAGCATGGTTCCCTCTTAGGAAGTGGCCGGATTAGACTATTGTCAACGCATTGATCATTGCATGTCGGGACAAATTTGGTAATCATAAACGTTTGGGCCCCGATATTATTTATGACACTTTCGACAAGATTAAAATTATTCCAGATTGCCTAATAGTAGCTCAAAGTCACCAAAAAAGTTATGCTAATCATCGGAGATCTGATTTGAAGTTTGATGTAAGTGATCACATATTTTTAAAGGTGTCTCCTAAGAAGAGAATCTCAAGATTCGGGATGAAAAGAAAATTAAAGTCGAGATTCATTGGACCATTTAAAATTTTACAAAGGGTTGGAAAAGTGACGTATAATTGGCCTTACCTCCTAATTTCGCAAATTATCACAACGTTTGTCATATTTCTATGTTGAGGAAATATGTGTTTAATCCTTCACATGTTATTGAATATGAACAGTTGCGACTTGATGAGAATTTGACGTATATAGAGGTTTCAATTCAGATTTTGGAAAGAGAGACCAAGCATTACATGGCAAGGTCATTCCTTTGGTTAAGGTATTTTGAAGGAATTACTCAATCGATGAAGCAACATGGGAACAAGAGGATGAAGTCAAGCAAAAGTACCCCTACCTATTTAAGTCTTAAGGTACGTAAATTTCATGAACAAAGTTTTTATTAGGAGAGGAGAGTTGTAACACTCGATTCCCACTTTATTTATTTCAATATTATCAGTTAATTTTAGGTCAATCAGAAATAATTGTGCAATAAAAATTTGATAGAAAATTTAGATAATGGAAGCAGACAAGGCACCTAAGGCAAGCCTGACATGCACTCGTGCACAATTTGGGTAGATTGGGTGCACTCGAAGAGCGCCTCTAGAGAGTTCGAGTGGGATTCGGGCAGATTGTTAGCCGTCTGATGCGCGCCTTTGCCACGCTTGTGCATGGAATTAGTAGATTGTTCACGCTTGAGCAGCGCCTGATGCCTCGCTCGTGCACAACTGAATTTGCTGCAGCGCCTGACGTACACTTGACCAACGCTCGTGCACTAATTCGTGTATATATAAGCGCGCTTGTCCCTATTTTCAAGCACTTCCATGAGAAAAGAAGAAAAAGGAGAGAGGAGGAGGGAAGAGAGAGGAAGACAAGAAAGGTGATTTTGAAACATCATTTAGTCATATCTATCACATTTGAAGTCAGACAAGTATATCTAAACCCAATCTTAAGTCTATTCCCATTTTCTTGTAGTTTTACTTATATTTTGTGGTTTTATTATTCCTGCATGTCATTTTTACTTATCCCACTTTAAATATATGTGCATGCATGTAGTTTTCCATATGTTTTGAGATTTTTATTTGGTTTTACCAAATATTTGAAAAGTTTTAAGGTTTAAACAAATTGGGTAAATGTTTTGCAATATTGGACTTATATATATATAATATTTGCAAAGAAAAAATCATGAAAACTTGCATTTGGGCATGTAGTATTCCGTGCATGAGCTTCGGGTTGAACTCTATTTTGTTATTGCTTCGATATTTGTATATTTCACAGGGTGAAAAGTTATATTTTTATATTTTTCCAGTATGAAAGTTTTATACTTTTCCATCAAAAAGAAAAAGTTTTGGACTCTTGTTATAGAATCCCCCGATTCAGTATTTTATTGAGAATCGCCAAAAGAATATGAACAGAACTAATATATTCGAACATCCTAATATATTTATACGAACTTGAGAACTACACCTATAAACCACGAGTGATAAAAAAGTAACGTTCGACCCCGTCTATAGAAAGGAATATGTAGACAACCCGCCTATAAATCTAAATAGTAGTGATTCGGCCTAAGGTTATGAAAGTATGTATAACCCTTTCTCAAAGTTAGTCTTTTAGACGTTAATTCTCTGGATTTAGCATGTTTTAGATTTTTAATGTTTTTACTCATATCTGATTTATACTCAAGATGTTTGACCATGAAATTTGCAAGTTTTGATACCATTCAGATTTGTGATATCGGACTTTGGATGGTTTCATACATTTGGATTATTTAATATTCACATTTGGATTATGAACTTTGTGTACGAGACCGTGTTTGGATATTCATTGATTCGTTAGATCGTTATATTTGGTCCTTGGTTTATAAGGAAAATTTTGTGCATGTTTTATTTATTTTTCCCTTCACTCTGATTTATAAGCGTGTCGTTTCGTTACATATATACATACCTTGATACTTGTTGAGCATTCGACTCTCGATTTTATTGTTTTTAACCCCTTCTAAATTAGAGAGATATAAATAGCTTACTGGAAGCTAGATGAGGACATTGATATAGACTTTATTTATGTTTTGTGATTATTTTATTTATATTTGGGTTGTATTTAAATCTAATGCGTTTTTCGTAATGAAAGAATGATGGATAGATTGATGTTTGTATATTGTGATATTGATGGAGGCATGATCATATTATTTCGATTTTGGGATTGGCACTTTTCCTTACGATTTATGCATAGCAGGTTATGTCATGTGTTTGATGTCTAAACGGGCAGTTCGGAGAGATCTTGTAATGGTCGACATGATTATTATTATTACTATTATTATTATTATTATTAGTGGTAATATTTTGATTATCCTGTCAAGTCCAACCCAAATTTAGATATCGCATTTAGGTGTCTTTTTAGTTGGGGATTTGTTTTGTCGGTTTTAATTATTGTCAACTATTATCATTACTTACTTTTGGTCCAAGTTAGTGACAGTGAATGGTATTAGAGAAAAAGTCATAAGGAGAAGTGTTTTTGGTTAATTTCAAGAAACTATCTGAATAATTTTGTACGATAGATATCAATATGATAGGAAACAAGAGGATCGAGGAGTGGAGGATCAGGTTCAAATCACGAAGATGATTACCGGAAATGATGGATTGTATGAGCAACATTATAGATCAAATGATCTAGTGGCAAGACAAAGATTTGGCTACAAGAAGAAGGATGACTGACCAAGGGCATGGTAGGATACCCTTTGACTGCTTTACAAATGAGCATGTCCTAAAATATTTGGAAGAGTTTGACCCCATTATGGCAGAAAATTTGATACATTGAGTGGAGAAAGTATTTAAGGTGATTAACTATCCTGAGAAGGATAAAGTTAAATTTGCCATCTACAAGCTTGAAGGCAAGGAAGATAGATGGTGGTCCACTCAGTGTTGAGTTTTGAGAATGAATAATAAAGAAATTTCATGGGATGTATTCGTAGAGTTCTTTGTGGAGAAGTATTTCCCCACAAGTGTTCAGGAGATCAAGGAAGATGAATTCAATCGTTTGAGACAAGAAAGCAAGAATGCGGCGGAATACGACACCAAGTCTACCAAATTGTTTTGCTTTACCCCGCATGTGGTGGCAAACGAGAAAGTAGTTGGTTCCCCTTCAATTGTGGACATACAATGAAGTACTCAATTGGGTTGTGCTTATTAAGCAATAACAAGAAAGGAAGAAGTTTTTCAATAAAAGATCAGAGAGTAGAAGTCAAACTTTGAGGACTAGAGGCTCCCACTCTAATACCAAGGCTCAAGATAAAGGAAAGGCAATAGGGGTAAAGTCTTCACTAACAAAACCCCAGTATTCAAAGACGACGTATGAGTATTGTGGCAAACATCATGTTGAGAGACAATGTTACCACCAAAGCGGAGCTTATTTTAATTGCTACCAAGTTGGCCACATGATAAAAGATTATCCATTTCCTCCAAGGCATCTGGATAAGAAGGTTTCCATACCTAGAAGGTCTTTTATGGCGACGGCGAAAAAGACGCAAGAGGACCAGTCAATGATTGAAGGTAATGTACAAATTTTCAACTCTATAGCTCATGTATTGATAAATCCTGGATCTATGCACTCTTTCATAGCTCTAAGTTTGTTTGTAAATTGCATATGTCCCCTCAAATTTTAGAGTTTGTTTTAGTGGTATCGACTCCAGTGGCAAGTCTTTGTTGGCCAATATTATGTACCTACAATTTCCAGTTTAGGTTAATAGGTTTCAATTGTTGGTGAACTTGATTTGACTCAACATACCAAATTTTGATGCTACTTTGAAAATGGATTAGTTAATGTGCTATCACTGTGACGTCCCATATACTAATTCATCATTAGCTTTATTCTAAACTGTATTTATCTTTTACCAATCAATATCATAAAGGGACGTAAACTTTTCTTGTATCCTTTTATACATATATAGTAGTCTCATCATACACAACACCCAAATAAGAAAAGATACCTATTAAAATTATACAAAATTTTGCAGAAGCAAACTCAACTGGTATCGATCAAAATAAAGTTGTCATACATTCATATTAAGTATAAATCTCAAAATGTATCCAAATAGTTTACATCAGATATATTTTTTTTCTTTCCTACATATATCCTCAGTAAACAATAAACCCCAAAATATCTGCTATATCCTTTATCCTTCACTCCTACTTGTCTGGTATGAACTCATTCGGGCCATCTAAAGGGTTAGTAAAATAGCAAGGAAATGAGCCAAATACTCAACAACGTACAAGATATAACAAATATTATGCAACTTTCGTAGTTAAAATATAATAACATACATAGAAAATCATTACAGAGGACGGAAAACATTTTTTTTTTTTTTCTGATATCTTACCTTGATTCTTTCTTGTTCTTTTCTCCAAACCTTGCAGATAATTTTTCTTTTCTTACCTTTTTGTAGAAACTAGGGCCAATAGGCCTTATCAGCTAAATGAGCAGTTGATCGAAGTCTGGATCGTATTTTGTCCACAAAATCTAAGGCCGGAGCCGAAACTCGTATTTGCACCCCGAAATGGGTAATATATACCTTTATACCAAGTAGACGGGGCCGGAATCGCCTCAGCGATAATGAACTGAATTATCAGATATTGATCTTCCACCATAATATACTAAGGCATACCAGAATATACTATCCGTTGATCTATCCTTAGTCCAGTTGCTTACTTCACTTCAAAATTTCTTATGAAAACTCTAAAGTCCATTTCTGATACTGATACTTAATTTTCTTCATTTTAGAAGAAAATAATCTTTCTAACAAATTTCTTAACATAGCATAGAACTCCCATTCAATATTTATACTTGCAGTAAAATATTCAATTCTAAAAATAATATTCATACTTGCAGTAAAATATTTAAATCCGAAAATATTTTCGGTATACTAAAAAAAAAGAGTTTGAACTTGACATATTTTATTGTATTAATTATTGTTTGATATTTAGTCACTAGTTGAACACTCGGTTCTGAATTTTAGAATCATCACCAAATGATCCAACAACATTTCTCCTTCTTTAAACTTGATTTTCTCATGATATTATGACAGTAAGGAAATAATAAAATAGGGATATGAAGTATTGGAATAACAATACTTAAAGGAAATTATCAAAGAAACACAATAAGGAAAACATAGGTACACTTGCCCCTGATCACTTGACTTGTGTTCTGCCTCTTCCCTTCGCTTTCTTTTGGCCACACAGTTTTTCCTCTCTTTTTCCCTATTATTTTCCCCTTATTCTTCCCTTCCCTCACGTAGCCTTATATAGAATTTATCTTAAGTTGAACTACTGCCAGCATGCTAACTTATGTGTCCCTAATAGTGTTTAGTCACTAGTCTAATTTGGTTGAGTCATTAAGCTAAATTTTAGAGTTTCAGATGGCATAACGATTGGTTAATATTAGGCGGTTGTATAATCATTACTGTCCACAAATTTGCTGCTGAATTACAGCCAATTGATAAGAATTGCAGCTTATAATAGATAAGATTTGCAGGTTATAATATATTTTATATTACAAAATATATATATATATATATATATATATGTGTGTGTGTGTGTGTGTGTGTGTGTGTGTGTGTGTGTGATTGTCGGACCGGAGTGGCAATTGCCGGAATGAATTACTTGGCCGGTTTGAATTTGCCGGAGTGATTACTTAGTCTAGGGATGGCAATTACCGGAATGGTTTACTTGGCCGGTTTGGATTTGTCAAGTGGACTTGCCAAAGTAGACTTGCTGGAGTGTATTAGTTGGTCGGAGTGGGTCTTTTAGCTGGTGTGAGTAATTACCAAAGTGGATATTTTGCCGGAGTAGACATTCTGTTAGAGTGGGAATAGAAATTGCCGGAGTGGACATTCTGCCGGAGTGGAAATGGCAATTGCCAAAGTGGATTACTTGTGTGCAATTGCCGGAGTGAATTTACCGGAGTGGAGAAATGCCGGAGTAGATTACTTATGAGCAATTGGGCCGGTTTGAGTTTATGGTTTCTAAGTTCTAACATAATTAACATATTTAGCAAACTTATGAAATTCGAAACTTGGCCCTTATAATCACACTAGTGTGAATTGCTATAATAAGTCCATCTTATTTTGTATTCCCAGGTATGAATCTTTTTAGTTTCAAGAGAGAGTAAAAAACGAGTCAAGTGGATTGATTTTGACTCTACATGCGAGCCATTTGATAAATGATGGATGCCGAGCTTATTTGGCCTACATTACCACCTCTAGAAGTCAAAATATGTCAATTGAAGTAATTCTGGTGGTACATGAATTTGAGGATTTTTTTTTTTAAGAATTTGCCTTGTTTACCTCCTAATCAAAAAATCGAGTTTGCTATCAATGTCATGCCGAGATTTGCACCAATTTTGAGAACTCTTACAAAATGGTCACATTCAAATTAAAAGAATTGAAACGGCATTTATAAGAGTTGTTGGAGAAAGGATTTACTCGGTTGAATGTGTCACCTTATGGTGCACCAATGCTCTTTATGAAGAAGAAACAATGGATAATATACAAATTTTTATATAAATAAAAAAATTGAGCATTAAGGTACGTAAATTTCGAGAACGAAATTTTTATTAGAAGGAGAAAGTTGTAATGCTCGGTTCCCACTTAATTTATTTTGATATTTATCCATTCATTTTGGGTCAACTAAGAATAAATGTGCAATAAAAATTTGAATGAAAATTTGAAAAATGGAAACAGGCCTAGTATTTAAGACATGCCTGACACGTGCTCATGCACAATTTGGGTAGATTAAGTGCACCCAAGGAACGTCTCTAGAGCACTTAAGTGGGATTCGAACAGATTGTAGGGCTCCGATGCCCACCCCTACAACACTCAAGCGTGGAATTGGCCAATTGGTCGCGCCTGAGTCACCATAATGCGGGGCTCATGCACGACTTAGTTTGCCACGGCACTCGTGCACCGATTCGTGTATATAAACACACCTATCACTATTTTCGGGCATTCTAGCAGGGAAAAAAAAAGAAAAAGGAAAGGCAAAGAAGAGGTAAGACAAGGTAAGGAAGAGAAGAATGATGATTTTGAAACATCTTTTGATCAAATCTGTCAAATTTAAAGTTAAAGACAAATATATATAAATCCAATCTTTAGTCTATTTCTATTTCCTTTTAGTGTTACTTATCTTTGGTGGTTGTATTGTATATACATGTCATTTTTACTTTACCCATCTTAAATATATGTACATGCATGTAGTTTTACGGGATATTTTAAGGTTTTTTCTTGATTTTATCAAATATTTGAGAAGTTTTAGGATTTAAACAAAATAAATAAATATTTTAAAATATTAGAATTATATATATATATACATATATATATATATCATATTTGTAAAAGAAAACTCATGAAAACTTGCATTTGGGCCTTACATGTAATATTCCGTACATGAGCTTCAAGTTGGACCCCATTTTATTATCACTTTGATATTTGTGCCTCCCAAAGGGTGAAGTTCTATATTTGTATATCCCCAAGGTGAAAGTCTTATACTTTTCCGTCAGAGAGGAAATGTTTTAGACATTTGTTATAGAGTCCCCCCGATTTATTATTTTATTAAAAACCATTATAAAAAATTGAACAAAACTAATATATTCAAACATCCTAATATATTCATACAGACTTGAAGATTGCATCGATCATTCACAGGTAGCAAGAGAAAGTGATATTTGACCTCAACTATGGGGAAGAATATGTAAATAACTCACTTATGGATCTAAATAATAATGATTTGATCTAAGGTTATTGAGAATATAAATAACTATTTTTCAAAATTAGTATTTTGGCCTTTAGTTCTTTGATTTTAGTATATTTTAGATTTTTGATATTTTCACCTACATCTGATTTAATACTCAAGATGTTTGACTATGATATTTGCAGGTTTTAACACCATTCAGATTTATGATATTGGATTCTAGATAGTTTCGTATATTTAGAATATTTGATGTTTACGTTTGGATTATGAACTTCATGAGCAAGCCTGTGTTTGGATATTCATTGATTTGTTAGATCGTTATGTTTGGTCTTTGGTTCATAAGGAAAACTTTGTGCATGTTTTATTGATTCTACCCTTCACTTTGATTTTTGGACGTGTAGTTTTATTACATATATACTGATATTTGTTAAGCATTCAGCTCATAATTTTATTATTTTTAACCCCTTCCAGATTAGAGGTATATGGATAGCTTGCAGGAGGCTCAAACGACGGCATCGATAGAGACTTTATTTATATTTTATGATTATTATATTTGTTGTTACGTTGTGTTTATATCTGATGTATTTTTGGTAATGAAAGAATGATAGATTGATTGATGTCTATATATTGTGATGTTGATGGAGGCATGATCAAATTATTTTGATTTTGGGATTGTCATTTTTCCTTAAAATTTATACATAGCAAGTTCTGTCAAGTGTTTGATATCCGGACGGATAGTTCAAAGAGATACGACTGACGTGATTATTATTATTAGTGATGTTATTTTGACTATTCTGACAAGTCTGACCAGATTTGAATATGGTATTTGGATATTTTTTGGTTAGGGATTTGTTTTGTGGGTTTTAATTATTATCAAATATTATTATTACTAATAATTACCTACTTTTAATCCGAGTTCATGACGGTCTACTTCGAGGTGGTTCATTTGCGATCTAGCCAACAGTTGGATTTTTCCAGCTCTCATCACAGTCACAGGCGCATGGATCTCGAGAGAATAAGAGATAAAGTGTGAACTTGAAACACCAAAATTGCTAACGGATTATTGGATTGGTTGAATCAACTAAGAAGCGTTAGACTGAGGAAGTTGAATCCGCAGATGAATCGAGGAAATCAAAAGATAAAGACGGGCTCAATCCAAGTAAAGCCAAAAAAAATAAAAATCACTAGTACAGAAAGCGTCAGCGAACAATAACAAGGGACTGAATTCCAGCAAGCGCTGAAGACCAAAACAATAATAGGCAATAACAGTATCCAGATGCTTTGATGAATTTGCAACTAAAGAGGAGAACAAATTCGCAAAACCCACAAATGAGAAAAAAGAACATCCTCGAAAAAGAGAACACGATAAGCCCATTAAACAAGCATCTATCAGAAAGCAAATAAGAAGTCGTTAAGCAAATTAGAAAGAGAAGTTACCTGAGTTGAAATTTTTTCGCTTCCTTGGAAATTGAGGCCTAGGGAAACCGTTACCGTGCCCAAATTCACAGGCACCAAACGAGCCATCAGGCGGTCCATAGTGGTGGTGGTGGTGGTAAAATTCGTTGCTGCCTCGATAAGCATCGTCATAGTGGTAATCGTGACGGCTATTGTAGTGCTCGTGGTGGTGGTCGTGAGGGTTGCAGTTGCCGCGAAATCCGTCTACATGGCAATCGAAGTCTATGTCGTCATAGTGTTGGGGTGGCTCCGATGGATAATCATTGAATCGTTCGCCATCGAGCCTGTGCATTGTAGCGGGCAGAAAGAGGAATCATGCGGGGTTAGAAAAACGGTGAACTTATCCAAAGATATATTTTTTTAACTATATATATACAGCCAAAAATAATAATAACAAAATAAAATAAAATTACATGATGTTACCATTAAAGTCTACTAGTGAGATCTGATCAATATTTAGAAAACAAATAATTTTTAGGGGTAGGATGCTCTATTCTTGTTTGAATATCCTCTGATATATTTTAATTTTTATTAATATATTAACTATCTGATTATATTTTTAAAAATATATGTCATATTATACTCCTAATCTCTCTCATATAATGATACCGTCTATAACAAGACCTCTATTTGGGTCCATCTCCTTAGCACAATTATTGAGTTATTAAATTATTATAGCTAAATCAGGTTCGATAATTATCTTACTTAGTCTCCCACTTCATACATCTATATGAGTGTGCTCTGATGTAACTTGACAAAAATGAACTAACCAATCAACGTAAGTGGTATATACCTAGGAAAAGAAAGAATCAGAATTAGAATTAAGTAGGAATTAAGAAAGATCAGTGAGAAAAAAAAAAAAAAATAAAAGAGGAAACAAGATAAGAAAGGTAGAAGAGATACAGGGAAAGAGTAAGAGAGACAGAAAAGAGAGACGGGAGATCAGAGCAGAAGAGAGTTAAGAGGAGAAGAATCATTAATCACATTTTCTGTGCATTGCAAAGGCTAACATGCCTTACGTTTATGTTTTACCATATCATTAACTAACTAATAACTCAATCACCCACTCAATTAACTACTCTAACCACTTATAACAGATTGATCCAGCTCACAATACTGATCCACATAATTCTGTGCAATGTTGAAGCTGAAGCATTTGCTGAAGCAGATGCAATTTCTATTACCTCTTCCCGTGTTGATGTTTGATCCAAAATTGCTTAGTAGTTGTGATGGGTTTGCTCCTCGTGTGTCATTACATAACAATACCCTTCCCGACAAATTTTCCTTGTTCCCAAGGAAAAATTTTAAAAACTGAGCTTTCATAAAAGATTCATCTTCCCAAGCAGCATCTTCTTCTTATAAATTGGCCCAATTGAGTAACAGTTGTTTCACCTATTTGTCTTGATGATAGATTGATCGAGCGTAGAGCATTTTAAAATGATCCACTTATACTTCCCGGATCATCAATAGAAGGTAAGTGTGTGAGAACCATACTATGCCTGCCAATATTTTGTTTCAGCAACATGACATGAAAAGTAGGATGGATTTTTGAATCTGTTGGTCGATCCAATTTATAAGCGACTTATCCTATCTTTGCAATAATCTTGTAAGGCCCACAATACTTGGAAGATAGGTTCAGGTTCTTCTTTAATGCAATGGAAATTTGTCCATATGGCTGGAGTTTCACATACACCATAGTAGCTACCTTAAAGCTGCGTTTAGACCTTTTCAAGTTGGCATAGTTCAACGCCAACATCATCAAACTTGAGAAGAAGGGATACAGGTCATGTAATATCTCGGATTTTATTTGGACCAATTTAATATCAATTGTAATTTTGGGTATGACAAAAATTAATTAGATATTGTGAAATTTGAATTGACATTTGGATCAGTCGGGATGGCACCCGAGGTGCGCCTGCATTATTACCTGAATATTGATTTGAATTTTGGAATAAAAGAAAATTAAAATAGAATATATATATATATAAAAGAAGGTGGATAAGGATAAAAAAAGAAAAAGAAAAAAAAAACAAAACAAGAAGCAGATAAGGGAGAAGGAAATCGGGGAGAGAGAAGCTCGAGAGAGGGTTTCGGGTTTTCGAAGCGAAGAGAGGAAAGAAGAGAGGAGGAGGGAGGCGGCCGGCGATGGCGTCGTGCGGCGAGGAGGCGTTGATGCTGGTGGTTGTCGGTGACGCAGTGGTGGTCGATGTGGCCGATGGTCGTGGTTTCGCGAAGAGAAAACCGTCGAGGAGGCCGACGGCCTTTGTCGACAGCGATTTTAACTACGGCGCACGGTGGGGATGCTGCGATGGTGGTCGGCAGCGGCCTGTGGTGGTCAATCGGTGACCGGCGACGCTGTGGGTGGCACAAAAGCCACAAGAAAAGAGAGAGAATGGTGCTCGGTGAGAGGGGCATTTGAGCTGCGGCGGCGGCACCGACGTGGACGGGATGACGCCGGGGAGGCCGGCGGTGGTTGGTTGGCGCGGCGGCAGGTCGGCCGGCTGTGGTTGAACAGTGGCAGCGGCGGTGATAACGCGCAGAGGGGAAGCCGTGCAGAGGAGAGAAATCGGCTGGGCAAGGGTCACGTACGGCAGCGCGAACGGAGGAGAGAGAAGGGGTTGATTCGAGGGTGACTTTGGGACATCCTTTCTTCCCGGATCTGCAAAGATGAGGCCAGAGGCGCAGTATTCAGAAACCCCATCTTTGGCCAAATTTAATTTCGATATGTTTTGGATCTTTTATTTGGATTTTTTACTTGCGTATATGAATTTTGATACCCATTTAATTATTTTGGACACGTGTGTAGTTCATTGGATGTTTTGGTGATTATTGGATTGGGCTTTTTATGATTTTGGAGAGTTTAATATTTTTTGAAAGTGAATAATTTATTGGACATTATATATTTTTATATTAATATATTTATATAAAAATATACACGAAAATTTGCGTTGGTGCGTTTTAAATGCAGCGTCACGGGTTGTGGTCACTACATTTGGATTTGGATTATTGGACTCGGAGGCCTTCCCTGAGAGATTATTTTGTTATTTGGAAATCCTTTCGCGCAGGAAAAGGCTTGGGCCTCTTCCCATTTTGGACAATGATTTGGCCTTGGGAATATATTGGACGTCCTAATATATCTAACAAATCAGGAAACACCCAAAGTTCAGCGGGTGGGAAAATATAGTGAAAGAACATTATCTATGGGACACAATACATGGATTTTGGCCTAAGGTTAGGGATTATGTGTAGAACCCTTCCTCAAGTTAGTTTTAAATAATTAGAACTCGATTTGCACAATTTGTATTTTTGCATTGATTGGAATTGGACTTTGATTTGGATATGGATTTTTGGACTTGGATTTAAGATTTGCCGATTTTTTGCCTATAATCGGCTTGGTATGCTCTCGTGATAAACGATTTTGATTATATGTTTTGATCCAGGATCTTTGGAATATTTGTCGCGGTCGCTTGATCTCTGCGCAAGACGCTTATTGGATCATCCATTTATCGGATTTCATCCCATATCATGTCGATCGGGCATTGGACTTGGACTTGGACTTGGACGACATCGATTTTGGAAATTTCGGATCACTCTGTTTTGGTTGTATATATGTTTATATATATATACGTCCCGACACGAATTTATTTTGAAAATTTGGACATTTGTTGGATTTAGACATTTTATTTTCGAGAAGATTTGGATTTTGAAATTTGGATCTTGGATTTCGGTTGGATTTGTCTTGTCGATTTGGATTTATTTTGAAAATTGATTGGATTTTCACCATTTGACATTCCCTCTCGATTTATTGAACTTTTCACTAAATATGATCAAATCACAGCCATTAGGCTCGTTTTATTGTTTTGTCGCAGCAAAGTAGAGTTCGGAAAGTCTGGGAGTAAAAAGGCGTTATCGGTACGATATTCGTAGATTTGGTGAGTTCGAGTTTATTATGGTTTATTTGGATTATGGAATTGGCCGGATATGAGCTTATTGTTATATTTTGGAAATAGTTTGAAAATTATGTCATGTTTGATGATGATTTTTGGATCGGATTATTACCTCCCTTATGATGATTGTAGAGCAGGTCACATTTATATTGTTCGGACAGTTGTTCGATGAGGTCCTGTGAGAATTTTAATTTTGTTGATTGTATATTTTGGTTTGTCACACCCGAATTTTGGGACTTAGTATTATTTGTTTAAAATTATTTGGGATTTTAGATTTTAGAAATTATAGTTAATTATTTAAATTGACCTGCTTGGTTCGGGTTCGTGACAGGTCAGCCTCCTAGACGACTCACTAGCATTTTGCGCCACCTCCGCAATGGCCTAATTGGAGTCGGAGGAGGAGGAATGAGACGGAGCTACCCGGCTAGCCACCCTCTCAGGAGAGTCCCGGATAAACAACAACACCGGTTTTCTCTTGGGATTGTGAAGTAGCAGAGCAGTGACATCCACCTTTTCTGTTCAGAACTCCCACTCAGCTTTCGTGAACGCTCTTGCAAACAGCCAAAAGTCCTTTTAACGAAAGAAGTCCAAATGCTTCTCTACATGCTCCATTAGTGGCTTCATCACACATTCCTCCTAATCCAATATATTGCCAGCATAGGTAGTCTCCACTCTACCCCATTTATCGGAAGGGACCCAATCGGAAGGGACTGACAAATAGAAGAACCAGTCCTTCCAATCCTTTGCAGAAGTCTAGATTCCCCCGCATATTCAATACTGTCTACGAGGGGTGAACAAAATCCAATTTACTTCTGGTTGAACCAAAAGATTGCCTTCATAGTCGGGCATCATAGAAATGTCCATAGTGTCAAAATAAGACACACAAGGCAACCAAGTATCAAGCGACATTAGGGTGGAGGCGTGTTATCGGAATGTCCAAAGACAAGCAGGAACTCGTACAGCTCCTGCACAAAAGGGATACAAAGCCTCCCTTCAAGTGAGCCTTATAGATAGTGATGTACCCGTGCCATGGGAAGCAAGCCCTATAAGAATCGAGTTTCTAAATTATACTAATCATGATTAATTAAACTATTATAATTGAAATTGAGGTCCAAAAATGTGAAAAATTAGATTAAAAAGTCAAAAATGTAGATTGAAAGATTTAGGTCTAATGTAGGCCTGAGGCTTGCATTCAGCCTAAACACCAAATTGCATCATTCCTTTTGAGCTCACCCTTCCTCCGCCCAAGGCACCATCTTGGCACAAAATCTAGATTGCGCCCCCTTAATGCTGCGCTCAACGCTCCCCCTCAGCGAGCCATCGGCAAACAATTGTACGAGTAATGATAAGTGTACCGCTCAACGTGCGCCTAGGCGACCAAGAGGCGCTGGGCTCGAAACGATATTTCAGCAAGGCAATGCTCAAGGCTCGCCTCCGGTGCACCCTCAGTGCGAAAATGCAAATATATAGTAAAAAAAGGTGTGCTTGAAGCACACCCTGGTGTGCCCTTAGCGTGAATTCCATAACCGACTTGTGGTGGGATGTGTCGACCCGTGCCCAAGACGCCACTTGAGCGCGAGTCGAGTATGAAAAATGCTCGAGGGTTTGATTTTTGCCATTTTTAGGCCGTGATTGGCGGAGAAGAGAGAGAAAGACAAAGAGGAGAAGAGAGAAGAGAAGAGAGAAGGTTCTGATAGCCCCAATTAGGTCGATCAGGGTAAGAATTTCAGTAAATCAAATTGAGACAAGTGTACCTTTAACTCTATTTCCTTTGTTGTTGTTTATTTTTGTTCTTTTAGAATATTATTATTTTAATAATCGTCTAAACTAAGATTTTGAAGTAAAAGTATGAAAAATCTACATATTTGTTGGCCTACCTTGATTTTACAATAAAATTATCAAAAACTCATATTTAATTATCTATATCATAATTATATGTATTATCTTAGAATTCTCTTCATGTTTAGAGATACAAAAATAATTCCTGCATGTTTATGGTTCACAGTTGTGAATTTTAAAGTATTATATGCTATTTATATATGATAAAAATATTGTATATTTAGTTATATGATGCATATTTATTAAATTTGTAGAAAAAATTTTAAATTTCTATTGCATATTTTTTTTTATCAAAATTTCATGTTTATGAACTTGATATGATAAAATTGCATTTGATATTATGGAAAGGAAGAAGGAAACTCTACAATTCTATTAAGAAAAATATGAACTGTTCTTCAAAAGCATGAGAACTAAATTTACGAGAACTAAAATTAAGAAATAAAGTGTAGAGTTTTTTTTAAGTTAAACAGTTAAGAAATTGAAGAAAAGATTATTCAACAAATAATATATTTTGATATACTGTAATATATTATAGTGAAAGATCGTTATCTAAAAGTAAGTACTGCAATGCAGTTTTGGCTCTGTCTATAGGGATAATATGTAAATAGTCCACCTCCGAATCCTTAAATAGGAGGAAAGACCTTTGATTGTGTGGAGAAAAAATACAATTTGGGTTTCGATTGACCATTATTTAAGCTAATAAGGCCTACTGACCTTGGTCTCTAAAGATAAGTGAATTTTTAGCATATTTTGATAGATAATAATAAGAAAGAACAAAAAACATATTTTGATGGCTAATGGTAAAAAAAGAATAAGATAAAAAATCATAAGGTTGTATTCATGTTTATGTTATTTTATCCTGTACAATTCATACTTCCTATTATATGATTTTCAAATTAAGTATGTATATGCATGTCATTTGTTATATATAATGTTTTGTTGAGTATTTGACTCATTCTCTCACTATTTTACTAACTCTTCAGATGATTCGCACGAGTTTTTGCCTGATGAGTTGGAGTGAAGACTGAAATATTTAATTTATGTTTTTAAAGTTATTTTTGTATACTTATTTTTGGATAGTATGTACTGTATTAGTTATTAGTTTCTAGTTGATTTTGTTTGCAGACTGTGGTGAAGATGATGTGAAATTTTGATCAGTTTTGTTGATGTCAAGAACAATAGATGTTATTTGCTTAGTAAATGAAGCAGATCAGATGGAAAAATCTTATAGATGTTATTTGCTTCCAAAGATTAGTTTATGATTGATTTGACAAACATCTTTCCTTAATAAAATGCTGACATCATATTATTTGGATTGATACAGAGCCAAGTTAAGGTGATAATGTATTTAGATCCTATGTATATTGTGTTGTTATTTATGTATAGGACATTGTGGTATTGATAAGAAAAACTCACATCCAATGGGTTAATGATTTATTTATTGATAAAATTGATAATTAAAAGATAGTATGTTATGATTATATTTAATGACGGATTTTCAAATGTGGCACGTCATAAGCCTTATCGTCATCGACGGGCAATACGTACGAGATATCGCTTGAGATATTTTATCGAACATGCAAAGACTTCACATCACAAAAAGTGAGAACATATGGGACCGTATCAATGCTCAAGGAAGCCATAGAAAGCAAAAAAGGATAACTGGGGTAGAGTGATTCAAGCTAGAAAGAGAAGTGCGAAAAACGACGAGGGCTCAAAGTTTAAATAGCCAACGCACTGATCTAGAAATAGTATCACATGAGGAATTGAAGAGGCGTGTCTCTATAATGACTGCAACACATGCTCACACCGAAGAGTGCTGTGGCGCCCTAGTTCGTTGGGCTAGTTATGATGACCGACGCTACGTTTCCCTATGCAGCCTGCTAACAGCTATCATCCCTAACACACCATTTACCAAGACGGTAAATAGACTGCAAGCAACCCTGATGAGCTCGAGACAAGTTTAGTTGGTTTACGTCCTATCCATGCATTCGGGACACATTATTGCTAGTCGGATTATCAGAAGATCGAGTTGTCAAACTGTCATAAATCATGCGCAATAAAAAGCAACATTCAACCACTTCAATCATTCACATCATGCAAGAATATTAGAGCCAGACACTAAAAATAATAAATGCTTGGAAAATTTCATTCATTAATTCTTTTCACAATGTACAAGCTTATAATAGTAAAAGTACAACTCGAAAGTGAATATAGGGAACGACGATCCAGCTATAGTAGTCTAATTGACCCAAGGATTGGCATGTATAGAAGGGAGGTACTCGTTCAAGGGGAGCCCATTTGACCTGAGAACGGACACCGAAAGAAATCTCTCACCCCGAAGTGGAGTCCCAATACCCAACACATCACACTTCAGATAGGCAAGAGCAAAAAAAAAGAAAAAGAAAAAACCTTCCGTCTCACCAAAGCTAGGAGCATAGTAGCAGTGGAGTAGAGTTTTCGAAATAAATATCCTAATAAAAAACCCACTGTAGAGCAAAACACCGAACACTGATAGGGAGGATAGAGAGCCACCACCCAAAACCCAGGAGTTTGCTCAAAAATATTGGGTTCCGACTTTGGAATAGGCATAAAGAGGGAAATTAAGTTAGCTTTCCGCATAAAAGAGAATAACTAAGGTAGATTCAAGTATATCCTCGAATCTCGCCTTTGAACATTGGAGAAGAACTTCATCTAATCCTGGCTTATAGCAATATGGGCTCCGTGCTAACTCCGAATTCTCATACCTCTTAACTAATGAAAACAATTTGTGATGCAAGGTATAAAGAGCTCCTCCATTTATAGCCAGGAGGAGAATCAACAAGCAATCAATGCGAGGAGATTACCCATGCTAGCATTAT
The DNA here is from genome assembly GCA_033239525.1 of Nepenthes gracilis. Lineage (NCBI taxonomy): Eukaryota > Viridiplantae > Streptophyta > Magnoliopsida > Caryophyllales > Nepenthaceae > Nepenthes > Nepenthes gracilis. The sequence goes on along the minus strand of BSYO01000039.1, from coordinate 837,303 downwards.
CCGTAGAAGAACGAATCAAATCCTACCCAACTAAGTGGCGAATTAGCAGATCACCTAGGGAAGGAGCACACATGCAAGTCTACAACTAGTTTCCCATCAATAAACATGTTGGGAGTTAAAAATTCAAACCTTTTGATATGAGGGCTAATAAATGATATGGCAACCCATGGTCGGCACATAAAATTAGTCCGCTGAATGAAGAAAATCACATAAAGTTGAAGCTCTAACCTCTCATTTATTCGTTGTGGTGTGTAGGATTCAGATTTCCAATGACAAAAATCGGACCTACTTCAATTCAACCTATTGAATGAGATCAAACAGCTTCCTAATTTGTACAACAGTCCAAATCTAAAAACGAATCATTATTATTCCCTATGTTTGCAGATGACAACTCCAATTTGTTTCACAGTATGCATACATCCATCTCTTTAGTAAAGTAGTTTAAAACATTATCATGACAATAAACCAATACACATTCATCATCAGTTTTGCCCAGTAGATTTTTCTTCATAAACTTTGATGAATTGTATGTTGAGGTTCGACACCCAGATTCGTACATAAGCCAACGCAGCGGAAAATCCAAACCCTCTGTCAATCGATAATTACTAATTTAGTGGGTATAAGGAACAAAAAGATGTACAACATTTTTAACATGAAAACCCTTCAAGCCGAAGGAAAAAAACCATGAGAAAAACTACAAATAAGGCATCTACTATATAAAATCGGTTACAAAAATCCCCGAAATAAAATCTCCGCTACACACCCGAGACAAAATAAGAAAAATAACTCGAGAGTAAGGGAACTCTCCTTCTCTCTTATCTCTTTATTTTTCTTCTCTCATTCCTCTCACTAGTGGTGCACTCTACTCACTAATTTTACAAGTGTAGCGATAAAAGGCTGAACGACGAGAGCTCCCTTCTGCACTTCTACTTCGTATCACTCTCTTTCCACGTTCCACCGCAGCTATTATCGTTGTTACTTTCGTCTACCACGGCCGCTAGCCTCTTGCCTCGTCCCCCACTTGTCTATTACTTAAAGCGCCTGGTGTGCTCTTTATAAAGACCCAGCGCTAAATCCATCTGCTCACCTGGTTTGATTCTTGTAGATGATTTGTCACACCAACCCTATATTTTCCTACGACCTCACCAATTTTTGCACTTTTCCATAACGCATGCTCTACAGGTCAATCACTCTGCTTAGACGGTGCATACCCTACAAGTCAGCTACCTGCTCTACAAAACTTACGAACTCTGAAAAGTCAACTATTCTACAAGTCAGCTACTTACTCTGTAAAACTTACCTACTCTGTCCCTTGGCATCACCCCTGCAAAAGCACTATGGAAATCAACGGATTTCCATTCCGAAAATTCACTTTGGATTTTCGCAGTCAAATGCCACTCTAGCATTTGCACTCCGAAAATTCACTCTATATTTCATCTCCAACAAATGCCACTCTAGCATTTGCATTTCGAAAATCCACTCTAGATTTCCATCGCCAGATGCACTCCGATATTTGCACTTCGGAAATCACTCTAGATTTCATCTCTGAAAATTCACTATAAATTTTCTCTCCAATAAATTCCACTCTAAAATTTGTCACTCCGAAAATTTACTCCAGATTTCCTCTCCGGCAAATTCCACTCCGGAATTTGCCACTCTAGCAAATTGGCCACTCTGGATTTCCTCTCTGAAAATTTACTCCGAATTTCCTCTCCGGTGATTTGCCACTCCAGCAAATTGGCCACTCCGATATTTGCCTAATCGACAAATTGGTCACCTTGGCTCTAACCTGTAATTTCGCTGCAACTGGTCATGTCACGACCCGGGACCACAATATACGCAGGTCAAAAATAAAATCAATAATAAGATTTCCATCAACAACAATGACCCATCCCGGATGTGACAATCATACGCAAGCAGGACCCAAAATAAATAAAACCCGCACAAGATCTCATGGACAAGTCCAGGACAAACATAATACGACTGCAACCGCTAACCACGATCACAAGGGAGGTATCCAATCTACAACAACTCATCCATAACTTCAATATTTTACATACAATGATCAAGGCCATCATCAACCATAAATAATAACCATAACAATCCTCGAAATCAGAAATATACCAAATATAACATCTCCACTCGCCAAAAGGAATATCCGAGCTCGATCACGTCCGAGCTCCTGTAAACGTATCCACGCCACTAGTCTGAAGGGATAAAACATGAAAACGTGAGCCTAGAGCTCAGCAAGCATCATCGTATAAAAAGGTACACAAATCAGAAGTAGGGATATCGCATAACAATCACGTAAAACAAAACACCATGTCCGTGAAATCCCTGAAAATCGAGATGTCTCGTACTAAATCGTCGTCCGTAATAACTCGTCCTTCCAGGACAAAATCATATAAATCACGATCGAGGGGTAAAACCTCGTAGGCGATATCATATCATATGATCCGAGGTCACATTACATAATCAATGATCACCACATCCGCGTGGGACACATACCGTCGTCCGGATCTAAAACTCATAATGCGTAAATCAAGTGAAAACCACGAACTAAAACATAAATCAAAACACGTTCCAAGTTTTGTCACATCATTACATTTGAGACATTCTATCGCCCATCCGTGGCCAAAACCACGTATCTCAAATCACAAGACACCCAAATACGTGCGAGTAAATACAAAGCATGCACGAAATCGGAGAACCAAAGATCAATGATACCAACTGAGGAAGGGTTACCCTCGTCCAGAGAACCACGGCTATATCGGCTACGAATTAGCCAAGAGCTCAAGGCCATCCATGTACTGTCTCCCATAGATTAGAAACTTGCTCACTATGTTTTACCACCCGCGGCTTTGGGTGCAACTTCAAGTTTTAGTTATATATTAGGACGTCGAATATATTAGTTTTCCGTCAATTCCTTACGATGGTTCTCAATTAAATACACACGCGGTGGGGCGGTGGCTACAAATATCTTCCTTACGGCGAAGTAGCCAATCATATACGTCCCTCGTCGAGATGACCTCCCCGTCGGGAGCGGCGCCACAAATAGCCAATGCCTCGGATCACAAATTGACCTCTAGGGTCTCCGACCACCATGGTCCCGTGAGTGATGTAGACATGCATGGTTAGTGTAAGGCTCGGTTCATGGTCCCACAATATACGGATACACAAACATACATATATATCGTCAAGGTGTCCAAAATTCCTCCAAATCATAAATACTAGTACAAAACCACCGCACAACCGGGATAAAATATACATGCATGTACACAATTGATAAATTGAGGGTATTTAAAAATACACGCATGTTAGTAAAATCTCATGAGTCAAAATACATCTAAATTAAATCGGACCAAGAATAGGGCTAGAGGATACTTGCCTTAACATCATACTGCAGACCAAGAAAGGATGTCCCGAAGCACTCGAATCGGCATTTCTCTCCGCCCACCGTGTGCCCCTCTCTCTCTCCGCCCCTTCTTCCACCGCACACGGCTCCGGCCCGCTCGCCATTTAGCCGCCTCGAACGGCCGCCGCCGCCTTCCGTGTGCTCCCGTCACCGTTGTCCCCCGACAAGCTCTCTCGGCCATCGCGCACGCCTCCTCTCTCCTCCGTTCTTTGTGCGCGATTTCTCCCGATCCCACCGCAACACACGCCGACGCCTCTCCTCGCCGCCGATCCACCACCACATAGCCTCACGTGGCCATCATCAACCTCCTCGACACCACCCGCCGGCATTGACGCTCGCCACGCGACCGCCTCTCCTCACGCAACTTCTCGCCGTCGATCTCGCGCACCCACACCGCTCACCACACCGCCTCGGCCACGCCACCAACGCCGTGCCACTGCGACCACCATCGCCGCCCGATTTCTGCGTCGTCGCCGCCGCTTCCTCCCTTCTCCTTCTTCTTCTTCGCACGGCAAAACCCTAAATCCCCTTCTCCCGTCTCTCTTCTCTCTCCCCGACACTTTCTCCCCTTCTTTTTCTTTTGTTTTTCTTTTTCTTTTTTACTATTATATTATTATTATTATCATTATTACTATTATATATATATATATATAACTTTCATTTATTGTTAAATCCAACTCGGCCTCCGGACAACATTACGGGCATGCTTCGGGCCTTACTCCGCACCTCCGATCATTCCCGAAAATTTTTCAATATTATAATTTATTTTCACCGCGTCCGAAATACCCAAAAATTAAAATTAATATTGAAATAAAACAAATGAGATTCGGAATATTACTGGTCATTTCCGTCCAAATGGCCAATTTGCTGCAACCAGCCATTTCCGCCCAACCGAGTAAATTTTTCCCAACCTAGCACTTTGTCGTAATCGGGCAATTTTTCCCTCTCCGATATTTGCCCACCTGGCAAATGGTCATTTTGGTCATTATTGCAACAAGTTTGTAACACTCCGAATATCACATAAAACCTGTGTGATCCTCCAATGATATTTCCGTTTATTGAGTCACCCACAGGGGAGCGAGCAAACCCAACAAACTACCCCTCACGATCTTCTGGGGAACCTTTGCCTTCACCCGGCAACCGTCATCGCCTGTCTTCCGGCATCTTCCCCTCAATTGGGATCCCGATGTGGGCCTCCGCAAGACTGAATGATACCTTCTTCCGTTTCACTGAACCTGGAGTAGTCCAACTCCACTTCAGCTTCTTTTGCAGTCGAATCATTCTCCATTGCATTTCACCTCAGCCACTTCAGGCTCCTTCCTGGCCCTACTCAGCTCCACCCTTATCCCTGCTCAACTCCATTGTGCTTTTACCATTCCTTCTCGTGCCACACTAAATGGCAAGTTGCTTGACGACAATACCATCAAGCCCTGAGAGACTTGATGCAACCTGGCTCTAATACCACATGTTGGTCTCAGAGAAGGCATGACGACAACCTTATCTTTGATACCACTTATTGCGGTTTGACACCTGAATTTGTACACAATTTGACGTAATGGAAAACCTGAACCCCCCGTCAAGCAACAATCACTAATTTACTAGGCACAAGGAATAAAACGATGCACAATATTTTTAATGTGAAAATCCTTCAAGTCGAAGGGAGAAACCACAAGACAAACTCCGAATAAGGCCTCCACTATGTAAAATTAGTTACAAAAATTCTCGTGATAGAATCCCTGCTATACACCTGAGATCAAATAAGAAAAATAACTCCAGAGCAAGAAAACTCTTATTCCCTCTTATCTCTTTGTTTTTCTTCTCTCCTTCCTCTCACTGGTGGTACACTCTATTCACTAATTTTATAAGTTTGACGGTAAATAATTGAATGATGAGAGTTCCCTTTCGCACTTCTACTCTGTTCAACTCTCCTTTTACGTTCTACCGTAACTATTACCGCTACTAGTTTCGTCTACCGTTTCCGCGGCCGCTAGCCTCTTGCTTTGTCCCCTGCTTGTCTATCTACTTAAAGCGCCTGGTGTGCTCTTTATAAAGACCCCGGCACCAAATCCATCTGCTCACCTGGCCCGATTATTACAAATGATTTGTCACACCAATCCTCTCTTTTCCTACAACCTCACAAGTTCCTGTGCTTCCCCAGACACGCGTGCTCTACAAGTCAACCACTCTGCTCAGATGGTGCATGCACTGCATGTAATATACCGATTTTCGGACATCATAATTGCAAATAATTCAGGTAATATGATCAAGATTCGGCTTAATTTATGTAAAAGAAATTAAGTTTCAAAACCGTAGGACAAATTTGTAGAGTAGGCCCGCTGGGTGCCCGAGGCAACATCGCAAGCACCCAAGCGAGAGGGCTAGTGCCCGCCGGGAACTCGGGCACTGGCCTAGAGTATATAAACCCATGAGGGTTTTGTTTAGCCCATTTTCAGCCTCCACGCACGACAAGAAAGAGAGAGAATGAGAAGAAAGAGGAAGAAGAAATCGAGGTCTCAGGGTCCAAATTCGGCTTAGAGCCAGTTAGAAAAGTGATAGATTGGGTCGTGGTAAGTGCACTTATACCCTCTTCTTTTATTTTCTCACACTTTTATTCCATTTTTTTTTATTTTTCTCATTTCGATACCCGAAAAAGTTTATATTTTATATTACCCGTGACCTAAGTATGAAAATATTTCAATTTTATGTCTAATTTGTGAGATTTGTGTGGATTTTTGCACCTAAAAACCATAGCCCTTATCCGGACCGATTTTATCCATTATTTTGGGTTTTATGTATGATTTGACCTTAGATAATAGAAACCCATAATTTGAGCATGTATAATATAAATTTCACGTCCGATTTCATAGTTTTGATCGGTTTTTTGACACGGAATTTTAATCTCATGCCCCGGATGATTTCACCAATTAAATTGGGATTATGCATAAATTAGCTTTAGAATATTATTACGCATACCTTTAACATATTATTTTATCAATTGTAAATCCAAATTGGTAGTTTTGTATGGTTTTATACTCACCGGAATCCTAACCTATGCCCCCTTTGAATTTTATCTGAATTAATTTTAATTTACATATGATTTAGTTTCAAAAATTATGTTGCATGTATTTGTGAAGGGATTTGATTACCGAACACTTTAAAGTTACATTTCGCTTACGGTGGTAAGAATTTCTTATATATTTCAAGCTTTCTACCGATTTATGCATGTATTACGAATATGTCAATTTCATATGTTCTAAAGATTATGTCATGAACCGTTTGTGAAAGAATTATTGTTTGGAAGCTTTATAATTATATTTGGCATAATACGAAAGAGTTTCGTATAAAATTATGTATAAAATTAAGAACACGTAGGGATTTAAACTCATGAGAAATTTACAAATATAAATCTAAATAAGTTTTATGGAAAAAGAACCAAGAATAGATATCCTGCGATTAAGTGATGAACTGACGAACCGTTCTCCGAAAGGAAGAATTAATTAACTTATGAACCGTTCTCTGGAACGAAGATTTGATTGACTTATGAACCGTTCTTCGGAATGAATAATTGATTGACTTATGAACCGTTCTCCAACAAAGTGAGAACGAAAAATTTTGTGCTTAAGAGTAGGATTCTTTAAAGAAATAAGAAACTAAGAACTTGGACTGATGATCATTCAAGAGATAGTATACTTTAACATGCTATAGATATTACAATGAAAATTCTAAGAATTATTCTGACCATATTTTATAGTGGGTGATATTTTTTGGCATGTCTTAGTACATTATAATGGAAGGTCATTATCTATTTTGATGCCGCTTGTGATTATTGGCCGTATCTATAGGGATTGTATGTGGATACCCTACCTATGGGTCTTGAATAGGAGGAAATGTCTTTTGATTGTGTAGAAATAAATACAATCTAGGTTACAACTAACCGCTTCTTTGTTAGTAAGGCCTATTGACCCCTGGCCTCCAAATGAAATAAGTTTTTGGTATGATTTGATGACTAAGAAAAGATAAAGGAAATAAATTAAAGAAATTTGAAACAAATCATGACAGCATTCTTTTCTGAATCATGATTTATAATGTCATATGCATTCCTTCATATATATATATATATATATATATATTATAATTTTGAATATGAAATTTTACATGTCCTTGATATATATATATATGTGTATGAGCTTTATTATGCTTTTGGCTCACCCTTACTATTTTCCTTCATTTAGATGAGTATATATTGTACCCGATGAGGCAGGGTAGAGGATTGAGTCGGCTAAACTCGAAGGCGTAGAAGATGACCTTATGGACTTAGTTACAGCCCTAAGCCTTATGAGATGGAATAATTTGTATTCTAATAGATTTTATATATGATTATATGTGTATGAAGATGATGATATATCCGTAATATAGTTTTCATTGTATTGATGATTGTATATATTTGAGCAAGTTATTATGGTTAGTTTGGATATCTAGTGACATTTATTCTGAACCAACGTCATATTGAAGTTATGATGTTGGTGTCACGTGAAATTTTGTGGCATTTAGAACCTGTGTTATATATTGTGGATTGTATGTTGTGCTGTACAGGATATTTACAGATTTTGTATTAAGCAAACATCCGTATTACAGTCGAAACTCTACCGAATATTTGGTTCAAAATACGGTATGTCACAGATGGTATCAAAAAATGAGATGATTTAGGTTTGATCTAAATCTTATGCGAATGTTTAGGTTAGAGTAAGAAAATATTGAATAAGTAGATGAGGGCACACGATGATTAAGATAGATCAGATAGTTCTAATTATTTTAATTTAAATAACTTAGACTAGAACTAAATTAGGGTCATATAGAAGTTGGAATATGGATCTTAAGATTTGAAATAGTGTTTGCAGCAACTCATTGTTCAGAAGGATAAAGATATATCGTGGTATAAGTTTGGGGATGCTTTATGAATAAATATCCTTCCCGATGAGTTTTGGGAGCATGATTTTGATTGTGGATGGTTTGGCCACATAATCAAGGATTGTCCTTATCCATGGGTCAAATAATAAAGAAGTCCAATGCCTTGGATTGGGTTTTGCGGTGATGGCTCAAAGTGTTGAGGTGTCGTGCACCTTGATGGAAGGTGATATTTCTAAATTTTGATATTGTAGCACATGTATTATTTTGGGAACCCAAATCTATATTTTCATTGTGATTTCTAAGTTTATCCGTTTATTTAAAGATCTAGGCTTAATACTAGCAGTATCGAGGTCTACGATATTTTTTGAGTGTGTAGATATGATTGGTTGGGTTGAATTGATTATTTTAAGGTACCGAGCTCTGATATGATTTGGTGGTAATTTAGTTGGTGAGCCGCCATACTATGTGAATTGAATTGGTAAGGATATTACACCCTACAAATGGGTTACGAAATTTTGAGTATGAGTTAGGGTTGATCGAGGTAATAGGAAATTAGTATCATCTTACCCGTAAATTATTTAATGAGGATTTGTGCCTAATCCATTTATTATATGAGACCACATGTGGAGGTCATTTTGTGGTCATTAAGAAGTTTTGATCATGTGAATATTTGAGAATGTTTTTGAAAGGAAGATTAGGTGATTGGTCTTTTGATTAGTAATTCGAGGTTGTGTCAAAATCAAAACTGATCTTTTAGGATTTCATACAGAGTCGAGGAAGTATCAGTTGGGTACCGCTGTAGGATGCTCTAGAACCTTTGAGGTAGGTAAGATGAATTGATAAGTTATTTGTGGATTTTTGAAATTTAAGTTGCTCGGAAAATGAATGATCTGATAACTGGGATTTGGGAATGAATAAGTGAATCATTTGATCCTGTGCAATAGTTTGGTGTTTTCTAATGTTGATTTGTATCCAGAGTATTGTTAATTGTGAATTATTGAGAATTGTGCTGTGGCAACATCCAGGATAAGGATACGGTTGTTACAAATTCCGGTAACGCTGTTTGGGTTTGAAAGTTCGTCGGTAATTTAGTAGATTTAATAGAGTGGATCTTTCAGTCATATTTGGGTCAATTTTGTGAAGGTCTCATCGAAAAATTCATAGGATCATGGGGATGTATGAACTATGTTTGAAAACGGTATTATGGATTAGGAAGGCCGTTGGCCATGTGCTCAATTGGATAGAATGTGAGTTTAGTTCGAGGAAGTGTTATGTTGGGCATGTAATTCTTTTGATAGCATGAATGTAGACTTATAGAATCGGAGTGATGGCTTAGTTGGGAGAGGCTGATTGATGTCGTGGAAGCATTCCCCGAGGTTTGTAATGTCCATAGGGCATTTGGCTTAAAAGCAATCGGTATTTGTTGGGATGAAATGCATGAAGATAATTTTCGAGGAATGAAGGGAAGATTGTCAATTATGTCGTTTGGATTTATCTCTGATGGATCCAATGAATTGTAATAAAATATAATAATTTTGAGGAGGATCTAGGATTATGATTTTTTTACATCGTATGTGGGTGATTGTCCTTCGATTAAGTGGGGGAGAGGTCAATGATCAGAATTACTCCACCTATAATTTGAAATTAGCAAGTAGGAGCTTTTAGACTTAAGATGCATCATAGGAATTATGGAAGGTGAACAGCAAGAAAGTTGGCTTGTTGGTATGCCAACGCGATGATAAATTATTAAATATTCATGTTTGAGGTTTTAGTGGTAACTTGAGGTTGTACTGAAATTCTAAATACAATTGCTTCGATCATGTTTCCTATGTTGGGTGTAATTCGAGGATTATGGTTTTTGCTTTCAGATATATCGTTATCTTTGGGATTTTCTTGGGTCTCTAGTTGCTGTATAATCTAAGTGTTTGATAAATCAATGAACAAAAATTACAGTTTATTTTGTGTGCAAGTAAATGGTTAATTAGAGTTATGTGATACGGGTTATTCCCGTGCCTTCTCGTCAGCATGCTAGGCAGGCTATAAACGGTTGGCAACGAGTGGCCCGGCGGCGTAACTCTGCTCACAAGAAAGGCCGGCGTCCTCATTCCTGGAAACCTGCAGCTGCTGGAGTGGGTGTGGTTTTGTGATGCTCCTCGTCCAGAGTTCTCTCTTTGGCTTTTATTGAGGGGATTTTATTTTTTCTTCTCCCTGCGGACAATAAATTCGGAACCCCTGTTGGGTTTTTAAAGTTATGTTGCATGTTTGCATCATATAATTGTTGATTTTGTGCTGCCTGTATATCACACTGCATCTGTGATATTGCCCATGGTTGCTCTCTTCATCCTGTCATCTCCCGGGATTGAAAGGGTGAATTGAGTTCTTGTCCTGAATACGAACGTGGCTTGCCTAAGTTGTGGATCTTTCTTGACCAGAGTGCAATTGGGATTGAGTAGTGGCCTCCCTATACAATTATTGGTACAGTAAATGTAGTTTTGGCCAATTCTTTGAAGGTTTTCAAGAACCTTTGCCATTAATTGAGGGGTTGTACGCCGGATTATGTTGCTGCTCCCTTATGAACCTGCACTTTGGAATGTGTCAGTGCTTTTTTCTGGACCTTACCTCTGTCTTTCCTGATGGATGATTTCGTGGGGCAAGTTGTTGCTCATCTTCTTATGGAGGCAGTTTGTTGCTGCTCCACTTGCAAAGTGCTGCTATATGATTTTGCAACAAAGGGCTTTGCTGCTTGTAGCTGAGGCTCTTGTAGTGGTGTTGAAGTTGTCGAAGTGCATGGCTGTTGGGCTGACTGGGTGTTTTCATGGCTGCCGGCATGATGGATGGCTGTTTTGTGTTGTTTCTCCTAATATGTGTTACTAGGAACATTTGATGGTTGATGATAAATTGTGGTATTGTTTGTTAAGCCGTTTTTTGATCCGCCAACTATTGATATTGATATTTGGCTGCTGAGTTGGCAGAAGCTACAATTGAAGTTGGCGTTCCAGTAATGGTTGTTGCTTTGCAATAAGCTCCTTAATTTGGGGCTTTCGTGAATTATGCAATGCATGATGCTGTAGTTGAGATCTAGATGTTTGCTGGTGTAGCTGCCTGCTGGGGGGCTATACAACAGCTGAAGGCTAGGCTGTGGTTGAAATTGGCATCTGATGGCCTGGCTGGTGTGATGTGGAATTGATTTCTCTAATGCTTTGGCTGTCTGGGCAAAGCCTCAATCTCGGATCTGGGCCTCAGAAGAAGCTACCTTTTTGCTCCCGCGTTAGTCATTGCCGGGCGTGAACTCGATCGATTGGCCATTCCTCCGGCTTGTTTTTGCCGCCAAATGAGTCATGTTGCTGGGTTTCCTTTTTGTGAAGAAAGAAAGCCGCCTTGTCCCATCTTTGTTAGCGGTGCTCCTAACGTTGGGTGATGGAAACAGCTGGGATCTTTGTTCTTCTTTGTGCATCCTATTGCTTGCGATTCATTGTCAACATTTGTCTCTTGATAGTTCTTGTGTTAGTCTTTTGTTCTTGACGAACATTTTCGGTTTGTTGATGCTTATGATGCAAGTGATGGTTCGGGATGTACTCAATGCTCCATGTCTCTCCCATTGTGAGTGAGTTATGATGTCATTGATGGTCGCCAAACGAGTAGCGCCTGAACCGTAGCCGCTATTATGCGGTTTCGTCACTTGGCAATTTCCTTGTCTTGTGACCGGAATTCTTGGATTGGCGCCATTGCTACAAGCATTGGTGAATAGATATCCTGGTGCAAGCTTTTGGTTTTGCTCGTGGATTTTATGATGTTATACTTTTCATTTTCTAGGTTCTGTAGTACGTTGGCCTCCTAGAGGTTTTTTTTTTTGTACATTCGGATGTACTAGTTGCTCGGGGTATGCCCCAGCGGTTTATGTTTTATCTTCAAGTCATAATTACTTGAAGATAAAATATAGATTTTATAATTTTTTCTCCCACTAATCCAAAATACTTGCTTACAAAAAAAAAAAAAGGTTAATTAGAGTAGCTCAGTAGTAACATGTAGGTCCATGGTTTAGAGATTTCAGGATAAGATTGAGGTTTCGTGTGATCGATCATTTACGAGACTTAAGATCAATTGAAGTAGAAGTTCATTGGTTCGTTTGATGTATTGAATTAAGTCGGATGAATGACTAATATAATCTAGGTTGCCTTCATATTTGGCGGAATGTCATGAAGTCTCCCATGTATCAATGATTAAGAAAGTAAGTAAATAATCGGATTAAGCCTTTTTGAAGATTAAAATTTATTTTATGATAAGGCTCTAACCTAAATTCAGATTAAAAATATGAGATATTGGGAATTAGGATGATTTGTTTGGCTAAGGCCTTCTAGAATATATCATTTGATAAAGGATGTGACTTAGGAATCGTGAAGAGTAAAGTTCTGAAGGATTTTCTCCCGTTTGTTAAATACTAAGTTTTATCAAATTTCGAGAACAAAATTTCTACAAGTGTAGGAGAATTTTAATGTATCGGTTCCCAAACATCATAATTGTAGGTGATTAAAGTAATATGATCAAGATTGAGCTTAATTAAACCTGTGAGGGTTTCACTCAGCCCATTTTCGGCCTCCACGCATGAGAAGAGAGAGAGAGAAAAGGAGAAGAGACAGGAAGAAGAAATCGAGGTCCTAGGGTTCGAATTTGACTTAGTGTCAGTTAGAAAAGTGATAAATCGGGTCAAAGCAAGTGCATCCATGCTCTCATCATTCGTTTTCTTGCATTTTTGTTCCATTTTCTTTGGGTATCATTGCTCCGATATCCGAATAAATTTATATTTTGTATTACGCATGACCTAAGTATGAAAACGTTTCGATTTCAATTCCGATTTGTATGATTTTTGCAAATTTTCACAACCGAAAACCCTAACCTGTGCCCGAACTGATTTTACCAATTATTTTGGATTTTATGTATGATTTGGCTTTAGATAATGGAAACTCATTACTTGACCATGCACATATATAAATCTCACGCTCGATTTCATAATTTTGACGATTTTCAGACATAGAACCCTAACCCCGCGCCCTGAATGATTTTACCGATTAAATTGGGATTTATACATAAATTGACTTTAGAATATTATTATCCGTACCTTGAACATGTTATTTATCAATTAGATATTCGAATTGGTAGTTTTGTATGGTTTTATACTCACCGGAACCTAACCCGTGCCCCCTTTGGGCTTTATCCAAATTAATTGTAATTTATGTATGATTTAATTTTGAAAATTATGTTGCATGCATTTGTGAAAGGAATTAATGTCCGGATACTCTAAAGTTACATTTGACTCACAGTGATAAGAATTTCTTATATATTCCAAGTTTTGTGATGATTTATGCATGTATTACGAATATGTAAATTTCGTATGTTCCGAAAATCGTATTATGAACAATTTGTGAAAGAATTATCATTTGGAAGCTTTATAATTCTATTTGACATAATATGAAATAATTTCCTAATTCTTTAAGCTTCTAACGAAATTATGTATAAAATTAAGAACACGTAAGGATTTAAACTCACGAGGAATATGAAAATATAAATTTGAATAAGTTTTATGAAAAAAAATCAAGATGGGATATTTTGAAATTTAGTGATGAACTAACGAATCATTCTCCGAAAGGAAGAATTGATAGACTAACCATTCTCCATAATGAAAAACTGATTGACTTATGAACCATTATCCAGAACGAAGAATTGATGGACTTATGAACCATTCTCTAACAGAGTGAGAATGAAGAATTTTGTGGTTAAAAGTAGGATTCCTTGAAGAAATAAGAAACTAAAAACTTGAACTGAGGATTGTTCAGCAGATAGTATACCTTGACATACAATAGATATTATAGTGAAAATTCAAGGATTATCCCGACCATATTTTATAACAGGTGATATTCTTTGACATATTTTAGTATATTATAGTAGAAGATCATCGTCTATTTTGGTACTGCTTGCTGTTATTGGCCTTATCTATATGGATTATATGTAGACGGTCTGCCTATGGGCAGGGTCTTGAATAAGAGGAGATTGTTTTTAATCGTGTAGACGCAAACACAATTTAGACTACGACTGATCGCTCATTTGTTAGTAAGGCCTATTGACCCCTGGCCTCCAAACGAAATAAGTTTTCGGTTTGATTTGATGATTAAAAAAAATAAAGAAAATAAACTAAAGAAATTTAAAATGAATCATGAAAACATTCTTTTATGAATCGTGATTTATAATCTCATATGCATTTCTTCATATATGTATTATTATGATTTTGAATATGAAATTTTACATGTCCTCTATATATATATATGTGTGTGTGTGTGTGCCTTATTGAGCTTTTGGCTCACATTTGCTATTTTTCTCCCACCAGATGAGCATGAGTTACACCCAATGAGATAGGGTAGAGGATTGAGTTGGCTAAGCTCGAAGGCGTGGAAAATGACCTTATGGACTTAGTTGTAGCCCTGAGCCTTATGAGATGGGATAATTTATATTCTGATGGATTTTATATATGATTGTATGCATATGATGATAATATACGTATAGTATAGTTTTCACTATATTGATGAATGTATATACTTTTGTAAGTTATTATGGTTAGTTTGGATACCTAGTGGCATCTGTTCTGAACCAACATTATACCGAAATTATGACAATGGTTCTACGTGAGGTTTTCTGGATTTTGGATCCTGTATTATATAGATTTTGTGTTGTGTAGTACAGAAAATTTATAGGTTTTGTATTAGGCCGACGTCCGTGTTACAGTTGAAATTCTACCAGATGTTTGGTTAAAAATACGTTGTGTTACACTACAAGGTTAGCACCTACCCTATAAAATTTAACAATTTTAAAAAGTCAACTGCTCTGCAAATCAGCTACCTGCTCTACAAAACTTACCAACTCTGGCCCTTAGCATCACCCCTGCAAAAGCACTCCGAAAATCCATGGATTTTTACTTCGAAAATCCACTCCAAATTTTCACCACCAAATGCCACTTCGGCATTTACACTCTGAAAAATTGTACTCCGACATTTTTCAAGCCTGCATTTTCACTCCGGTATTTTCATATATGGGAGTGACCCCAATAAATTTTTCCTCACGACTGTATGGGAATCAAACCAGTCAGGCCAACTATGTCACAACAAGTTTCAAGCTTTTCATTTGGTAATACTTTGGTCAACATATCTGATCCGTTTTCTTCAGTTTGGACCTTTTCCAGTGATAGTAGTCCTTCATCAACAATATCTAATATTAATTATGATTTTAGATAATTTGGGCGTGACAAAAATTAATTAAATATTATAAAATTTGGATAGATTTTGGATCAATCGGGCTGCCGTCCGAGGTACACTTGTACTATCGCCCGAATATTGATTTGAATTTTTAAAAAAAACAGAGAAAAACTAAAATAGAAAATTACATATAATAATAATAATATAATAATATACTGTAAATATATATATAATAAAAAATACAAAAAAGGATAAAAAAAGAAAAAAAAAAGGTAAGAATGAGGGCTTCGGGGAGAGATGAGGGAGAAGAGGAGAGAGAGAAGCCGCATGAGGAGGAAGGAGAGAGGCAGCTAGTGACGGCGACGGCGTCGTGTGACGAAGCCAGCGGAGAAGGGCTGGTTGGTTGACGGGGTGGCGCCCGGAAGAGGTTGTGTGCCAGTGGGTCAGCAACCGTGCGCGCGACAAGGGTCGCGAGAAAGAGGGAGAGAAATCGACATCGGGGGAGTTTGGCGGTAGAGTTGCCATGCCGGCACTGGCGAGGTGATTCCAGGAAGGTCGACAACGACCACGCAAGAGGCAACAGCAGTGGCGTGGGCAGAAGCAGCGAAGAAAGAGAGAACGCGGATTGAGACGCGGCAACATGTGCAATAAGAGAGAGAGTGCCCGATTCGGTACTTCGAGCCCTCCTTTTTTCAGATTGGCAAAGTATAAGGTCAAGGTAAGTATCTGTAAATCCACTCTTAGGTTTGATTTAATATTTGATGTATTTTGTGTGACGGAACGGCTTTTTTTTTTTTTACATTCCGGCAGCGACCTCCCGGAACTGACACCGAAGTTTCGGTGGTCCGGTTCGGGCCGATCGTGCCTTCCAATCATAGGATCACAGATACCATTTAGGACTCATACACTTTAGTTATCAAACATATAGCGGAAGTCAATCTAATATCATACTGAAGTATTCATAATCATTCCTATAAAAGTCATTCCTAAATACATAACCTTAAATGTCTAATTACAAAAGTTTATCAATTCTAACAGATCATTACATTAACTGCTTCTTTTGTGGCGGTCTTCCAAAAGGTATGCTTTTGAATCCTTACAATCCTTCAGATAGGCCCTAGTCACTCCGTCTCGTCAGGCACGAGTTCTAAAATTTCACTTGAAGGGGGGAGAAAACAGAACACTAAAACGGTCAATGCAGGTAATCATGCAACATAAATATCATAAGGTAACAATTGTCCGGACTATACAAAAGTCGATTAGAAAGTCGGAACAGTTAATGTTAGAACATAAAATAAGGCCGGTTATAGTATAGAAATCCTCTTTTATTTATTGATAAGGTTTCTGCTTAGCGAAAAGGGGGGTTTTAATCGATGATAGATTGTGCACATCTCCTTACAATCATGGCAATACCTCCTTGTACGAATCCCCAAGGATGGCTCTCACTTCTTTCTTGTAAAAAGCCTCGAGGACGGCTCTCACTACCTCCTTGTACAAAGCCCCGATGACGGCTATTACTTTCGTTATCCTCGACTATCACTGTAAAGTCCTAAGGCATGCCGGAGAACCTTATCTCTCAATGCTAAAATCCAAACTTATCTGTCTTATCACAAAGCCGGTTCACATTTTTCTTTGTTCATTCCGGACGGCCATATCACAAGCCGGTTTCAAAATTTTCATGCAAGGCCGGTTTCAATATTTCATGCTTCACTTCACAGCCGATTTCAAGTTGAGTTTCAAATGCCAATTTTAAATTATGCAAGGCCGGTTTCAATATTTACTTAAGTCGGTTTCAAATTATATTATAAAGTCGGTTTCAATTATTTTACAAATCAAGGCCGGTTTCAAATTCGGGTAATGCAAGTGACATACAAGTCTATCTACTTTTTCATTTTCATGTACTCCACTTTAAACATGAGTTTAGCATAAAGTAGAGGACAGAAGGCAGAAAGCATGAATTCAAACTAGAATACAGCTTATCAAACAGTAATTAAAACGGCATGCATTTAATCTAAATCGGAAGAGAAAACTGGCAGTTTTTAAAGCTGAAACTTTGGATATGGAAGTATATTTGCAAAGCATGAACTTTGAAAATTGGGGCACACTTGCAAACGAACTTAAAAAAAGTGATCGTCCAAAGTACACTTGCAATATTCTGAAGTTAAAAATATAATGTACACTTGTAATATTCTTAAAAACAAAATTTAAAAAGAGTAACATCTGAAATACACTTGCCTGACAGTTGTCTGCCCACTCCTACAGACTTGAAGCTTTCTCTCATTTTCTACTCCTTACTGTTCCTTCTTGCCGGCACTCATACTTGCTTCTTCGACCGAAGTTGAGTATATATAGAAGAGGGGTTAGGTGGAGTAAGTGGGGGTAAGCTACCTACTTGGTATTTCTTCTCAGAGATTAGGTGGGAGTAAGTAGTTTAAATTACTCACTTTAATACTTCTTTTCAGACGGTCAATGGGGTGGTTCGCTTACTTCATTTAGTTGGGGTCTAGTTGGGTTCTAACTAATCATCAAAGTTGGTCATTATCTTTAGTTGCCCTTAATTTATTCCAGTCAATTCTTTGGTCAATGCTTCATATTCTAATCAGACATCTTTTACTCAGAGCCGGCCAACATTTCACTTCTTTTTTCAAGACCGGTCAACATTTCTCAAAGCCGGTCAACATTCTAAAAGTCGGTCAACCTTACAAATTTCGGTCAACATTACATATCCCGGTCAATATTACAAATTCTGGTCAACCTTTTCTTGTCATCTATTTTGACTTCAAAGCAGTCTGGCTTTCTATGGCACAAGCTACTCCGGTTTTATGTGGCATAAGGCCATTCTGGTATTGAAAAGTAAAAGGCCACTTCAGCTTCCGGATTTCATTTTTAATATTTTTACTTCGGATTTCAATCTTTTTCCGGTTTTAAGTTGAAAACAAAAATATACTCTTGGTTTTAATATTTTATTTCGATTTTAAGCTCTTTTTTTGATTTCGGATTCTCACATTTTGGACATTATTTAAAATATTTACTAACATGCATGTATTTTAATATACCCATTCTATTTATTCTAGACGTGCACATATAGTTCCTTAGCTAATTTTCAGGGTTTTGAATGTAGGTTTTATGATTTTGAGGATTTATTATTTTTTTGAAAGTCTAAAAAATTTATTGGACACTATATATATTTATAACAGTGGGTGCAACGAAAATGTACACAAAATTTGTATAGGCCGTGTATTTTTATATATATGTGCCGGGTTGTGGTCACTACATTTGAATTTGGACATTGGATATTCAGGCTAACTCCTGACGGGGAGATTTATTTGGAAATTTCTTTTCGTCGAAAGGAAAGATTTGGAGTAATGACCATTTCCATTTGAAAAATCTGACATGACCTTAGAATATATTCGGACGTCCTAATATATCTAACAAGTTGAAAGATTACACCCAAAACTACGAGTGGTAAATAATAGTGAGCAATCTTATCCATTGGTACAGAGTATATGGGTAGCCATTTATGCTAGCCTAATTTACAATTGATTTTGCCTAAGGTTATTGGAATTATATATAACCATTTCTTAAGCTAGTTTTTAAATAATCAGAATTCAAATTTGATGCGTGATTTATATCTCTACATTGATCTATATTAAACTTTAATTTGAACTTAGATTTTAGACATGGATTTGAGATTCACCGATTTTGCCCATAGTTAAGTCTTGGTATATCTCGTATAAATGATTTTGACTATATATTTTGATCCGGACCCTTGGACAATCTGTCGCGGTACTGCTTCGACTTCTACGCACGCTATTGGATCATCTGACTATCGGATTCTGCCTCAAATCACAAGTTGATCGGACCTTAAATTTGGACTCGTACTACGACTTATATTGGACTTTGGAATTGGCATTTACCTATTGAAATTGATTCGAATCACTTCTACTTTGTTTATATATACATATATATATATACGTCCAAATGAGAACTGTTTTCTAATTTGGACATTTATTTTACATTTGGATATTTAATTTGAGTACAAAACTACCATTAGATTTTAGATCTTAGATTTATATTGGATTCATTTTATTGGCAATTAGAATTTATTCTGTCATTTGAACGAATTTTATCAATTTAATTTTTTCTCTGATTTATCAGATTTCTTTTATTTAAATATGATACTTACTCAGTATTAGGCTCACTTTTCCTATTTTATCTCTTCAGAGTAGAAGACTCGAATGCATTGAAGGAGTATAGTCGTGATCTGTCAACCATTCGTCTGATTTGGTGAGTTTTAATCTCATTATTTTAATCTCATTATGGTTTAATTTGGTAATTGATGTGATTGTATTATAAAATTTATCGGATATAGACCAATGGATATATTTTTGAAACAGTTAGGATGTTATATTATGCCTGATTTATGATTTTGGTTGAAATTATTACCTCTCTAACGATAATTATAGAGCAGGTTGTATTTATTTTATTCGGACGATTGTTCGATGAGGTCTTATGTGAATTTTGATTTGTATCAAGTCTGATTTATTTGGTTTGTCACACCTAAATTTTTGAAACTTAATATTATTTATTGAATTTATATGAGATTTTAATTTTTAGAAATTATAATTAATTATTTAAATTGACCTACTTGATTCGGGTTCGTGACAACATCTCTCATCCAATAATATCGAACATCAATATGTTTCGATCTTAAATGAAATAAAGAGTTCTTACACAAATGTATAGCACTTTGGCTGTCCTAAAAAAGTTATGTTGAGAAAATACTTTAATGGTTTAAGATGGAAAAGTTCAAGCTAGTGAATACCCCATTGGCCAACCACTTCAGGCTGAGCAAAGTACGCGTAGTGTCTGACCTTGGATTTTGAGAAGGCTACCATGAGTTGCGTGCCCTACTCTTCAGGAATAGGGAATTTGATGTATGCTATGGTGTATATGAGGCCAGATATTGCACACGTGGTCGGCACTATTAGCAGGTTTCTCTCAAATTTGGGAAGGAGGGTTTGACCGTAATCTTATCTCTGATACCACCTGTTAGGATTCGTCACCTGGATTCATACGCAACCAGATCCGGCGCAGTGGAAAATCTAAACCTTTCGTCAGTCGGCAATCACCAATTTAGTAGGCACAATAACAAAAAAATGTACAATATATTTAACATGGAAAACCCTTCTCATATCGAAGGAAAAACCACGGGGTAAACTTTGGAAGAAAATCCACTATGTAAAATTGGTTATATAAAATCCCGAGACAGAATACTCGCTGCACACTTGAGACAGAATAAGAAAAATAATTTTTAGAGTAAGAAAACTCTCCTTCCCTCTTATCTCTCTATTTTTTTTTCTCTCATTCCTCTCACTGGTGATACACTCTGCTCATTAATTTTATAAGTGTGGCGGTAGACGATTGAATGATGAGAGCTCTCTTCCACACTCCTGTTCCATTCCACTCTCCCTCCACATTTCACCGTAGCTATTACCGTTGCTACTTTTGTCTACCGCTCCCATGACCGCTAACCTCTTGCCTTGTCTCCCGCTTGTCTATCTACTTGAAGCGCTGGTGTGCCCTTTATAAAGGCCCCGACGCCAAATCCATTTGCTCACCTGACCCAATTCTTATAGATGATTTATCACATCAACCCTATCTTTTCCTGCGACCTTACCAGTTCCCGCGCTTCCCTAGACATGCGTGCTCTGTAAGTCAACCGCTCTACTTAGATAGCTCATACCTTGCAAGTCAGCTACATACTCTACAAAATTTACCAATTCTGAAAAGTCGATTGCTCTACAAGTTAGTTATCACCTGTAAACCTTACCAACTCTAGCCCTTGACATCACCCCTGTAAAAGCACTCCGAAAATCCACGGATTTTCACTCCGAAAACCCACTCCGAATTTCCACTACCAAATGCCATTCTAGCATTTGCACTCTAAAAATCACTCTGGATTTTCACTCCAGCAAATTCCACTCTGGAATTTGCCACTCCAGATTTTCTCTTCGAAAATTCACTCCAAATTTCCTCTCCGGCAAATTTCACTCTGGATTTGCCACTCTAAAAATCCACTCTGGGTTTCCTCTCTGAAATTCACTTTGAATTTCCTCTTCCGTAAATTTTACTCCGAAATTTTTTACTCTAGAAATCCACTCCGGATTTCCTATCCGGAAATTCACTTCTTCGGCAAATTTCACTTCATAATTCACCATTAAATTTCCTATCTGAAAATTCACTCCAAAATTCCTCTCCAGCAAATTCCACTCCCGAATTTGCTACTCTAGCAAATTGACCACTCCGGATTTTCTCTCCAGAAATTCACTCGAATTTCCTATCTGGCAAATTCCACTCCGAAATTTGCCACTCCAACAAATTGGCCACTCCGAGGTTTGTCCAATTGACAAATTGGTCACCTTGGCTCCAACCGGTCATTTCATTCCAACCGGTCATTTCCGCTCAACCAGCCAACTTGCTGCAACTGGCTATTTCTGCACAACTGGGCAAAATTGCCCCAACCTGGTACTTAGCCGCAACTAGGCAATTTTGCCATCTCCTATATTTGCCTACCTGGCAAACGGTCATTCCGGTAATTGTTACAGTTAGTTTGCAATACTTTAAATATCACACAAATCCTGTGTGATCCTCTAATGACCCTTTTGTTTATTGAGTCTCCCATAATGGGGTAACCAAACCCAATATTGTACTCCATATGAAGAAGGTCATCCATCTTGTTCTTCCAAAGATGGTGATTCGAACCAGTAAGATTCACCATTGCTGCTGTGTGAATCCAAGTGGTGAAAACTCACGTGAACATAGCCTAAGCATTTCAGTTTAGGCATATCACATAATGGGTTCACGGGCCCTACTTGAAGTCACCTGAACTCTTTCAACCCAAAAAATAAAGAAATTCAAAAACTACTGCTCCAAACTATGAAGATCATAGCCACTCTTCTTCAATGCGATGATGAAAGTTCTATTGGGCATGATGAGGAAAGTGGATTTAGAGTTTCTATCCCATTTAAAGAGATCTTGATTCAACTTTTTTCAATTACAATCATTCTATTAATATTGGATGGATGAGATTAATATTTTTTAATAATAAATAAAATCTAAATAATATTTTTTAATAGTAAATACCACAGCATTTAATTAATATCAAACTACTATTAATTAAGAGGTGTTAAATATAGGCTCCCTGAATATGAGAAAATTAGGATTGAGAACAACACTAGGCTAACGCCTTAAGACTTCATCGGATGCATGAAATTTAAGGGTTTGCATTATAGTTCATTAGGGGAAAAAAGTTATTTTATTTTTAATTATTTTTTTCACTTTTGGTTACTCTCCAAATTGGTGGGTGATTATTTATGACCCAATGTATGAAATGTAAATATAATTTACATTACATTTCGTACATTTTCTTTTATTTTTTCATATATCTTTACAACCAAGTAAATAAAATAAAATTTTATTTTCTTTCAGTACCAGCCAATTCTTTTTCCATTCCACCTAGAACAAAATATAGCATTAATGTCTAGCAAGCAAAGAATCTAAAATTATCAATAACATTTTGATAGGTCCTGCAAAGCACAGGCCGGCCTAGAGCCTAGTCCACGGGAGTAGCAACGGTCCAATGGATGCTTTCCTAAGGCCAGGGCATAGGAGGCGCGGCAGTGGCCCTACTAGCCTACCAAAAGGAGAGAAGCTTGAAGGACTGCGACCCATCACGTGGAATGTCAAGTCAAATGCCTAGACAACAATGCGGTTGGCTCAGGCAGATAGATCAAAACTGTTTAGTAGGGAGTGGGCAATTAGGATAGTGCATAGAGACGCGCCTACGGCAGCCCCTTCTGTGTGGTTGCTAACAAACCCAATAGCATGACACAGGCCAACAAGGAAGACTGACTATAATATGGCCACAACAACTATTTTGATTGCTCAACAAATATTTTTAGAATGTTGTTCATAATTGCACATCGCCTCAGGTTGACAGTTACAATAGAATGCTAGCGAAGAAACTCGCATGTAGACTGGCAGCTAACGTTCCACCAATAAACATGCAAAGAGTTGAGAAATCAAGCCTCCCAGAATAGGGGCTGGTGATGGGCTTGGTAGAGCACAAGCCCGCCCAGAGTCTAGCCCGCAGGAGTCGTAGGAGCCCAATAGACACTTTCTCAAGGACAGGGCCTAGGTGGTGCCGCGGTGGCCTGGTCAGCTCATCAAAAGGAGAGAGACCCAAAGGATAGTGGCCCATCACATAGAATGTCGAGTCAAAGTCTCGGACAATGGTGTAGTTGGCGTAGCCGAGTCAACCTATAACTATTCAGTAGAGAGCGGGTAATTAGGATTGCATGCAGAAACGCACCTACGATTGCCCCTCCTGCGTGGCTGCCGACAAACCTGCAGAGCGACACAAGCCAACAAGGTAGGCTTGGCATAATGCGGTGATGATAATTGTCCTGGTTGCTCAACAAATATTTTTAAAATATTATCTATAATTGCACATCACCCAAAGCTAGTAGTTATGGTTCAACAAATCTCTTCGAAAGGCAATTACCATGCAGCACCTGCTTGGATCGTCCTAAAAAGGAAATAATGTCCCTGGACAGCCACAAATACCATATGCGCCCCTCACACAATCACTGAGATAATACAACGAGTCTACCAAAGCAGTTAACGTTAGTCATGAGGCCCAATGAATGGCGCATCAACTCCAATTTTAAAAATACCTCTTTGCCCCTGTGAGAAGGGAGAACTGAAGAAGTTTTACCCTTGAACACCCTTAAAGGATTGAAGTGCTTTCTCTCTCATGCCACTCAATTTGCAAGTGCACACTTTTTGTTTCTCAAGTCGCTCTCCACTGAGCACATCCATCAAAGTCTAGCACTCAAATCCACACTCAATCCCCCCACTTTTGTACAGGATCCATGTTAAGCGTCGGAGGATATATTGGAAAACAAGTCTTATCGTCCATTGACTTCTCATTTATTTATTGTGGTGTATATGATCCATATAATCAAGAATTGAGACCGAACCCGCTTCAACTTGACCCACCAGGAGAGATCAAGTAACTCTCTAATTTGTATAATAATTTGGATCTATGGACGTATTACATTTTATTACTATGTGTTCACCATCAAATTTCATTCATTGTTGTTTTAAATAAACATTTAATTATAAATTCCAAAACATTTTTCAGTTTATTTGGTTTGAAAGAGAAAATAGAAATTGAATTTTTTATCCATTTTTTCTGATTCTACTTTCACTCTATTTAACTTATAATTTTATACAGATAAAAATTAATATAACTTTATTTTGTTCAACACATATCCTCCTCCCTTCTTTCAAATCATTATTCATTTATCTTCCCTTATTCATTTGTTTACAATGGAGGTCTTAATAACAACTAACCAACTACTTCAATTTTAACCTAGAACAATAAAAAAAAAAACAAAGATACAAAATGTATAAGCAAGTGGAATGGATCGATCAACTCCATCATCCAATTTTTGTTGGAAGTTGAACAATAGGTTCTAATGAGCCTTGAGAATCAGGTTTCACCAACCTGTTAACAACCTCTCTGCAACTATGCGTATAAATCCTTGGCGAGGCACTAATTCTGTCATGAGCCATAAATGTTGTTGAATAGATGTTTAAATGCACAATAGAATGAACTCTAAGTAATTGTGAGTATATGACACAAATTAATTGTTGGGGGTGGGGGGGAGTTTGAATGCTTCTTAAGGAAGAAGAAACAAATGAGCACTCAGCAAGGAGTTTGGGAATAATATTCTTAAAAAAGATGCCACGAACAAAGGAGTTTGAGCTCGTCGAAGAAAGATCCTCTCCCTGTTGACTGTGAACCGCTTTCTATAGTGAGCTAGAGGATGCACCTCACAAGCCAACAGTTCTTTTCAAAGGTTTGGCTGGCTACTAGTTGTTACTGAATTGGTGGTGATTTGATGGTGGAATGTCAATTGCATGCAGTGTGTTGCTGCTTTACCCAATGGACAGGCCTCTAAATCTTCTTTTCCAGAAGATGTTGCTTTTTAACTGATTAGATTTTTGTAATTGTCGTGCCTAGCATGCTTTTCCTTCCATCTTTTGGCAATTGTTGCTGCTGACCTAGTTTTAGGATAGATTTGGCATCTACCATGCATCAAATGACATACATGTAATATCGAAATTAAGCACACCAACTTACTTCTTTGAAATGTGATTGATTGTAAAGGTCAACTAAAAGCTCATTAAAACATACAATCATAATGCAAAGAATAACAAATAAGTCATCACAACAAGCAAAGAGGCTAATGATTATCATTTATGAAAATGTGAAACTTAGAAACAATATCCAGTGACATTCCTTGTTGTTAGGGCTGAAAATCAAATGTTGCTTTACATATTATGCTATATAGATAAGACTATTGCAATTATTTAAATCAATAGATAGATTGTCTACATTTGTACCCTAGAGACAAGGGCTGAGCATCACTTTTCTAATATATAGATGATAGGTAGATGACCTTCACATGCATAAATATAGCAGATATGGAACAATGCCCATTTTCTAAGTATTACTTTTGATATTATTAATTTATTTTAGATCAATTTAAAAAAAATAAAAATTAGATAATAAAAATTTGATTAGAAATTGTTAAGGGTATCAGGCCTGGCATTGATATGTGCCTGATATATTTTAGGCAGAATGTGTGTATTCAAGGAGCACCTATGGGGTGCTCATACGTGTTTTAGACAAATTGTGTGGCGTCTGAAATACACCCTTGTAGTTCTTGGCGTAGTTTTGGAAAATTGGTCATGCCTAAGAGTTTGAATGGCATTTAATGCGCATATGATCGACACTCATGTAGTGATTCATGTATATAAGCCGCATGGATACTATTTTTGGGTACTTTTTAAGCGAAAGAAGAATAATGAGAGAAAAAGAAAAGAGAATAAAAAGAAAGGAAAATAAGAGAGGTGATTTGAAGTATTATTTTGTCTAATTTGTTAGATTTAAATGTTAAGATAAGCTTTTTCAAACTTGATCTTTGGTCTATTTCAATTTTTCTCTAACTTTGTTTATATTTGGTGATTTACTATACATACACAACATTTTTTATTTTTTCCATTTTAAATATGTATACATATTTGTAGTTTTACTAGTTATTTTGATATTTTATTATAGTTTCACCTAAAATTTGAAGAATTTGTATAGTATCAAATGAGTAAATATTCTAAAATACTGAGTAAATATTCTAAAATACTATATTTAGATGTAAAATATTTATAAAGAAAAAGTCATCAAAGCTTATATTTGAAACTTGAATGTGGTATTTGGAATTTGAAAGCTTATATTTACAAAGAAAAAGTTTTGTATTTTTTCGATAGAGATGAAAAATTTTAGATATTTGTATAAAGCCCCCAATTTGATATATGGTAAAAACTATTGCAAGAAATTAAATATATCTAACATATTCGAATATCATAATATATTTAAATAAACTTGAGGATTGCACTTATTTTTCACGGGTGATAAAATAAAGTGGAGTTTGACCTCGTTTATAGGAAGCAATATATAAATGTCCCACCTATGGGTCTAAAAGTAGTGATTTAATCTAAATTATTGAAAATACATGTAATCATTTCTTAAAATTAATCTTTTGATCTTTAGTTCTCATATTTGGTATGTTTCAAATTTTTGATATTCTTCCTACATTTGATTTAATATTAAGACATTTGACTTTTGAAATTTTTAGGATTTACTCATTACTCAGACTTATCCAATTTTTGTATTTGAACTTAGAATTTTGAAACTTTGGATAATTTCATACATTTAGGCTATATAATATTTGTATACAGTTTACGAATTTTTACATATGAAATCACTTTTGAATATTGAATAATTAAATGTTTGATATAGTTGGATATTTAACATGTTGAAAATTTGATTTGTATTGAATTTGAGCACATGTTTTATTGTTTTTGTTTCTTCGTTTTGATTTATGGACATGCTTATTTCGTTATATATATGCATTGATATTTGCTGAATATTCAACTCATGATTTTATTGTTTCTAACTCTTTTAAATTAAAGGCTATGGATTGCTTATAGAAAGTTCAAATGATAACATTTAGAGAGATTTTATTTATAATTTATAGCTATTAGATTTGTTGTTGGGTTTGTATTTATATTTTGATTTTATAAAGGAGATTATATATATGTTGATGACAGTACGTTGTATTATGATGGATACTTGTTTTGGATTGTTTTAGTATTGAGATTGTTGTATTGTATACCTTATATAGGATTTGACGTGGTGAGTTTGTGGCATTGAATTGTCATTTTTCTTATAATTCGGGCACCTAGTTGTGGCCAATATTTTGAAATCCGAGTAGATAATTTTGAGTGATCTTGTAGTTGTCATAATTATTAATAATATTTTAATTTTTATCAAATCTAACCTGATATTTAGTATTATTTTTAGGTGAATCCTTTTATAACAAGGGATTTAACTCAAAGTTTTAAATTATTGTCATTAATCAATACCTACTTTTGATATGGGTTCATAATAAGTTATATCATAATATATTATCATTGATTTCTTATAATTATTCTATCAAAAATAGAGAAAATGTTTTACAAAATTACATTTTTCAAAAGTATAAAACAGATAAAGTTTTCATAAACTTAGTTCCAGAGATTCGGTATAATTTTTTAAACAATCTTAGACATACAAGGAAACTTTTCAACAAATTTTAGCATATCTAAGGAAAATTTTAGAAACCTAAACATATATCACCGTAAACATTGAAAATAAAACAATATAGTTATACATGCAAGCCGAATAAAAAGGAAAGCATCAATAAACATGCGCATGGAACTTAAAAGTATGAATCTCATATTTAAACCAAGCAGTCAAGAGAAAAAGATTTGGAATACATTTGATTTAACCCATAACATGAGAAATCAAGTGTTTTTCTTCAAAATTTACATTTCTCTTCTTTCTCATTTTTAGTCTCTCTCTTCTATATGAAAATTGTGTAACAAAGAGCTTCAAAGAAGCAAATGCTTCTATATATTGCAGATTGGACACACGTATGTAAGTTATGCACTCATTAAATATAGAGAGCCTATAAGGTTGGCGTATGTGCACCCTTAAGTATGCATTAGGTTTCTGCTGGAATGGCTAGATAGTCCATCTGCTGTACCTGACGGATTGATCCTTGCCCGCTTTGCTCCTTGGTGGATTTTGCCGGAATGGCTTGTTGGGCTCCTTGCCCGCTTTGTACCTTGGTGGATGTATGGTTTTTTTTCCCGATATGAAGCAATAGGCCAGATTCGGCAATGTTGATTTCCTATGGTAGGTTGTAAAATTCTTAAAAAAAAAAAAGGTCTTTATCGGCAAACGTGGCTGGTTTTGTTTGGCCGATTATCTTATTTCGGCAATCTTGGTTTCCTATAGTAGGCTGTAAAGTTCAAAAAAAAAGAAAAAGGAGACCTCTTGTGGCCGGTCAACCTATTGCCCGGTTAACTTGATTTTTCTTGGCCGGTTATTCATGGCTTCTTTTGCATTACGGCTCAGTGGTTTGTTGTGGTTGTTGGTTTGTTATCATGCTGATGTGACCCAGTGGTCCATTTGTCGGATTGCATGATCTCCGTGTTCAGTATGCTGTTTGCCGTACGTCCTATGCTATTGCCGTATTTCTACTGTTGCTGATTTGCCTAAAATACCGCTGAAAGTCGGTATGTCGTGCTGATGCTCTCATCTGGTTATGCGGCAGGCTCGTGGCCGGCTTGGAAGTTGGCTCTTTGGCCGGTATTTTTTCTTTCTTTGAGTGTTTTCTTTTGCTATCACAGATTGTTTTTTGGTTGTGCTCGGATTCTTTTCTAGCGTCCTTGTTTTACGCCATCTATGTACTCGGGGTATACACCTTAGCGTCTATATTCTACCTCTAAGTTAACAAAATACTTGGAGTTAGAATATAATTTTTGTACTTTTTTTTATTTTAATTCAATTTTACTTATTTACCAAAAAAATATATTCATTAGGTGCAACACACTATTTAAAAGGCATGTGAGTGTCTTTTAGGCATACATTAGGGAGAAACATGTTGCTAATTCCATTCAAGGGTGCCTATTTTAGACTCTCATGTACCAAATATTATATGAGTTAATTCTTAAGGATCCACACTTAAATCTTAATAATCAAACTTAATTTATTTCAAATTCAATCCTTTTTAACCAAAATTAAAACCAAGGTGTTATACTGACCTTAGGCTACTACATTGCTTTTTCTTGTCCAATATCCTACTCTAGAACTTCAACACCTCTGGTCACTACGTCTTTGTCTCTTGTGGGAATGACCCATCCTAAGAAACCTCGCCTTCACAATTTTGTGGGGATCTCAGCCATTCTTGTCATCCTCTTACAAACAAAAGCTTAGCCTTTGACAAAGCTTTGTCATCACGTTCACTCCATTAAGGTAGTATTGATTTTCTTTAATTGAAATTCTTTTACCTCCAATGCTTTACGTATTCAGTGATACCTCATATCAATGTGTTGGGATTGATAGTGACGTAGAATTCCCAAAGTTTTATGACATTGTCCAAAATTAAGGTTTAGTACATCATCATCATCAAGGTGAGCAAAGAAATCTTATGGTTGAAGACATTTCTCCCAAAGTTGTGCTAGTAGCAAGAAGAGTTTGTTGCTGTTTCATGACAACTAGACTATCTATATATCTATCCAACACGACAAGATATGCATCTATATAACTATCCAACACAAGCTTACTATTGCCAAAGAATAAGCAATATTTTGTGATACCTCTGAGATACTTGAAAATCTACTTTATCATTAATTAGTGTCCCTGTCTTGGATAGGAAAGAAACCGATTTACCGCTCAATAGCATATGCAATTTAGGGACTAATGCATACCATGGCATATCAGATTTCTAATGACATAGATATAAGGAATTTTATCCATTTCTTGATCTTTCTCGGTTATAGATAATGGGATCGAACTTAATTTGAAATAGCCATCAAGTGAAGACTTACTGATTTGCTCCAACTCAAACATCCAAACACCTTTTCAACATACTTCCAGGTGGAACTCAATTTGAAATGGCTAGCAAAGGGAGACTTCTTGCTTTGTTCTTACTCAAATATTTAAGCACCTTTTCAACATACTTTTTCTAAGACAACAATAGATTTTTAGTCTTCCTATCTTAGAGTGATCCTTATGCCAAGGATTTGCATCACTTATCTCAAATCCATCAGTGCAAAGGACCAGCTTGGGTCTCCTTTTAGACTTTGTATCTTTTTGACATCATACTCCAAAATCAACATGTTATCCACCTACAATAGGAAAATGATATATTCCACGCCAACATTTCATTCCAAATAAATAGGTATCGAAATTAGTTTTATGGTATCTATGGTCTACTATAAAGGAATCAAACTTCTTGTACTACTACCTTGGTAGCCTATTTGAAATAGTAAAGCTCTTTTTGAGCTAGCAAATTAGGTATTTCATTTCTTTGGGAATAAAATCCTCATATTTTTCTTCAATTAGATCAACATGGAAGAATGTCAACTTCACATCAATTTGTTCTAATTCCAATTTTAGAGTCGCACCAAGTCTGTGAAGAATTTTGATTGAAGACATTTTTACCATTGGAGAAAATATTTTTTTCAACATTTGCTCCCTTGTTCGGGCAAAATCCATTCATAGCCACTCTTACCTTGTGCATCGATTTTGAGCACTTGTATTCATCCTCTAGTGTGAAGAACCCTTTGCTCTTCAAGTATCTATTGCCCTTTAAAAACATTATCAGCTGAAAAGTATGGTTCATGCAAGGATATCGTCATGTCATGCATGGCCTTTAACCACTCCTATTCGTCTTCCAAGGCTTTTTCAAAGCAATTTCACTTTCACTATTAGTTAGCTTCACAGACTCATGTGGATGAGTCCCTCTGAATGTTGGTGTTGCCTACTTGACTAGCTTGTCTAAGGCTCAACAACTAAATGTGGTTTGGCCATTAGAGCTTTTGTCATCCACGGTTTGGCCATGGGAGTTCAGCTAAACCTTGCTCATCATGCACTTCATCTACCAAAATCGAAGCTCGGCTTTCTGTCCAAACTCCATCTTCCTAGACAATTTGGTCTAGACCAAGGTTGATGTTACTCTCCGTACTTTGCTTCCACTATCTTTTTTCACCATTGGCTATGGTTTGGTCTTCAAAGAATATTACATCTTGGCCTCTAACAATATTTTGTCAATTGAACTCAAAGTGTATAACTAAATTCCTCATGTCCAAACATCAACAAGATACGCTCATTGGCCTTTTCATTGAGCTTCATCCTTCATCTCTCATTAAAAGACTCAACAACCACACTTAAATGGTTGTAAGTGACCTATTTCTCTATCCACACTCTCTCTAAAACACCCGAATTTAGAGGAACTAATGATGATTGGTTGATCACATCACCAAAAGTCCTCAATTCTTTCCTCATAAAAAGCATTGGTAGCTTCCCCTGGGAGAGTAAAGATAAGACTCTTTCATTAATTGTTCGGTTTATTCTTGCAATCATCCATTAATGAAGCGTTCGAGAGAAGGTCTTCTCTAGCACGATGTTATGCTCTTGGTAGTATCGATAGAAATGACCTTAATCTTTTTATCATTATTGGTCATATTATTGTTAACTTTTTTAGCCTGTCTCTTCAACATTAGCATAGAATTACTTAAGCACGTCTAAGGCTAGGTATTTGGACTTCTGGGCAAATACCCACATATTCCTTAAGTGGTTTTCAATAAAAGTAATAAAGTATTTTATACCATACAAGGACTTAGATCATATAGAGAAAACATCAACGTGGACATGGTTGAATGCCTTTGACCTCCTAGTTGTCGGGGATATCTAGAATGTGACAATATATTTATTTACTAATTAGAAAATGAGTATAATTTCTCAACGAAATGTCTTCTATAGTAATAGTGTTCTTTTTAGTGAGAATTTTAAGACTCTTCTCATTCATATGAGTATCTTATGCCATAACGGAGTAAATAGTATTCGGCCGCACTAACCACCCCTTGGCAAAACATGGTGCTGAGTAATGTAAGGAGTCCTTTCTTTCTACCTTAGGCCATCACCAATTTACCCATTTACCCCTTGTTAAGCATCCACTTTCCATTGCCAAAGGTGTTGAGTTACCCTTCATAACCGGTTATTGCTGTAGAAATTAGATTGGCGTCTCAGGAACATGGGCTCGTAATTTTACTAGGCTGACTTGCACACGACGTTAAGTCTCCACACGAACTTGCCTCACCACCTCAATTTATTATCCTTCCTTTACTAAAGTATACAGGATAAAAAGATGTCATGCCAAGAGGTCATGTGGCATGAGGCAGCTGAGCCGCTAGTCCGAATAATCTTTCGCTTCTTCAATACTTGGCACACCACAAAGCCTCCCTCTCTTTACCAATGAAATACAACTCACACTAGCAACTTACAAAAGAAGATTGAACCCCCTCTCCTCCTTGCTCAAGTGTTTCAAAGTTGTTCATGTACGTGTATACACAACATAATTCTATACAAACTACTATCAGATGATCCCAAACTGGCAAACGTCAATCTCCTCGTAATACAACGCTGCCACGTGATAAAGCTGGTGGGGGGAGAATATGCACCAAGCATGGGTGCAGTACATGCTAACAAGTAATTGAAAATAAAAAATTAGTGCACGGGAGTGACTACTTAAGTTCCTGCCTAATCGGATGGTTTCAAAATGATTAGACCCTTCAGCCAACCTTAAAATCTTGGCAAAAAGTTCTAAAATACTGAACCACGGCCTCAGCAGTATGGTCACAAACAAGCTTCGGCCATTGCCACACCTTATTTTCAAGCTTGGCCAAGCCAATCGTCAACCGCTACCTTCCAATGTCCTTGTCTAAGCTCCACCAATTTGAGCTCCCGCACCAATTACTTTGACTTGAACCACTAGGTGCATGCCCCCAATTACTTCAGCTTGAACCAACGAGAACATAGGCCTCGGACTCTTGGAAAATAACCAGTCCCAACATCTTCTTCACCTATTAAAATACAAATCATTTAAGAATTGATGTTTCGTTAGTCCTTTGGTTGTTTTGCATGTACGAAAGACCTATTGTTCAAGTGATCATGAATTCTATCTCAAAAAAAAAAAAAAACCCATTTTCTAACAAATATTTCTTAATAAGGCCTGCTGCACTTGATCCACACCTTAAACAAAAAATGGCGTTCACGTGAAATGGTATGTTCGGTTATAAAATCATTCCGGGGACTTCACATAACTAGAAAAATTACTTCAGTTAAACATGATTCAGGGCACAGCTAACTTGATTTTTGCTCAAAAATTTGCCGTTATATTTGTCAAGGAATATATTGCAAAAGCATACAACAAAAGTAGTACACCAGAGAGATGAAAATTCCCAATAAAGTTCGGGCAAAAAGCTTCCGCACTGCATTGCAAACACTAGATCTAGCCACCAAGCGCAATGTAAAATCCCTGTTGCACATCAAAATATATCCATCCATCTAACCAAATGGAGGAAATACGCTACGCTAACAAAGGCCGATGCCAAAAAAGATGAATATCTGGTCCTATGATGAAAATATAAAGCAGCTACTTCTATAGGACTTAGCAGGCAGCCTCAATTGTGCAGAAGTGGTTTTCATAGATGATGCTCTGCAGGCAGTATTGCCATAACCTACTAAGTAGGACCTTGAACAAAGGAGAACAGGTCTTCAAAAGGTTCTCTTTCTTACAACTGATTTCCGAACTTCTTTCTTTGCTGTTAAAATGGATCCTGATGATGCAATCCCTAAAGCCGCTTGGTATAAATCCTTTAATCTACAAGAGACGCAAGCTGTTAGTAACAAGTAATATGCCAGATAAAGAGTGTTGCTTGGAAGGAATATACGGAGAGAAGGAATCTAGCTACCTTGGCATACTTATGAAGAGGACTATCATTGATACTCCGACAATAAGAGGGAACACTGGCGCTGGAGCTAAATCCTGCAAAGAGTGAGAATCAAATGAAGAGTATATATAGCATTAAGTTTCCTTTCCATCCTAGCTCGCTATGAGGAAAAGATCCTTCCCATGAAAATCCTTCCTGATAAACCAACGAAATGGAAGAAAAATCAAGTTTCTTTTCCTCCCTTCACTACCATTCTTTTCAGCATCTTTCTTAATCCAAGCAAGAGTTTCCTAAGACACTCAAAATCGCATACACCGTCTACAGTAGCATGATTTGGCTGAAAGAATGCAAAGTTTGATGGAACAGTGAAACACACCTGTTTGTGGACATCTTCTTCGATTTTGTATCTAAGCGGGCCCACATGAATTTGCAAATGTTTCTCCAAGTCAACCTCAATAGCTTCTGATATGAATTTGTGGGTGCTTAACGTAAGCTCAGACCGAACTTGCAAAAGGTACTTACCCTTTGGCAAGTCTTTGACCTGGAAGAACTGTGAAAGCGGGAGTGGGAAGACAGTTTCAATTTTGGATGGGTCAATGGCTGACTTAACTTCCACCTGCAGCTGTGAATCTAATTCTTTGATTCTTTCCCCCTCAACATGACAACTTAAAATGGTCATTTCAGGCTGCTCAAACACTAAGAAGTCCCTTCCCTTAATATCCTCTGATCCAATCTACAGTGAAAAAGATGTAGAAATCAGATACTATGCCCATAAAGATCATGCTCAAAACAAGTTAGGAAAATAGGCAATAGAAATTTCAAACTGACATACAACAATAAATTTATCAAATAAAAACAGACAGTCAACAAACTTCACATCAGCATTGTAGTGGACGAAAACAAGGGAATACTTCTAATGGTTCACTAAGTCAGTCCTCCCTAAAGAAATTCAGGATTTGCTCAGCCAACTTTCACTGGACATAAGGGTTAATATACGTGGCCAAGCATCCAAGCAATTGCAAAAGCTACTATCCTTCGGACACAATCGAAATTAGACACCTCAAAACAAAAGCAATAAAAATAAGGTGAAATCCCCAACAACAGAGAAGGGGAAAAGATATATAAAACTACTGTTACTGCACTGTTTAAAGATCCTCTCTTCCTAACACGACACTGCATACATCACCAATCCATTAAAAAAACAATTAACATCACTTCTACATACAATACCAACAGTGACATGAAACAGGCATTCTTGCTATTGCTGTTCACACTGGTAAGCTGCTGTCTACATAAGCTAGATCCAGATTTCTAGCAAATTACCA
Source organism: Nepenthes gracilis (assembly GCA_033239525.1). Taxonomy (NCBI): domain Eukaryota; kingdom Viridiplantae; phylum Streptophyta; class Magnoliopsida; order Caryophyllales; family Nepenthaceae; genus Nepenthes; species Nepenthes gracilis. The sequence goes on along the minus strand of BSYO01000039.1, from coordinate 801,442 downwards.
AGATTTTTATCATCTTGAGAACCACTGGCATCTCCAATAAAATCTATCAAAAAAAAAAAAAAAAAAAAAAAAAAGTGTTTCCATCTACCTGTACTTACCTGTCATAAGACACCATTTACTGTTCTCTCTTTTTTTTTTTTGGAGGGGGGGGGGGAGTTGGTGGCAGAAATTGGATAAGATTTTGCTGTTCTGATAAAATAATAAGGCAATCAGACTTCATCGCCCCAAAAAAATAATCCAGATTTGATGTTTGAAAAATCATGGGTTATCCCTGAAGAACACTCATGTACATGACCAATAGTAAGTCGTGCAAGATCAAAAAATATATATAGAAATTATACTATCAATGGGCATAACATCCTAGAAAGTAGCAATATACAGAGTGTTGCTGCATCCAGTCCCCAATTTTTGTTCCTCTTTTGGCATTTTTCATGCAAGAAAAAGGAAAGACACATATTGACACTCCCAACAACAAAATTTTGTGGAGGTGTCTTGTGTCTCGCCTGTTTCTAGAATCTTGCGAGAAGTTTAAGATGCAAGGACACTATTAAAGGAGGACCAGAAGTTGGGGAGTGGGGAGAGATGGAGCTGCAGTCTGTATATTGGTTATTTCTAACTTTTTATTTTCTTTGGTTCTTGCAAGAGGCCATCATTGGTCATGTGAGTGAGGATTCTCTGCACTGTCTATGATTTCAAGAAATCAAAGCCAAATCCATGCCCACATTTAATCAGGAATTGACAACAAAATCCAACAGATTATTACTTTTACTCAAAACACTTTTAAGGCACCTAAAAAAAGAAGAATGAAACCATAGACACACACGCAGCTTTACTTAATCCCTAGCTAAATAGAGTCTACTATTCAGAACCAGAAATTAGTTCCTGGGCAGGTCACGGAGTTACGGTCCAAATTTTTATAGCCACAAACCATGTGGTGCATCCAGTTCCTGCGAAACGGGTACCAGCCAAGTTAAACTACAAGTACTCTTAAGTGCTTGGGGTCAGTCCCAGGACGCAACGTAAAAACTTATGCCAATGTCGAGTTCATAGAATGCAAGGAAATTGCTAGTTAAAAGAATAGAAATACAAACAAGCAATCAATAGGAATAAGGTAACAATCAGGTATTGAAGAGGATTTCCAGAATTTATTCCTTTATAAAGAGATTTATGAGTCTTTTAGCTTATGGTACTAATATATATTAGAAGGTCCTAAATTTCACAATGGGGTATCTAATTTGATTACAATGCTAAAATTTCAACTAAATTCTAAAAAAATACAAAGATGCGAGAAACATTATGTAAAAATTTACATGGCTTAATTCGAATTCTAACGCACGGCACATCAAACTAAGATGTTGGACTGAACACATTTGCACCTAGCAGCATGTGATCGGTCAAACTAACCTTAACTACAACTGATTCTGGAGATGCTCGCTCAATTCTAGCTCCACCCAGGTCATCCTTGTTCACCACTTTTATTATATAGGTTGTGTCTGGAAGAAGTCCTCGCAAACGATATGATCCAGATGAATCTGTAATTGTTTCTTCATAATAGCCTTTTGATAATGATCGAGCTTCAATAGAGATGCCATCTTTTGGTTGGCCGGAAAGCAGAGTGACCACACCCATAGCACTGCCAATAATGTTTCTACTTAGATATTGAGAAGATTCAACTGGCACAGACAGGAATTACTTACATTTAACAGTGAGATCAATTTGCACGAAACAAAACATGTATATAATTTTCACCAACCACACAAAAATCAAAGCTACCTTTCTCTCCAGTACCTCCCAGAATGCAGTCCTGGCTGTAACGCCATGGGATGAAGGCAAGGGAGACAACAATGATATAGATCTCATTTGAAGAAAATTGATCTACTTATAATTATACACACATCCCAACTCAAGGTTTAGAAGATATTTAATTAGGTCTCAAACCAAGAAACGTAGAATTTACTAGAATATGTACATGTCTTGCACAAAGTTAAACCTTGATCAAAAGATTAATGTCACTGTTCATGCATGGAAAGAAACAACCTAAAATGTAACGTCACTATTCTGATCTCATGGTTTTGATTATGGTAGCATTTTAGAAGGGAAAAAAAATGGCTATGCATCAAAGGCAAAAATTGATGTCATTTCTCTTTGCATGTTTCCATTAGTTGTGATGGGTACAAATTGATAATTGAATCTTGCGGCCATGCTTTATGAAAATTTGCTGATGGTTACATGGTGAAAAAGCAATCACATTTCTTGCATTATGCAAGCCACAATGACTACTGAAACTTAAGTGTAATTATGCCACCTTTCTGGCATACTCTGCCCTTCAGCATTTGTTTCCAACATATGACATAAAAGTAGAGTACCATTTCTTCCTTAACTCACCCTAAAAATGAAGAAAACCAGAGAGAAATCATGAAACTTATTCAAAGCCTTCAAACAACCAAAAACCAATTGATTCATTAACACTTTCCATAGTAGCCTATAGGGTTAAGATGGAAGAAATGCACCAGCACAAGCCTCCAAGCATGAATTAAATCTAAAATTCTAGTGAAAAACACAAGTGGAATGATTGTCGCGATGACAAAAGTAGTAATGTACTTATACATGAACAACATGTACAGCTAGCAGGTTTCCAGCCATAATTTCCTCGTTTCTTCTTGCTGCTGTAAATTAAAAGTTAGCACCCTACTTCTGTCACTTGGAACTTTTTCAATCCACACAACTCAAACTGACAAAAAAGGATGGCTCGGTAAACGAGGTCGTGGAATCATGGAAGATTTAAATTTATGTAACCTAACCCATGCAACATAGAAAGGTCATTTTTTTGGGTTTGATTTCATGACCTCCAAGTCACAATTGAGTAACATTAACATTGCACTTAGGCACACCATCTACAGCTCAAACTGACTGAGATACCAAAAATCCCTCAAAAATAGCAGCCATTGCATAACTATATGCAACTTCACTTTGTATTTTAATGTAAGACCTAAGAAACCTTGACCTTTCCCATTAGATTTTCACACTTCAAAACCTTTGACCTATAAATGTGGTCAATTCTGTGCATGGTTAACACATAAGTGCAATGCAGATAAAATCATATGCAATGTATGCAATATTGCAATCAAAATAGACAATTTAAGCGATCAGTGAAAGGGATGGAAGAAAAATGCTTTCTACACTGGATCTCATTAATTTTATTCAACCATGCCTGCATAGCAACAAAATCATCTCTCTCAATCACTGGAATTAGCACACTATTTTGTAGTGGGTGAGTGATTTCCTTTGGTTGGGGATGAGTATAGTATATGGATTGTCTTGCCAGTTTCAGACAAAGGCCTTGGGCCAGATGGAGACGGGCCTTCGACTACAAAGGTAGATGAAGGTTGACTACAAGACCCACCCTTGAAGCAATAAAAGCTGAAGCATTAGTGCATGTCGACACGTTACATGGTGTTCCAGAGTCAAATTTTGGCTGGTAATGGCTATGAGCCTTGACTTTTCTCTAACATCAGAACCCTATTTTCATTGGTGATAAAATGATTGGACTGATGAACACCTTAAACATAATGGCTGAAATACCAGGGAAGGACTTATCCCACCCATACAAGCAAAGTCCACATTGTCAGTGATTTCCTTTGGTTGGGGATGAGTATAGCATATGGATTGTCTTGCCAGTTTCAGACAAAGGCCTCGGGCCAGATGGAGATGGGCCTTCAACTACAAAGGCAGAATGAAGGTTGACTACAAGACCTACCCTTGAAGCAATAAAAGCTTAAGCATTGGTGCTTGTCGACACGATATATGGTGTTCCAGAGTTAAATTTTTGCCGGCAATAGCTATGACCCTTGACTTTTCTCTAACATCAGAACCCTATTTTCATTGGTGATAAGATGATTGGACTGATGAACACCTTAAGCATAATGGCTGAAATACCAAGGTAGGAGTTATCCCACCCATGCAAGCGAAGTCCATGTCATAAATATCTTTTGCATATGGTTAAGTGCATTTCATCAAAATGAGGGAATGATGTTTATGATTATTTAGATACCCAACATAGACCAAGTGAAGCACCATGAGAATTAATTACTTGGTTGACGTTAGAGGTTAGTGGAAATGGAGAGGGGGCAAGAAAACTTGATTGATGATTTCAAATTGCTTCTAATTTCAAAAAAAAAAAAGAAAATAATAATAATAATAATAATTTGAACCAATTGGAATGGCAAAAGTGAACTCACACAGCCAATCTCATTGCATTACATGGATATACTCATTTCTTATGTTCATGAGTAATGGTGGCAACTTCCACCAAATTTATTTCTAGGACTGTGAGCAGTTAGAAAAACTAATATTTTCTTCTACTGTTTTCTCTCAACAGTATCATCACTTTAAACTCTGACCTTCAAAATGATCCTATAAGAAGGTTGATGATCGCTGATGCAAGAGTTGAATTGTTTTATGAAAGAATTAAAAGGGAGATGGACAAAATAGGTTGACCCAGTGCACAAGACTCCCACATTTTAAACTCCAGATGGACCAAAAAGAGCCGAGATGGACAATGGATCTATTTGTTGCTTTCTATTCTCTTCTTCATTCTGGTCTTATTACTTTCAACTGTCTTTGGCCTGGGTCCAATAGAAATGATAGGAATTTGAGAAGAATCCGTGTTTGATCTTGCAGATGGGTAAATGATCTTCTGTTTTTTGCTATTCTGAACTATTTTTCATATATTTTCCACTTGGGTCCACTAGATGACTTGGTGTGTGGTATGGGCCCAGGCCATTTATTTGCAGATATCTTTGTGTTGTCTATAGAAGCATGGAGTCTAAAGTTCCCTTATGTTGTCTACTATCTTTTAGTCAGATTCACTTATGTTTTCAATATTACTTCTTGTTGATTACCGTGCTGTTAAAGAGACACATATAGAAACCAAGGTTAGCTGAACCCTTGGTCCATCCACCACTTGAACAACCAACACGGGAAAAATTATATATTTAGTATAATATGAAGGGATGAATTATAATCAAATCTAGCAAGTTCTTGAGGAAAAAAGAGGTAAAAGAGTTCTTCCAAATAAAAAAAAAAAAAAAAGAAGATCAAATCTAGCAAGTTCTTGAGGGAAAAAGAGGTAAAAGAGTTCTTCCAAATAAAATTAAAAAAAAAAAAAAAAAAGAAGAAAGAAAGCTTTCACATTAGGCCAGAGCATTTGAGTGGAGGAAGAGGTAAGAGTTCATAGGTGTCAATATCACAATTTTCACATACCATGGAGGTTGAATGATTTAGTCCATCAATTTTGTTGCTTCACTTTTCCAATTATCAATGTTGTTTTGGAGGATAGCCTCCTCTGGTCATTCCCCTCATCTCTCCTTCAATGTTTCTTTTGACAACCAAAATGGCAAAAAAGGTCATCTATTAATCCTACCAAGACATAGCAGAGATTCTTAAAACAGTATAAAGGCAAAGAGGGGATGCGATGCAAAACAACCAGAGAGGGTGGTCTAACCTGTAAGCAACACGGGTGGCTTCAAAGATAATTTCTTTGAACTCTCCAGAACCCAGTTCAATTGCCTGTGCGCTGGGAGAGAAAGCATACTCCTACAGAAGACGTTTCCATCAGTATATTGAGGCAGCAGGTCATCATCAGCCAGATAATCCGTTTGCCTTTCATGGGGTGGCCAGATCTTATTCACAAGCCTCCACAACATTTCAAGAAGTGCAACAAATGATTGGTTGAACATCACCATGAAAACATTTGGGAATTATATACAAAGCCAAATACCAATCTAGCATGGGTTTAGCTGGATAGAATTCCACCCTGAGAGTTAACACAGGACTGCTACATTTTTGAAACATTTTTGTATCAGATGGAATGATAACAAGATGTTTGCAATCAAGAATACAGTGGTACACGTCCAAATATGTTACAATTTGTAGCTCTAAACATAACATTTTTTCTATATAGTAAAAAATCCTTCTAATAGTGGCACATAAATGATTGTACCAAAGGAGTTTGATTCTGCAATAAGGTTAAGTGTGAGTGGTGTTCTATATGAAGGAATACCTTAAGCAGAGGGCGGAGGTAGAAGCTTCCAGGAAACAAGTTATCAAAAATGAAACTTCCACCAGGCCCAGTTATGGAGTTATTCCTATATCCATCATCACCGCTCAATGACAAGAGAACAGAAGGAAAAGGTTCTGTGGCATCTTCTTTAGAAAAAACAAGGATGGAAATTTCAGCAAGCTTCTGACAGGAAAATGAATGAGGTCCAACAGCTTTCAAATGATAGCCAGGCTGCAATACACCAGAAACAACACGATTAATGCCTGCAAACAGAATATTCTGCCTCATACATGCACCACTGTTTTCACAATAATACTTCATTTAAATAACTAATCATCCATATTACAGGTACCATTATCGAAAAAACCAAATAGAGAAAACAAGAGGGGAAAAAAAAAAGAATGGAAGTTTCCTATATTACAACATTAATATTTCAACCATCACAAAAAATGAACCTTAACAGCACTACTTTCTTTTTTAAGAATAATCATGAACCAAACATCATGGAAGACACAGACTTTTGTTCAGCTGCAGATGGTGACACAAGCTTTACTATTATGGCATCTCAATAGTTATGTGGTCTTCCAAATAGCTTCTTGTTACTCTGCTTTGGTGGCTAGAGTAAGTGAAGGTTTTCTTTCAAGGTGAGATGAAAGGGGGTGCACCTCCTAAGGTATCGTTTTAGCTTGGAAGGAGCTTTGTAGTCAAACCTAACCTTAGATAAATCTTCACACACACACACAAAAAAAAAAAAGAGACTTGTTCCTTCTGTAATGTGGAAATCTGGAATCGGTTAATCATGTGTCATTGCAGTGAAAATAGTTCTAGCATATGGTGTGAATCTTTTTCAAATTCAATGGAGCTGCATTGGGTGCAACCCAAAATGGTCAAGGCTGAATTATAGGCCTTGAATTGTGGTACAGGAGTGGCATTTTTTAGTGACCCTTTTGGCTATTTTATGCTGTGTGTGGGCTGACAGAAACAGAATTATTTGTAGTAACCTGGTTTTGAGCAATCTCAGCAATCAGCTAGGATGGGCACATTTTTTATTATCACGGGTAAAATTTTTTATGGAGGACTCTGTTTATTCTGTGGATTTTTCTCAAGGAGCTGCATACTTGCAGCTTTGCTGTTTCATGTCACATGGTCATAGTTCCTCCTTGATGACTCCTCAATACCCAACATGTAAATAACTTGTTACATTTTCCAATCAGAATAATTATATATATATATATATATATATATATTGATGACATTAACATTAAAGAAAGTACTTGCAAATGGTGAATCGCATATAAGGTAAAAATAAAGACTAATACTTCATACTATAAAAACCAAGAACCAATCACCTTTCTTTGTGTTAAGGATTACATTTACATACTATTGAGCAAACAAAAATGTTCAAGTAGGATTCAAATATGGGATTTAATGTTGTCCATCCAGAATCAATTATTGTTGCATTCATTTCTTTTATTACCCACTACTTACATTGCAGAATTATAAACACCTTAACAAATTCCTACATATTAAAAACAAGCGCAATTTCTTCATTTTGTCGACACATACCACTGACTTAGCTACATCTATTTATATAATGCATCCTGTCAATAGAAGACACAGAGCACCTCACATTAAAAACAGATTTTCGATAGAAACATTAACTACAAAAGAAACATTAACCCCAAAAAAACATTTTGAAAAGAAAATGGACAATACCTTTGATGCTTCAACAGTATAATTTATGTCGTTATATAAAGGTCCCCCAATAAAAATACCATCAGGCCCTGTTGTAGCTTCAAGCGCCAATTCACCTTTCTTGAGCTGAGCATTGTAGCTATCTCCAGCGGCAACAATCCTTATATTTACATCAGAAAGAGGGGGAGAAACAGACCCTTCAATGTATAGACCAAGTCGACCAAAGAATGAAGGAATCAAATCTTGGCAACCATCATGTATAATTGAGACCTAATAATCAAAGGTGAGTTTTAGCATGGTGGAGCTTGACACATAACTTTCTTGAGATGAAACATGCTAATGCTGCTTACTTGATGTTGCTTAGGGTAAAACAGAATCTGGTTTCCTCCATTATTCCTGCACCAAAGCACAGCTAAGGTCACATTTCTCAAAAATCAAGGATACACAGATTTCAGAACAAATTATACTTGATCAAAACGATAGAAATAGAGGCAGGAAAAAGAGAGACGTTATACTTTGACAAGTATTGGAAAAATGAAAGGAATTTCAATATAAGAAGAGGTGTTCGCATTGTCAAGCATGTTTTCAAAAAAGCATAAAAGTGCTCAAAACCTCTTATTCATTTGGAAACATACTGGGGATCAGGCTAAAAAAACAGTTATAGTCAACGAGAACCTCTTTTCTAGGTAGATTATGTTACTATTGATTTAAGAAAGCAACACTCAGTACGAAAACACGAAACTGAAGATGAAGAAGAATCTGGGTGCACCCAAGTATGCAGTCAGTGGAAGCAAAAGGCAAAGAACCAACAAACTATCCCAGAAAACATACAGACAGAATAATCATGACATTTCCCCCACAGACAAGAGCAATTGCTCTTCCTGTAGCCCAACATTCTTACCTTTTTTTGGAAAAAAAGGTGAAGGTGTCCTGACTTACTCAAATGTGCTCCATAGCATCTTTGTTTTGAGGGATTGGGAGGAAGGGTCTGAAGTATCAACAAACGAGAAAGGAAAGGAATTACATTGTTTGCATATCATACAGAGCACATGAAGGTGGTCAAATAAAAGCTCAACTTCACATGCAATATGCAGCTTCCGTTGACATGAGAGTCAGTATTCCAAGGCTGCAAATGAGTTGAGTATTACTTTGTTGGCTCAGCTCATTAATTTGATGAAGTTCAAATTAGACTTAACTTGGCACACTAACTTCATGAAGCGTGCTCAAGCAAGCTTCTAAACAAGGATCATAGTTTATTACAAATAAATAAACTATGAATTACCTCGCTTAAGTACAGCTCATTAATTGAACGTGCTCTGAGGAGTTTGGCTTGTAAGGCTTCTCATTGATAAGCAATCTCAAGCTTAGCTCTGAGGAGTTTCATTTTAAAATATAAGTTTATCATTGGATGTATTTGAAATGAAAATAAGACAAAAGTATTGTAATTTCTTTGCCAAGAAACCTAATAACTTAGGTTATAAAACTATATAGTAAAGGACATGTTTCTGATTTTGATTATATTCCCATTCCTTTTCATTCCTCAAAAACAAAAGTGTGAAAGAAAATGCTTCTTCTCTTCTCCTACACTACTTCCTAACAAAAGGAGTACAGATTTGGGGAATGTATAGTCATTACAAAATAGAAACCACATTTTTTGTAAGCACTCAGCATTTATGAAGACTCCACCATCTGCTTACTTTTTCCCACTCAAGACTTCTAGCAACTCTTTCAACTGAACCCTTGACAAAACCTGACCTCTCCTTGTATACATTATTTGACTAATTTAGAGTATATAAGTTAAATGGTGTCGATTATGAGGGATAAGAAAATTAAATATATATAACAAATTAAGAGTACAATAATATCCAGTACAAACTGAAAAAGCAATATAGCCTAGAATATGTAAATGCATTTTAAATTTTTTTTTGGGGATGGGGGCTATATTCAGGAAGATTGTAAGGAAGAAGAGGATTCAGACTTTGGTAGCCAAGCAGCAATAAAGCTTCACAATAATAGAAATACGATTATCCAGAAGTACCTTGGGTCCCTAGGGACAAAGGTGATCTTTGCACCAAGATTAGCCCATATAGAATACTCATACACAGCACTTGTTTCATCAGTTCCACTGGTCACAAGTCTGGCAGTAGCACTATCAAAAATATTGTTTTCACCATTCACCAAGCCTACAACTATGTTTTCTGGCACCCCTTGACCATTGAGTGAGGCAAAGTCAATATTTATTTGCCCTTTCAAGAGATATTTCTCTCCTTTTAAATAAACAGGCTACAAGAAAAATAATGAGATAATTAGAAACAAGAAAGAAACTCTAAAATAATTGCTAAAAGTCAAGAGATATAAATAAAATACTGCAATACATAAAGAATCTACCTGAGGGTCTAATGTATCAATTTTTACTGAAGAGCTCCCAAAGAAAATGCATGCATTAAGAAAATGCAGTTCATGTACACCTGGAGACTCCACACATAGACGCTGTGAACCTTTCTGACACATAAAAGACAAAAAATTCCTGAGCATTGCTGTTGAGGTACAACTAGTAACCATTGTGGTTATGTGAACACGAGCAGATGATAACAAGCACCTTAATGTTCAAGTATACAGGTCCAACATTCGGCTGAGTCAAGTAAGCATCTACACCATGGGAAGAAGTGACATTAATCCAATAGCCTTTCTGAGTAACTATAATCCCGTGGACATCCTCTGTTCCAACATCCACATCAATAGAGTTCTGTTCCCAGCACCATTCATCATCCTCTGATACAGTCTCCATAGAAACATGCTTGACCTAATAAATACAAGGTGAAGAACAATCTTGTGCTAAAAAACAAAATGAGTTCATAGCAAAACAATGAATAATGATTTCATAGAATCCAGCAAAGAAATTCAAAACATTGGCAACTGCCAACATGGGCTACTTGGAAATTGCACCGTTAACACTTCATATATTTGGTTCAGTGGTTGACTAGGTCACTGATCCAAAAACTGTAGCATGTGGAGGTTAAAGATCCCAAATGATGGAAATGATATCTAAGTGTACAATAATTACAATAGCACACTAATATATATTAATTACAATGTTCAAGGGTCCCACAATTATAGTAAAGAACCATAGAAATCGATGTTGCTAGTAAGAATACACAACAAATCCATGAAGCAGCTATTATTGCAAATAATATCACTTTCTTGTACCCGCCCACCCCGCCCTGCCATATCTCTCTCTCCCTTTCCCCAGTCCAGGGAGATCTAAGAGGATATCACATAGTATCTTTATCTGAAATAGAGTATTCTTATCTGAAATACTACATGTCCTCACCCCCTGCCACCAGGGGATGAGGAGATGAGGGCACCACATGGTATTACATGGCTTCCCATATAATTGCTAGCAAAATCTTTCTGATCCCACAGCCCTTGAATCCCGTGCTACCAAATCTGCCCCATTAGATGGCTAGAATCACCTTGCTTTAGAAAATCCCTCGTTAATTTATCGGATCAATGCAGGAAAGGGATTCTTAACCATTCACCTGTTGGTGTTCTCTGAAAGGATTGCAACTTCTCTTCCAATTTTGATCTTCATCAACAACTAGAGTGAAATAATAACTAAATTAAAGGCATCGTTTTTCAAGTGGTGAAACCATACTGAAGGACGAAACTCATCGTAGGGCATCTTTTCAAAAATCTGCCTAATTTTTTGGTTGTAGGTTGGGGAGGGGTTGGAGGGGAGATTGTTTGCCAATATATTTATTTCATGTGCCTCAAACACCAACTCCTTGTGTAGATTATCCAATATATACACAAGAAAAAAACAACAAACATTAGAGACAGATATTTCACCTTACCAATCAAACTGTCAACAAGTCAACATACAATATAGAAACAGGTGAAACAAAAATATGCATCAGTACAAATAATGGTTTCCTGTTCATCTTTGCTTTTGGAGTACCAAAAGGAGAAAATAATCTCCAGAGGAATGGTGAAGAGAATGAAACATGCACAATACCTCAAGCCTGTATTTTCCAGGGAAGACCTTAGGAAACAAAAATTCATTGCTCTCATCAGTCAATCTAGCTGTTTGCCTCTCTTTCTTCATTTTTCCACCCAAACCCAGAAGTGTAATGGAAATGGATGGACCACACTTCTCCTTGCAGACCACACTGCCATGTAAACTGACTTGAGCCTGAGAAGCAGACAATCAAAAAATTAGGAAGTGCCTTTACAAAATATCGGTTCAAAAAAATCAAGGCCTCAATTGTAGTTCAGAATAACCTTTTAAGGAACAGGAGTAGCAATTATACTCATAGTCTATAATTCAGGAGCTTGGGATGGAACTCAGTCGAAGTTAAAGAACTCATGTCAAAAACAAATGACATTACAAAAAAAAAAAAAAAGGATCTCACTATCTTCTCAACAATTGAAATTCTAATACAGAAATTAGAATAGAGTTTTCAAAATAAGAGATGACAAAGTTATCAGGTTAAAGAACAAAATGAAGCCTTAATTACTAAGGGTGTTGCATTTACCTGAGAAAATTCAATGTTCAGTAGTGGACTTCTCACAATGACATCAACATAAGGAGGTAAAAATAAAAGTTCTGAAGAACCTTCGGGTGTGGTAGGCAAAACTGACAGACGATATTCGCCTGGTGGAACCTGAACAATATCAGAAACAGCTTAGAAGACATGCTATTCACCAGGAACAAGATGCCAATTCCAGACCAGTGTCCAACCCCATCCCCACCCTAAAACAAAAAAAAAAAATAAAAAATAAAAATAAAAATAAAAAGACAGAGCAACAATATCTGTTTGCAGATTATGTTCTCTACAGTATAGGCTAAAATATTTTTGAACAGGGGAAGAAATGGCTTTTAGCAGCTGTGGAGCCATATAAGTGACCATCAGTACTTGTCAAATCACTCTCCTGATCTATTGTGCAAAAACTAAAATAATGTTTATTGACCGTGATGATTTATCCATAAGGGAATCAAATCCTAATGGCATTTTAAAGTTACAATAGAAGTTCAATGCAGACAAGTTACAAAATATATAAGATGGCTCAATTGAACAAGAAGTATAAATTATCAGTTAAATGAGATATTAAAACCAAAAGAAAATCCCAGTTAATCATCAATGCTCTGTGAACCACTGCTTTTGAACCATTCACAGGATACCGATTTAACTAAGTGAACAAATTTTAGATCCAACGAAGGGATGAAGTTCTCCAGCAGAAGTTCATGCTAAGGTTTTACATTGTTGTTATTGCTGCTAGTACAGCAACATTATGGAAGGTTTCAAAGTCCATTACATAACAAGTGATCTTGTGACCTAGCATAATTAGAAGGGGTGAGAATCTAACAAAATATAATGTAACTGTAAAATCGTTCCCAGAAATGAAAAGAAAAATCAGAATGCAAGGATAAGAGGAAAGTCATTGAAAGTTCGTAATATCAGTTTTTGCATTCAAGTATACTCATGCCCAGGAGAACTATAGCACTATGAAGTATCAGTTTTATGTATAAGCCTATGAAAAAGACCAAAAAAAAAAAAAAAAAAAACAGAATAAGAGCCACAGGATGAATGCATTATAATGTTTTGTAGTATCAGTTTTTTCCCTTAAGTATACTCATGTTCTTCAGGAGAATTATTATGTAAAAGAAATGCAAATCCAGTGTCTAACCTTTCATGAACTATTGTACAATATGTGCAAATTACAACATAAGGATCTTTCTAAAATAAGTTTCAATATGATGCCAAAACAATAAATAAACAGGGAAGCATGACAGCAACAGGTATAAAAGCAACTAGGTTTTATCTCAAGAATGGGTAACAGTAAAAGGCATTACAGCAGTCACATTTTTAAACTATTCTGACGCACCTCAAAGCAGAAAATTCCATCTTCATCAGCTTGCTTCATTTGAGGTTTAACATTTTCTGGCCCATGTGTCAAAGTGACCTAGAATTCCAAAGAGCAAATTAGTAGTATCACAGGAAAAAGTAAAAGCACACATAAACATTAAGTTCCATAACATATGATCTTTTTTCCTTTTAACAGGTGAAAAGGATTGGGGAGTTGACAGAAATTAAACTAAAGACAATTGCCTGGGTGAGTGGCCAATTACCAAGCTAAATTGAAGAACTTAGGCCCTTCTAATGCACCTCAGAGGCCATATATTTAGCTGATTCTCTTACAAGAAATATACTAACTAGACAGGCTACCTCAAACTCGTACATAGCAGATTAAGCTGATCATAAACTTTGGAAATATGATATGTTAAGATACATGTAAACCTATATTTCTCAGGGAAATTCTTTAAGCAATGAATGTTTTAGAGAACCAAATCCACAGAATTAGTGTGTTTTACCGTCTGTAACTACATATTTAACAGAAAAAATAATAAGAACTTTGGATTTCAAAGTTGACATGGCGTCTTTGCCAAGGAAGAGAATTATTAGTTTCTAGAAAATAATTTAAAACTTACTAGAGTTAAAACTTTGGAGTGCAGAAAGCCATTTATTTCTACCAAACCACAAACAACTCTCTCCTATGTTTTTGTCCATTTTCTTCATTTGTCTATGATTCTCTCATTAATTTCTACCAAACCACAAACTAACCTAACTGTCTCAACCAGTTAGGTAACAACTCCGCTAATAGATTTTGCATCTCAAAGATTCCAATAGCTCTGAGTATTTGCAGTTTCATTGATCCTGAATGACAGAATGGAACAACAATAAAACAAATACTCAAAATAAGCAGGGATGTGAAGAGTAGCCCGGTGGCTGGCTATCCTATCTATATGGCCTACATCCTTTAAACTCCCACCAACCCCACCTCTCAAGGTCTTACTTATCCATCAAAAAAAGGTTGCCACATCATGGCTCACTAAATAACCATTTGCATAACGGGGAAAAAAAAATTCCCTCACACCATGCTACGAATGATGGTCATTATTGCCACATCCTATTTTCTTTATAACACAAGATATTATGAGAAAACAACAAAAAATTGACTGAAACATTAGACTAATTAGTGACTAATCATTGATGTCTTATACCATCAAGAATGAGTCCAAATAATAATGTCATTTCCATGTTCTTGAACTATATGTTACATGCTCTTATGGTGATAAAAATCCCCCATTTTAAAACAGCGAAATCTTTTTTTCTTAAATTTGATCCATGTCTTTTGCAAATTAAAATTTCACGTGTACTGTGGTCGATATCGCTTGCACATCTACAATCAACAACTTAATCATCAACCATCCTAATGATGTCAGGCACAAGACTCACAAGCTCTACTAATAAGCATGCCACATTATATAAGGCTCCCATATCATAGTGTTGGGGGAGGGTCAAATGTTCACAGCATTACCCTTGTGTAACATAGAGGTTGTTTCTATAGTTTAAACCTATCACATCTAGTTTATAATAGAGCAACCTTACTATTGTACCAAGACACATTGTCTAACAACCATTACTATCTATAATAATTTTGATTATAATATAGTAAATTTTAATGTGAGTGTTTAATTTTTAAATGTTACATTTAAATATGTTTTGAATTAATTAATAAAATTGTATGTATTTTTGTTGAAATTTTAATCAATAACAAAAATTAAAGCGAGCCAGCAAAAGGGGTGATTGCAAAATGTCAGCAACTTATCACTTTTTAGTACTTCACAACTACAGCAGCAGTGCAGCCAACTAAATAAGCCCCTGGCAACTTAAGAAAACATTTAGAATTATCATCAGAGCAATGTTAATGGTCAATTTGTCCACACCACACCACACCACCTTAAAGTCAAATGTTTCACATTAACTCACATATCAAAAATCAAACAGATTACAAATGTTAAATCCCAAAACCAAAACAAGAGGATGCATCTGTTTTGAGAATTTTGCAAGAAGCTCAAAATTTGTAGAACATATGCAGTTACTTGATTTTGTCATGAGATGTAACATTTGCCAAATCGGTTAACATGTTTGCAATTTTGTTGAATAAGTTATGGTGCAACATTTGATATTTACAGTGGAGTGACTACAAACTGACAACAAAAATTGCAATGATGATGGCACTGATAAATTTCTTTACGGTACTATAGGCCTCATTTAACTGTTGGTATACAATTGCAGCTGGAAGTTTCAGTAAGTAATTACCATTGTTGGCAAATTGTGACCATCAGTTCTATTGTAGCTTGCTTTTTCAAATGATTAGGTGGTGGTTGCTGTGGTTGGCATTGTTATGGTGATCAATGACTAGAGGGGTAATTACAAATGTGGGAGCGAAATCAATCTCTCAATATATGTGGAACTTTGACTTGCAAAATTAATGAATTAATCCCATAAAACAAAGTTGTAATTTGAAATTGGGGGAAATTCATCAGGCGTAAAGCATATTAACCTTTGACAATAAAAAGGTGTGCTCAATAATAATGAAATATATTCCAAAGAAACAAGGGCAGTAATGATAATCATTTTAAGGCATGGTGAGAGGGAAAAGATTCATGCCAATTGTAAAGAAAATGCCAATTATAAATAAAGCACAATATGAATTCAAGTGGGGTGCCAATGTGCAACACAAACATATAAATATAGGGGACAGAAACATGAAGCTACCTTAGCTTTGTAGCCAGCATCAGACATTCGCACCACACCACAAACATCATAAGATACTGCTTTGATATTGGGAATAGAAGGCATATTGGGTAAAACCTAATTGGATAAAACAATGAAACCATTCATCATACTAACAAAACCTTTAAAATATGAGAAAGCCAATGCTGAGTTCAAACATTTTAATTACAACATCAATGACTCTAAAAAAAATTAAGGGAGAGGTTTCCAATAGTATAACATTAAAGATTTAATTCACCAAAAAGTCCTTCAAATTGCCAAATTTGTAATGCTCCTTCTTGGCTTCTATTTCATATCGAGTAGATGTAACCTACACAAAGTAACCATAGCGGCAATTAATGAACTCAACTAAGCAACAGAGACACAAATCATCTTAAAAAATTTTACAAGGAGCTTATAAGTCAAATGCTGGATTTATCTAAAGTTCAACAATAAAATAACCACCAAAAAAGGCCAAAACAAATTTATGAAGCTTCTATATGATCTAGGTTAATTATGTAGAAGTAATCAAAATATAGTGTACAAGCCAAGATCAACATATTCGATAATATTCAAAATATTGGCCAATACGTATTGGTATTGTGAGACCTTGATAACAAAATTTCCCGACCAAAAAAAACACCCCAACGTGTACCCATATCCAATACATATTGCAATGTATTGGAAGATATTTGCATTATAATATGTATTGGAAGATATTTGCATTATGATTGAAATATGAGCTGATAAACTCCCAACCCCACTTTTGACTACATTTCTCCTCCCTTCAAATTCAAACAGCTTGTTCTCTATCAATCAAAACCCGGACGTTTTCAAGATGCCCCTAATAACCTATGAACCAAATCAAAGCCCGCCCAAAGTTTTCCTCGAAACAAATTTCTTCTTCCAAAAGATTAGATTTTGTTGTAAATATAAGACTGAAATCTTTATAGTTGAGATTTTTATGAAGAACAAACCATAATATTTCCATTTTACCATTCTTTCTTTCTTTCATTTTTTTTTTAGCTTGATTTAACTTGAATTGAGTGTTTCCAACAGCAATCTATTGAATTTATGCCAAGACACAATTTGATTCTTTTTTTTTTTTTTTTGATCAAGTTAGAAATCAAACAATCCCCAAAAACATTTAGAAGGCAAAACCTTCACAATCTAATTGAATTTGAAATATGAATTTCTCGGTCATGTTGTATAAGTTTAAGGACACATGTTTTGTGATTGACAAATTTTTTAAAGATTTTTTATTGTTCTACTGTAGCAGCAGCGAGTGACATATGAGCAACCTAAACCATAAAAATATGTTTGAATAATAATACAAAAAATTAATTTAAATGTAGAATTTTTAAGAATATGCTTTAGTTTTGATCAAATTAATAGATAAATTTTTATTAATCTCATAAATAAATAAAAATTATTAAGTCAATTTCACATTATACTTTAGGTTAAGGAAAGATAATGCTTTGCCTTATTTTTTAATTCATTCTAGAATTAATAAAAAAATTATTAACGTAATTTTAGATTTTACTTATAAAAAGATTATGTATGACCTTGGGTATTGGGGCTAGATTAATATGTTCCCAAAACCTAAAAAGAATGTTATATAGATTCAAGATTTTATTTAATTTTCTTTTATCAAAAAATCATTATTTATTAAAATTAGGGTTGTGATTTAGATTATTCTTTTCAACTACTTCACAAAAGTTATGTTTGACGATTCAAAACATTTAAGGTTATCATTGCTAAGGTTTTAATAACTGTTTTGAGTATTTCAACAATTATAATTAATCCGATAAGCAAGCATTAGTAATTAAATATGCACTTTGTCTTGTAAGAGTTCTATATATCTATAAATGGCAACAAAGAAAAGGGAGGTAAGTGTAAAAAGAACATTTTGTTGATTAAGAAATTTATTTAATTATCTTTTATCAAAAAATCATTATTTATTAAAACTATGGTTGTAATTTAAATTATTCTTTTCAATTATTTCACAGAAGTTATGGTTGACAATTTAAATTTTTTAAGATTATTGTTGTTAAGGTTAATAAGTGTTTTGAGTATTTCGACAATTGTAATTAATTTGATAAGCAAGCATTAGTAATAAAATGCACTTTTTCCTGTAAGAATTCTATATATCTATAAATGGCACCAAAGAAAGAGAGGAAGGAGGTGGAATCTCCCTGTAGGGAGATCATAGATTATGTCAGATAGCACTTTGGTGACCTCATGGCAAGGGACATGAAAAACTCTTGGTGTATATTTTGTGATAGTTACTAGTAGGGGATCGCCCGATTCAAAATAATTGGACCATGTTCCATGTTCCCAAGTTTTAGGAGAAGTTAGGAAACTCAAGTACACCCACCTGAATGAACAAAAGAAAATATACCAGAGGAGAATAGGATTAAGAGGGAATGACATTAACACATAATGGGTAGATCAAAAGACATTGGGTAGCATAGGAAGTTGAAAATTGGTGAACCTAAAGGAGGTGGAGGATGATGTTCAGTTCCCAATGGTGAGAAAAGAAAGTATGAGAAGTCTGAATGTGTGGGAAGAGAGGCAAATATTCAAAGCATACTACTCAGTCATCTCATTTTAAGAATGGTGGCAACAATGGTAGAGGGAGGGAAAGAGGTGGGGGAACAAGGATACGTCGGTCCTATACTATTTGGGACTGAGACACATGAAACAGAGAGTGAGAGGCAACAGATTGATCATGAGAGCACATTGACTCGCTGGCAGAAATTGACGGAGTCTTGCACCAGAGCAAGAGCTCAAAACAGCCTAAAATCAAGAAGTCCTGGATGAAAGTTATAAGGGAAAGGTTGGGATAGGCAGTTAGACTTTTTTTATAAAGTAATATTCCACCAAATGTTATTCCCAACAATACATATATCAGTCAATTTAAAAAATTGCAGTAGAAAGTGGCAAACAGGTTAAAAGCCCTACTCCATACGAGCTGATGAATGTTCATTAGGAGGATCAGTATAATCAGCTGAAGGAGTGGATTGACAATTTTGGCCCTATTTAGAATTAGTGGGGCATTACCATTCAAAATGATAGGTAGATCAATGTAGCACTTAAGTACCTTATAAATTTCTTTATTTATAGCCCCCTGAAGTGTAATTTTCAACAAGTCCATTGATGCAATGAATGTGCATAGTAAGAATAACGAGTACAGCTTCAATCTGATGGACAATTTAGTATAGGAGATTAAGGAAGAGAGAGTTGCCCAAATAGTTAGGGATGACGAGAGGACAATAAGAACAACTAGCCAACTCTATATGCAAAAGAGGAGGTATCTCTATCGGACTCATTGTATAACACATTATTGGGATGTAATTTTGGAGGGCCTTGAAAAGAAGGTTTAGATGATGACTTAACATTACAGTTCCAAAGAAAATTACAAGCTGTATCGATAAGTCACTTGAATGGTTAACTAGATGAGGATTTTCACTAACGGGCAATGTTTTGTGCTTCCATTACACATTTTGCCATCAACATCCCTGCCATGGAGTAAATATATCTCCACAAAAATGGAAAATTTTTACAACCAATATGTAAACACCGGTGTAGCATCCTAGTGTTTCTTTTTGGGTTATTTAGACATGTAACCAGTAAATGTCATCAATTAAGGAAATCAGTATGCATGATGTCCTTTGGAGCTGATAATTTACAATTGAGCCTGGACTAACCTTCTGAAAAGTCTGGACGCATCATACACGTGATATCTTCCTTATTGCATTTTGGTAAATTTTCTAGTAGCAGTAGAATGTAACTTTCAATGATATAATTCTTAATTAGGATTATGTTTTATGTGTTGATGTGTGATTAGGATTAGGAAATGTAATTTTTATGATAAGATAATTGTGACGGAACTTCTAAAATCTTATATACCACTTAGAGGCTAAATTGGGTAATTTAACCTCCTTAATTTTTCTATAAGGCACGCCCCACTTAAATTCCTACCATCAACCGTCCCATTTTTCCTTATCAGCCAAGCCCCTTTTCATCATAGTGAAATGAGAATTTAGCAAATCTTGAGGGCAATGAGAGGATAATCATCAACTAATTGTGCCTCCCAAATACCCTAGCAAAAATCTATTTAATGAGAAATTAAGCACCTCATTCTTCACAGCCCCCTTGCAATCAGTGTAGCTCAAAACCTAGAGAGAGAGGGGGGGGGAGCTGCAGAAGAAACAAAATTCAGTTTTGAGAGAGAGGAGAAGATAGAGGAGAGAGAAAACAGAAATTGCTTGCTGCTGGTGTCTCCATTCAGCTGCAAAGCCTAGTTTCTGATGCTGCTTTGCTGCTGGTGCTATGGAGTGAATTTGAGGCCTTTGTACTGAAGCTGTTATCGTGATATCAAGAATCAATGCAAGTTAATTCTTGATCATTCTTGATTCCATCATCTTACAAAATGTCTTTCTATCTCTTTTGATTGCTCATTTTCATTGCCTCAGTTGAATCCCAAACACCTGCAGCAATTCATTCTCTGTGTTTGGAAGACACAACTCAGATCTAGTTTTAGGAGCTTTTAATCATGACAATCTGAATAAATCTTGCAGAAACCAGTAGTTTATATTGTTAAATGAAGACAGCTTTTGTTTTGATGAAGTTAATTCATTGTAAGCCAAAGCAACAGTAACAGATGACTGAGGAAGAAGATGAATAGTAACCAAGTGAGGAAACCAGTTTTCCAAACCATTTTCAGGCCAAATGTTTATATGTTAAATCAATGTGTTCATATTTGTAAATTTGCCATGCTCACTCTATGATACTAAGGTTAATATTCCACTAATTAAATGCAGTTTTGATTACTCTAGCAATTGATTGATGGACTGATGAAGAGCATCGAAACTGGCTCCAAAACCTCTGTTTGAGGCTACTGTCAGCTGCTATATTTCCTCAAGAACTGGTGAATTTGAGTGATATGTTCAGTGCAGAGATCCTTGTAAGTTATATTTTGTGTATTATCATTGATTAATTCCTTGTGGATGAAATTTAGTTATAACGCCTTCTCAGTTTGAAATTACAGTAACTGGCATTTGAGGTTTGTATTTATGGCTGCTTCTTCCTTTTCATGGATTAAGTGAAGGGTATTGTTTGGTAAATTGATAGCTATAATTTAAGATTTAATCTTTGATGTTGTATTACTTATTGATGAAATGAAGTATTTGTCTCTCGGTTGAACCTCTGTAACTGACAGTGGGTGTTCTTGAGCTAATGAGCAGCTTCATAGCTGCTGGTCCTCCTCCATGAGTCAGCTTGAGTGAAGTATTGATTTAAAAGCACAGCTCATTAATTAAGATTCAATATATATAGGATAAAGTTGTATTTCATAGACCAAGTGAGGTATCTCAATCTTTCTGTTTTGACCTCACAGTAACCGACAGTGTGATGTTCTTAGTCTGATAATATTCAGTTTTGCAGCCTAAGTTATTCTTCATCAATTAGTTAAAGGATAGAATATTCTCAGTTATGGTAGCTTATTTAATTAAAATTCAAAGTATATGTTGTTGTAATGCCTTATTATTGGATTACATTTGTAAATATCTTTGTTTCTTTGAGCTGATGATTCAACACTTGAGTAGCGCTAGACTGGCACTCAAACGCTGCGTCAAGTTTCAAATAACGATGGTATTTCACAAGTTTTGTTCGGAAGTGCTAAAATTGAGTGTATTTTAACTATGTGGGGCCTTAGAAGTGGGATTAATAAATTGGTAAGCTCAGTAGTGATTCAGTAATATCTTACAAATCGGCATACAAGTAGGCACTCGAGTGCCAAAGAACCTGTATGAGTTTTTATCCAAATTTAGACCTGGTGTCTAGATAGTATCATTTGATGAGTCATATAGCATAATGGGTCATGGTGTGCACCATGGGGGGATATGAGTTGGATACTTAGTATAGATTTTCCTTATTCTTATCAATGATAATTCCTTTGTGTTGTTTTTAATCACATGCGTAGCTTTCTTGGTATCCATAGTTGGGTAAAGGAGAATGTACGAAAACAATACAATCTCAAGAAATATGAAGCCTACAAAATCACAGTGTAGTCTACAATTATCTGATATCTAGTCAATATCTCACAGGATTAAGGTCTATTACTTTATAGATAAATACTTATGATCATGTGACCATATATGATATCAAAGGATATCATGACAAAGGATGTTGGGTTTGACATATTGAGATTCAATCCTTATACCCTGAATGGGCAAAGAGGATTCAAGCATGGCAATTCCTATGCCTTATGCGGGTAGAGAGGATTCGAGCATGGTGATTTCTATACCCTATGTGGGTGAAGAGGAATACACATGTACAAGATGTTTGCTCACCTGCAACAATAAAGTCTCAAGAGACCATTTGATGGTAACACGTCAAACTTGCGAGCATTAGTTGGGCATAGTATGTGGTCTTTAGTTTACAGTGATTGAATAAGATCTAAAGAGGTTATCGTAATATTTCAATGTTGATAAAACCTCTATCGAGATAAATTCATTAGAACATATATTATTATTGAGATCAGAATTCTGTAGAATATTTGTTGTCTTTATGATATTCAGATTCGGTGGAACTGTTTAGTTGGTAATCCTAGTATTTACTTTTAAGTTGTGGTTATAACTGGTTGGAGAGTCTTAGATATTATTCTGGTACTTTCGTTATTATAGTTGCATGACATACCTTGTTATTTTATCCGAGATGATTATTACATATGATAAATCTATGATTAAGCATTTGCTCACCTTTGTATTTTTTTGTTGGCTTCAGATTACAACAATGATCGTAACGCTGGCAAAGGATTTTACTTTTGCTGTAGGATTTTGGGTAGAGATGATCCGGGAGGCTAGTTGCTTGAGTGTTACTTCTTTTCAAATAGTGGACATTATTTTCATGGCTATAACACTTGTAATTGATTAATGTTTCTAAACTTCATATTTTCATCAATGTGTTTGAGAAGTTAGACTCTTTTTATGGATGATTTTATTTTTGAGATATATTTTATGCATGATAAATATTGGATGATTGGTATGGTTAGAGGTTTTTGCATGTGTTGTAGGCTGGTTCAAATAATTCATGTCTGGATAGCCATAATCTAGAATTTTCAGGCAGTTATTTTGTAAATAATAACTATCCTAAAACTACCCCTAAAGTCTGCAATTAGAAGTTATAATAAAGTAATCTCATATTCCACAAAAATCAGGAGACACAAAGCAGTGGGCTCATTCTTATGTCACCCTATTTCTGTTAATCCTCTGGCAGACTGGCACAGATCACTATGTCCATATCAGAATAGCCAAACAAGACATGGATTCATATAGCTAAATGGACCAAAGAAAGTAAAGGAAAAGAAAAAATAAAGAATAGTTGTGTTGGACTTTTACCAATATGATTCAGTCATTGACTAAGAGACAAGATGGAAATTACAAATCAAATTCACTCAAACTTCAATACGATACAAATGACAATGATTCTAGAGCTTCCAGGAAATAGGATGGAGGAAACTGCCAGCCTACTCTGCTTCACACTCTTAAAAGGAAAAGTAAACACAACTTGATAGTCACTCCATGCAGAAAATACCTGATCAAGCTTGTAATATCCATTTTTGTCAGTTGTAGTCCTTTCATGTCCATCTACCATAATTCTGGCACTATCCACTCCAGCTCCATTTCCATCCACCACTTGTCCCCCGATAGAAAATCCAGTCACCTATAGATAAGTATAATGACAATGAATATATCATAATAGTATGTTCTTAAAAGATGACAAAGCAATCAGAATACAATAGTAAATTATGTATTGGACCTGGAACCGTCAAAGAAGTTGGATATACTAACTAGTAACTAGTAAGGGTGAGCAAGTGCACAAGACTTCCAATATTGACATGCAATCTTACTCCGACAATGTAGATATGCTATTTTTGTGGATTGAACCCATGACCTTTAGTTCATAATGGAGTAATCTTAATATCCTCCCACTAGCTAGTCTAGTAGCAAATCAATATTACGGCAATAGTGAAGTTTTTGAACTCTTTGGGAAAGTCCTCAAGGGTATAAAATTCTAATCAAATTGCTTGGAAGTGAGGCTTCAGCCTCATTAGTTTAACAGCCCATTCCAAGCCATATTTACCTGGGGTTTATAGAAGTTCTAAACCCAAAATAACTGGAACTTTAAGCTCAGATGAGGTGAAAGCTTTGGTATCACTCCAACTATCAGAGGTGACCCAATCGGAAGGGATGGCATAGAAGGATTCTGATAGTCAAACTCATGTGGCTGAAATCAAAGGCAGTTTTGACCATATGGTATTCATGCATATTCTATAAACTAGTTGCCATAAGGCCCATACCTGAAACTTCTGAGATATGGACACATGATGATGTTCAACATATACCGCAATAGAGGAAGGAGAAACATCAAAAACTGTGTTCTCACCCTTATAATAAGTTACAAGCTCATAAAGCCCTGCAAGTAAATGCCAAACATAGCATGTTGATATTTTGAGAAGAACTAAGATTCATACATTAAATTGCACTGAACTCTCAAAATAGTATTCTCGTAATATATTGCCACAAGCTTAGCAGTTTTCCAATGAGACATGTTATGAAAATAGTATAAATAATGGAGAAAGAATATAACATATCAATCATTTTCCAGTGTGGTAGCCACATTGATGGCAAGTTTTGAAAGCTGAGGATATCATCTTTGAACAAGTAGAACAGCAGCCAGGACTCATTGAGCAAATCCCAAATGGTTAAGAAATGTCGGATTTTGTCAGTTGCTCATTCTGTGAATGGGCATACCAAGAAATATCAACACCACCCAGACAATCTAGTCAGCTGGATACAATGCAGTATGCACCTAAAAAGTATAATCCACATAACAAAATAATGAACCAATGGATACCAGGCTTGGGTTCATGCAGTCTATTCCAAATGGTTTAAAAACACTTATTTTCTTGATGTTGCACAGACAATCATCCGGTATCCCAAGCAACAACAACAGAAATGTTCTTCCTAGACAATTACAGACAAGTACCTTAATTATGCACCTCATAATCACATAATAAAGTAACAACCAAAGGAAACTAGAAAAGTCTAGAACCAATCATAAATAAGATATCACAATAATGCATGGATGAAAATATTATAATCAGTATCGTTCATGACAATATTGGTATCGGACAAAAAGACAATACATATTGGTATCTGAACAAAAAAAATTTCTGCAAATTGTAACCTGACAAGAAAATATCAAATCGTATCATGAAACTCCTGGTGGAGCGATTTCCACATCCACCTAGAGCTAGAATAAATTGGAAGGATGAATGATACATAATATATCATGTGATTTAAATGACTTATCAATTTTCACAATTCATCCATCCAATTTCTAATTCTAGTCATTAAATAAATATATGAGCCTCCCTATTAGAAGAACCGTAACAGCTCTCAATAATATTGACCTATGAATTGGCTGATATTTTGCAATACGTTGTCGATATATCGACATATCAAGATTTTGTGGCATTGAGGAGGCCTAATATCAGTATATATCAACCAATATATTACATATTGGCCAATATTTTATTCCATGCAATCATGGTTCATAAAAAAAAAAAAAAAAACAAATTCTAGTGGGTGAATTCAATGAAGAAAGAGGTCCCTCTAAAAGAAAAGGTTGATGTTTAATGAATTTAAATCCAATTATAAAAAATGACTACTCAAAATCTATCAGATAAATCAATCAAGAAAGAGTTGCCTCCAAAGCAATACTTTATGTTCTAGGAAAGGACAAGAATGGAAAGAAATTGTTTTCATAAAGGACAGCGTTGCAAAGGCAAAAGCAAGAAGGAAAGTGGTATTTAATTTGGGATTACCCAAAGATGAAAAGTCAAAGACTTACTTTACCAAAAATCGAAAAGAAATCTTACTTTGTTTTTATTATTAGCCTATGAAATGGATGATCTCCTTTTAGGCCATCACGTTTTGATAATCTTTCAATAGTCCATTTTAACATGGAAGAAATGGGGGTGACAGATGGGAATCTGGATATTGTTTAAGAGAAAGTTAATCTATTTTAGCATGTTTACTTTGAAGATGATGTTGGCTTTTCCCCTTTATTTGTTCATTTAAAGCTTTCTAATATAGAATTGGAAGACACTTGTATAGGAAGTTTTGATAGAAGCTTGTTTAGGATCTAATTTAGAAACTAGTTTAGATGCTTGTTCAGAAGCTTGATTAGGCCTGTTCATTAATTACAAACAGGCTCCTTCATGAACAAAGCCAAGCTCAGGCTTGCTAAACCCAAAACAAACCAAGCCAATATACATCCAATGAAAGCTAGGCTGAGCTCAATATCAGCCCATGCTTGGTAAGAACATCACTTAGCTAAGCCTGAACATATCAGCACTTGGCTCAGGAGTCAGCAATAAGGACAGCTCATCTGGTGTATTCCAATTTTATGATCTTTCACAATTACCTAAAAATAAATTATTTATTTTGTCTTAATGCCTTTATCTTTCAAAATAAGCATGCACAACAGTAAAGTTGCTCTATAAAGCAAAGAGAGGTAGCCAACTATCAAATCAATTGCTATGTTCTTAATAAATATAATATATAATAGAATTAGTCAACAGTTGCAGATTTTTACCGCAGGGTATAGATTTGAAAGTAAATTTTCCATCTGCATCAGATATAGCATGGCAGAGAGCTTTCCTTTCCCCGTGGGCATCACCAGAACCCTGGGGACAATCTATTTCTAAGGCATCCTCAGAATACAAATAGAAGTGAACTCCCAGAATTGGATTTCCCTGCATGACAAATGTGAAACCAACAAAACGCAGATCAGAAGTCAAAGTTGGGGATCGTAGAAACCAATACCTATCTACCTAAGTTCACAATGTTACTCTTTCAACAAACAACATAACCGTTGCCACAGAAGGTACTGGACAGAAGAGAAGATATTTCACAAAAGAAAGAAGAAACATAGGAATTAGGAAATCATGCATCACATACACTTTGTCAACAAACCAGATTGCAGTTTTTGTTACAGCACAGAGATCCAGTCAAATGCTTCCTCAGTCCCACCCCTACCAAGAGAATGATCAGGATGAAAGAGAACAAGTCTATTCATGGATAAAGTCACAACAAGCTTTGAAACCCTCCCTTTCATATACTTTTCCCATACCCCTCAATGGATTCGCAGAATATCACTGATTCCAAGAACCAAAAAAAATCCAAAAATTAAAGAAGAGAATGTTAAAAAAATTCCAAAAATACAAATTCAAGAAGACAAATAGAGGTCACTTCATTTGTTCTAACAAGTATACCCAGACGAAGTTTCCTACAACTAGATTTAATAATCTTTGCATGGTAAACATTGCTCGAGTGGTGGCAGTTCAAATTTGAGAGACATTTGATGAAAGGTTTATGAATTCTTCGATCACAAGAAATACGAAATCATGGTCAATCAACTGAAATGAAGGAACGAATTAAGTGGGTTGAGAGTAAAAAATGAAAAAGACAAAATATAAGTGAGAAGCGGGGAAGCTAATTGTATTCTAGATAAGCAAGTCAGATAGGACATCATTTGATTCGTCATTCAAAGGCTTACATCTGAGTACCTTATTTATAGTCGTGAAAGTGATCAGTTCCAGGAGTCTTAAATCCTTCCCAGCCATACATTCTTTAACAACTATGTCACACTACTTGACAACTTCAGTAACAGCACAACATACAAGACAAACATGTAGCTGACTGCTCTCTGCAAAGGTGAAGTATAACTTGCTTATCAGCTCCTGCTGCAGTATCTGGTATCCTGCTGAACTGTCTTCCCATGTGCTGCTGACTATGCTGAATTGCTTAAGTTGTTGAAGTTGCTGCCAATGTGTATATATCATATACAAGACAAATACCCCCTCCAAGACTCATCCTTGCCCTCAATGATGGAAAGAAAAAAATTGTGAGGAGATGATTGAAACATCCTTCATGTAGCATCTTCTTCAGCAAGATTGACGGATTGAATCAACCATTGTTCAACCGTTATCTTATTTCTGCCGATTTTTCTGGAATGTGAAATGTTAGAGGGCGATGTGTATGCTGTCTTTGTCATCCAAAACAAATTGTTGGTTGTGGATGATGTTGAAGGTAAAGCAGTGATAAATGAAACACTACATGAAGCTTACAATGAGAAGGTGATTTGCACCTCTCCAACTCTTGATTCCGCCTGAAAAGGGACATGTTACTTTGTAGCCTGCGTGAGAGACTTCCACAGGGCAAAAAATGCCTACCAGTAGGGTTGTAATTTTGAGGTACTCCATGTCTCCTACATAAAATACTTGATCCAATAAATACATGTCTATAAAGGGCTTCATTCTTTAGTGACATTGCCAACTGCTCCTCCAAGAAGCAACAGAGAGAGATTTTGTTTTGGAGAAAGCTGTGGACTAATGCAACAAGGATATCTTGTGGTTGATCTAACTGGAGATGTGGTGAACAATAGCCATAAAGATCTTAAAAGGGGACCTTTTGATGGCTGTATGAAAAGTAGAATTGTACCACTGTTTTGTTTGGGCATATGGCTTGTGATGCATCTAAGGTAACACTCAGAGGTTTAGTCTTTCAAATCAGTCATCAGTTTGTGGGTGATAGGATATGGAGAGATGTAATCAGGTCCCCATATAGTAAAAATTTTCTCTCCATAATATGATACAAGAAGGAAGATCATGAAGCTTCACTATGTTGTCAAGAAAGAGGGTTGCAACCTTAGTTGTCATATATGAGAGAGCTTGGCTAAGAAAATGAGCATATTTAGTGAATTTCTCAATGACTAGTAGGATAACGTTCTTAGTCCTTACCATTGGAAGATGTAAGATCTTCACTAAAATCTATAGCCACATATGACCAAACTTGTGAAGGTATAGGCAATGGTATGTTTTGTTGGAAAATCTCAAAAGAGACCACAAATTTTATAAGTTAACCACGTAAACCAGGACAATAAAGAATTGATGAACTCTTTTCTAAGTTCCTAGGACACTAGAATGTACACCCATGACCGAATCATGAACTGATGCAATTCATCTAATTGTCAAATCAGAAGTAGATTCAATGTACACACAATTATAATACTTCAGCCATGAAATGAAGCAATTAATCTAATTGTCAACTCAAAAGTAGATTAAATGTAGATACTGTTATGATACCAGATGAGGCCATCAACACAAGAGAAGGGGGTTTGACCTGAGGATTTAGTAGAAGAGTCGTTTGTAAAGTTGCAGCCACAGGATCACCATTATAGCTGTGTTCTACTTCCTGAAGCCATGGTGGTTTAACAGTAGGAAAGGCATAACAATCAACATCCTCAAATTGACTTGATAATGCATCATCAACTGTATATCCAACCCCATTTTGTACTGTATAGGATAACCTAGGCTTGAGGATTTAGTTAAAATCTTATAATGAGAGACCGAATGAAATTTATGTTCCAACAAATGCTTCAAGCTTTGATGATATGTTTCGTTGATAGATGGTTGACATCGAAGATAGTGCCTCCGTTTTGATACTGCAAACAGAATTGCCAGGGTTCTCTTTCATAAGCTCATAAGCCTTGATTTCTAGGACCAAAGGGCATGCTGAAGAAGGCAACTGGTCAGCCTTGTTGCAGTATAGCTCCCATTCCAGTTCAAGAAGCATCAGTCTCAACGATAAAGTTATTGTTTAAGTCAGCCAAAGCCAACAGTAAGGCGGTGGTCATTACAGCTTTGAGTTGTCTGAAAGCCTGATCTGCTGATTCATTCCAGTGAAACCTTTCCTTCTTGAGGAGATTAGTGAGTGATGTGCAATAGAATCCTAGTGTTCAATAAATTTTCTGCAGTAGCTAGTGAGTCCCAAAAATCTCCCTGAAGTCTCTTTATGATGTAGGAGTTGGCCAAGAGACACTAGCCTCAATTTCAGAGGAACCAGTGGAAACCCCAATAAGAGAAATGGGTCTAGTCTGAGGAGGATGCGGTGATATCACAGTAGGAATGGGAGAGACTGGTCAGGATCATGTGGTGGAGTCGAAGTATGGTTGGTGCTAGCATCTTAGCCATAAATGCATCGATCTTATCATCTGTTTTATTGATTTTATCCTCCATGCTGTGGGTTTTGCTCATTCTGTCATCTACACTGCAGAGTCAACCTTCAATGCCGTTGAATCTGTCATTCAAAGCTTGCTGATATTCAAGAATCTGTTCTCTGCAACTTTCTTGCATATCCATGTGTCATTACTTGACGTGCTCAATAATATTTCTGTTTTTGGCTGCCCTTGTAGCTCAAAGGCAAGAGAAAAAGAGGCAATGGCTGAATTCAGGGAAAAAATGAGAAGGAAGAAGGATAGGACCTGAATTTGTGATGCAAGGCTTATGAATTGTTTGAAGACTGATCACAATGAAATCATGCTGCTTAAGCTGAAATTAAGGAAAGAATAAAGGGAATTAAGAGTTGCAAATGTAAATGGCAAAAATAGAAGGGAGACGCAGGGACACTGATCGGATTCCAAAGAAGCAAATATTATGAAAGGGGTGAGGAGGATCACAGTCCAGAAGTCTCTTCACTAGGTTTGGAGGCATCCTAGTTCAGTACACCCAGCCAGGCAGCAAGGACAACTATAGAGGACAAGGCTGCCTATTGCGATGTTTATTGAAGCCATACAAGTGCAAGAGATCAGACTTCCCTTCTGCGTTTAGTTCCTATAGGATATGGTATGAGGATATACGGTATGCTAAGTTAGAACAAAATCTTAAGTTATATCCACTTATCCTTGGCTTAAAGAAACAGATATCTCAGTAGGCATATACCCTCCTAGCAGGAGCGATTCCTAATGGATCACGTTTGGTAAATACAGAGATGAAGATGTTGTTAGACCCGAAAGGGCCTTTGATTGTCAACCTGGAATGCTTACAGCAGAAATTTATTATATTGCAGCTAGGTAACTCATGTGAACTATGAAGCTCATTTGCAACAAACATTGGATTTAAGTTCCTTGCCCACACAAAGATATTTAAAAAGGAATTCTTTTCCTTCAATAGGCAAAATGGAGAGGGGTAGTTGATGGAGATTATACCCAGGCCTTGGCATGGGCAAGCAGGTGGCCACCATGCTACACTTGAGTCCCCCATTTAAAAGTTCATGTTTTCAATGGTAAAAAGAAATAGGAACAGAGGAAAATGTAAGGAAAGCATTCTGTCAAAGACTCTCAATAAGAGAAAAGCAAAAAGTGGAAGGCACAAAAGACAAAAGGGGAATAACTGTTCTGGAACAGAAAAAAAGACTTGCATGTGCAGGCACATGCACAAAAGGGGAAATGATGGGGAATGCAAATATGTGAGCTAAAAGACAAGATCTAGAAATATATAAAAGTGTTTAATATTTGGCCTTTTATTAGGAAATTGCAATATTTTCAAAATTTTGATGTATTTTCGTAGGTAAATTAGCATGTTTCAAGTAGTTTAATATTTCCTTATCTAATAAGAATTGCTTAAATACATGCCAAAGTCTTAGGAAGTGTATAATTATAACCATATTTATTAAGTTATTGATGAAGGTTGAGAATAATTTAGTGAATTTCTTCTCACTTCTCTAATTTCCCTCAAACCCCTTTCCCACCAGGTTGTCCCTCCTCTTCTCAAATCCTCCCTCTCTTTCCCTCTATCATTCCTTTCTTCCTGCCTCTACCTGTTCCCCAACAAGAAGAGAGGAGAGAGAGAGAGAAAAGAGATAGAGAGATGAAAAAAGGGAGAAAGTGAACAGCTTTTCTATTTTTTGAGACAGAAGAATGGATACTGAAATTCATTTGCCATGACAATGTCCTACAGGTCCAGATTCCATACGAAGGACCATAACATTCATGTTGCAAACAAAGGGGAACAAAAATCTAACACAAAATACACGAGTAATCATGTATTATTCCTGAATTATCATAACTCCAGAAGAACGGAACATAACAATCAAGTTGCAAACAAGAGGGAACAAACATCAAACGCAAAATAAATGACTGTCAACATAAAACAAGTACAAGCACTGTAAGCCTAAACCTCAACAACAATCCCCACAGAATACACATAGAACTAGATAAACTTCATCATATCATGAAGAGCAGGCCACAGTAATGTAGTTTACTGCATTTAAATTCAGTAGAAAGCAAAGTAACTATTATGAAAGATGCTAAAACAGTCTCAGGTCCTTGGAGCCTGACCACAAATTGAAATGTTAGTATAAAGCAGCTTCAGAAGGTTTCCACATGACAAACACGTAGCAAACCTATCACTGGAGAAGAAATACACACCTGAGCTACCACGAGCCCATGAATTTCATACCCAGGAATGAAAAAAAAGTCACTAACAACACCATTTCCAAACCCCAACTCCACCTGCAATATGCCGTTTGAAATTTTATTTTCACATGTGGTGGAGATCACAATTGGTAAATCATACAGAGAAATAATGATTCAAAAGCCACTAACCTCAGTAGGACCTCTAACTTCCACTTTCATGTCAGGATGGGAAGCTTGTAATCTGTAATTGCCTGCAATCAGAGGCATCATCTTTCTGGGGGTGTAAGTAACAAAAAGCAACATCATCCGACTCTGATTAGAAGTGATTTACTGAAAACTCGTGTTCAGATTGGAAATTGTGGGACTAGTTAAATTTTTAACCCCAAATGTCATATATATAGAACTGACACACATTAATGAGCAGCAGCAATGATAACCTCCTCAAAAGAAAAATCAAAGATGGCATGATGGTGAGCTACCTGTTTGCCAAGGCCAAAGGCCTAGTTCTAGCACCAGCAACTACTTCCCAACCTTACCTACTATGAAGAAGTATGGTCAAGTAAACTCTTAGGAAGGAGAACACAGAAAACCAGAGAAGAGGAAAAGAAAGAAAAACAAAACTTTCTTTTTTGGGAAAAAAAAAGGTTTGGATCCCTCAATCAACTTGCTGATGATAGCAAATGGAGTCATTAGAACTCCCTATGACACAAAATTTTCCAGTATGTGCGTGTGTGCGTGCATAAGAGAGAAGGGGGACAGAGAGTGAGAGGGTGGGAAGGGAGGAACAGAGCACCAAGAATTCAGAGAATAAAGCTACAAGAATACCCAGGAGGTACAGAAACAAACCACAGCAGGAAATGCACCTAAAGTGAATACCATTTATGGAAATATCGGCTGAAACGTATGTATCGGTATTAGGGCTTCCCGATGCAAATATAATCTAATACCGTGACAATATTACAATATGTGACAAAGCCAATGTATTAGCCAATATGTCCAATATTCAACATATTAGCTAATATAGCTCTATTAGCTTACGATTTTTAAGATTTTTTCCTATTCGATATATCTGATACCTATATGTATTATACGATATGTCCAATAACAATATAAGCACGACCTATACTGGTACTGATTTTTTCATCCATGGTGAATACTAATTCTTATCCAACCAAAATTTCTTGAAGAAGATGCTAACTTCAAAATTTATGAATTAAACATGGCCCTCTTCCTAGGAAACACAAAAGATTAATGCAAAGCTTCAAATAACAGGACCTTCAAATCACAGCCTAAATAGATCATCTTCAAACCTGGTGTTAGATCTTTGAAAGAGTAATCTCCTGTTGTTGATGTCAAAACAGAAGAAATTGGGTCACCCAAAGAAGATAGAAGCTCCACAGACACATTTGATGGGCCACCATTCTTAGACCGGCAGCTCTCTCCAACAGCCCCAAGAACTCTTCCAGACAATGCAAACCTACAAACATAGATGCCAGTCCGGATGAAGCATTCCAGAGAAACACCAAGTGCAGAAATCACTAGTATACTGATCAAAATACTGGAAAACACAGCAAAAATGAAATCCATCAGACCAAAAAAAAAAAACCAATTGAGGCAGACCCTGTGAACCGGAAATTGATGTCTTCATTTCCATTGCATCCACCATTGTCTATAAATACAGGGACCTACAAAAACATTCTTCAGTTCAGATTCCAGTAGCAGCATGTAGTATATGATCATATGAAGTGCAAAAGGGAATTACTTGCCTGAGAAACCACACAGCAATCTTACCTTATCTGGATGCCATGACCATCCTTCCGGCCCATTAACTTTGATTACAAATGATCCCTGAATAAAGGAAAATAAATGAAAAGAATACCATTCAGACCATGGCTGAAAATATCGACCGATACGCTACATGTCAGCTGACATATCTCGATATGGGGCAGTTCGAATACTAAGGAATTCAAATACCAGGATGATATCATAATCTGTCACTATATTGATGATATATTGTGATATATTGGCCTATATAATTTACCGATTTAAAAAAAAAAAAACTTAAATTATTAAACTACATTCCCACTTCCCTCATTTGTCACTCATTCTTACACAAGCTAGAGGCTCACGAAAAGAAAGGGGCAAACCGTAGCAAACGGCAAAGTTCTTCCTCTTCAAAATTCCCTCAATTTTTTTTTCTTTTGATCGGTACTAGTACCCAAGGCCCACGTTGAATATCCATCTCCCAGGAGTTGAGCCCTAGTGCCATAGAGGCCCAACAGGTCCAAGCGCCAAAGCTAGCCCACGGAGCACGGTGGACTTAGAGTCCATTGTGGCCCGTGGACTCAAGATGGGCCTCGGACGGCGCCCATCCTACAAAGTCGGCGTGCCAGAAATTTGGTGGCTGACCCTGTCAGACTGCAAGAAGAATGATTGCCAGCAGAGCACGCAGCCCTGCAAAGGAAACGTCACACCAGGCAGACGTGCACGCTACCTTCCTGACACGGTAAGAAGGATTTGCAGAGTTAGTGGTAGGATCTCCTGCACATGCCAACCACACATGAACTCCTCTCAATGGGAAGTTCAACTACTATAAATACTTTACCTGTTTACCAAACAAAGGATCCCAACATTTACTCTTATTAACAGTAATAGAGAAAGAAAGAGAGAAGGGCTCGTGTTATAAGAGTAGCTCCTAGAGTTTCCATACACTAAGTCTTCAGTCTCTTGTACTTGAGCACATCCTATAATCTCTTTGTAACCAAAAACAAAATTGTGAAGGCAGTTTTCGAACTAAAATCCCGTGGTTTTACCTTCTCATTTAAAGAAGGCTTTTTACATAAAAACTCTCTGCGCATCCGTCCTCGTGCTCTCTCTTTCCTTTCCACACGAGCAGTATTTGGTGTCACTGTCAAATCCTAGTCTTGATCAAAGCAACGATCTGAAGACGCAACATTTAGCGCCGTCTATGGGAAATCGCAACAAAAAGTCAGCCCAGTGCATTTCCCAAGAAAATAGAAAACTAGTGAACACCCGAGGACAGACCAGTGCTCTTATCTGAGAAGCGTGTTCAAGTGGAAACGTCCTTGCACCCTGTGGCAGAGTGAAGGATTATCCTGATCCCCATGTGCGGGAGTTGGCACTAGAATGAACGACATGTCCAAGGCCATCCAGAGCCTTTGTACGTAGATGGACACGCGGATGAAGGAGGCGCCATCTAAGGCCTCCAAAACCGTCACATCCCAAAGGAAGGAAAAGGGGAAGAAACACCCCGGTAAACAAGCTGCTCAGCACAAGGACCCTCAGATACAGGTTGCCTCGAGTAGTAGAACCCCATCGCGTCTCCATTGGAGGGCCGAAGCGCGCCGTTCAGGATGCGACCCCTATCAAGGAGGTCCCTCCAAGGACCATGAGCCGTCCGGGCAAGCAAGCTGCGTAAGACCCCTAAGAGTTGATGACTTACTTCAACGAAAAGAATATGACGGCCACGCCCGAGGTAGAGGAAAAGCTCGATAGGGTATTTCATCGAGTTTTTTGTGACTGAGAGAGGAATTGTTGACTTCCGCAGATCTCCATTCACAGCGGAGATTAGGACGAAACCGCTGCCCCCGAAATTCAAAATGCCAAATCTTGACGAGTACGATAGAAGTGCGGATCCAATGGACTACTTGGATCACTTCCGCGAGCATCTGAGCCTTCAAGACTTAGATGAAACAACGATGTGCCAATGCTTTCCCTTGACACTCAAGGGAGACGCGAGGATCTAGTTCTATGGGATACCTGCGGACTCCATCCGTTCATTCAACAAGCTGGCAGAAGCCTTCCTCTCCCAATTCGCTTCCAACCGGAGGATCGAGAAGCAATCATGGCACCTTACTCGCGTGAAGCAAAGGGCCAAGGAGAGCTTGAAGAGTTTTCTGTCCCGCTTCATATCCGAGGTCAGGCAGATCCTGAAACTAATTGACAGGGTCAAGCTGACCACTTTCCTGTCCGCACTAGAAGGAGGTACCTTCTTCAAGCACCTTGTGCATAAGGGCCCGCGGACGTTCAAGTTGGCCAAGTACATAGCGAGAGCTTACATTGCGGCCGAAAAAGTAAACGATACGAAGAGGCCTGTCTATGTGGAGAGCCTCCCACCGAGGACAACGGACGGAAAAAAGAAGGCACGAAGGCCAACAAGACTTTCCAGTGCCTAGGAAGCGCCAGAAGTCCGAGCAGAACGTCCATAGAGAGTACAGGCCCATCAATCTTACTCCCTTGAACAACTCGCATACCAATATCTTGATGCAGATTCTGGATGTAAAGTCTTTAAAATGGCTAAAGGCGCTGAAGAACCCAGAAAGTGGTGACCAGTATAAATACTATGACTACCACCGTTGCGGAGGCCATGGTACCGAAGACTGCAGGATATTGCAAAAGGAGATCGAGGAGCTCATCAAGAAGAGATCACCTCAATCGCTTCCTGCAAAGACCAGGGCAGTCGTCGGAGCAGCATAGGCAGGTGAAGCTAACCAACTAAGAGGCAGAGTGGCCGCGGGGGGGTCAACATGATTTCCACCCACTTGGCCAGAGGAGGCGCCCGGGAGGATCCAGCGGCGTAGAATAAGAAACCTATGATAGAATCTAAGGATAAGGTCATTAGTTTTTGTAACGAAGATATGGCATATGTAACATCCCCTCATTCTAATCCCTTGATTGTAACAGCAACTCGTTTCGACGATAGCTTTGACTACCAGATGAAACAAGTATTTATTGATAATGGAAGCTCACGCAACATTTTCTATCTCGATGATTTCTTTAAGTTAGGGCTCAAAAGAAGCCAAATGACCGTAACTGAACGACCCATCTATAGGCTGGACAATGAGTCAGTGCCAGTGTAGAGAATCATCCAGCTTAAGGTCACGCTAGGGACTCATCCAAGGACGCGTCACTAGTAGTAGACCTGCCCTCGGCCTATAACACAATCTTCGGACGCCCTTTGCCGTCTTTGGGGCAGTGACCTCAATCCCACATTTGAAAATGAAGTTCCCAATACCATATGGGATTGGGGAGGTCCTCGGGGATCAGGCTGTTGGATGAACGTGCTACCTGTCCCAAATCACCCGGACTCCTCTTTCTCATCCCATGAAAGACTTGGATTTCCATAACGAAACGACATTGTAACAAGTCGAGTCTGGAAAAGCCATTGACCAAGTCCTTTTGGATCCTAGAGATCCAGAAAATGTCGTCTAGATAGGAAGTTCTCTACCTCAAGCCTTCCGAGACCAACTAATCAACTTCCTGCGGAAGAACTTGGACATCTTTGCTTGGACTCTAGTGACATGCAGGGAGATATGGATGAAGTAATGGTCCATAAATTAGGCATAGATCCCATCCATAAGCCCGTTAGGCAAAAGACAATGAACTCTTCGGTGGAAAAGTTAGTGGCAATCAGGGAGGTAAAGAAGCTTCTAGATGTGGGATTCATAAGGTAGGTGCACTACTCAAACTAGCTATCCAACGTTGTGATAGTCAAAAAGAATAACAGGAAGTGGAGGATGTATGTGAACTTCACGTATGTTAATAAAGCGTGTCCAAAGGACAGCTTCCTACTCCCGAGGATCGATTCAACATCCGGCCATGAGCTTCTAAGCTTCATGCATGCGAACTCGGGCTACAATCAAATAAGGATGAGTCACAAAGACGAAGAGTACACATTATTCATGACGGACCAAGGGACACACTGTTACAAAGTCATACCTTTCGGCCTCAAGAATACTGGTGCTACTTATCAGAGACTCGTAAAAAAAATATTCGATACCCAGATTGGAAAGAACGTGGAGGTCTATATGGACAACATGCTCGTCAAAAGTAAAATAACCGATCACCACATCCAAGATCAGGACGAGACCTTCAGCGTCCTAAGAACGTACCCGATAAAACTCAATCTAGCCAAGTGTACATTTGAAGTAACGTCTGGAAAATTCTTGGGCTACAACGTTTTGCGCTAAGGGATTAAAGCAAATCTAGAAAAGATCAAGACCATCCTTGGTATGAAATCCCCTCGGACAATGAAGGAAATCTAGAAGCTCACTAGAAGGTTAGCAGTACTGTCGCGCTTCTTAGCCAATTCAGCCAAGAAGTATTTGTCATTCTTCAAGGCCCTGAGAGGGACAAAGAATAACGGCTTCCAATGGACGGCCAACTGCAAAGAAGCCTTCTGAGGACTTAAGGGGTATCTATCGAACCCACCTCTATTGACTTCTCCCAACAGGCGAGGAGTTGTACCTATACCTTTCAGTTTCAGATAAAGCCTTGAGTTCAGCCTTGGTAAGTCAGCAGAATGGCAGGCAGCAGCCCGTGTACTATATTAACAAGATCTTGGCTGACGCTGAGACAAGGTATTCCCACGCAGAAAAGATTGTTCTAGCGCTCTTGTATTCCGTTCGAAAATTGAGACCATACTTCCAGGCACACAAAGTAGTCGTCTTGACTGACCATCCCTTTAGAGCGATTCTGCAAAAGCCAAAAACGTCGGGACGGTTGGTCAAGTGGGCCATTAAGTTGGGTGAGTTTGACATAGAGTTCCGTCCGGGGCTTGCCTTAAAAGGTCAGGCCCTGGCGGACTTTATCCTCGAAACCACGACAGCAACTCATGACTCCTTGGACACTTGTGACGCCAAGGACTTACACAGCCTAGCAACATGAACTCTACACGTGGAAGGCTCATCAATGAAGGATGGTTGTGGAGTTGGCATTGTACTGAGGACGCCCGAAGAATTAGAGATAAAATATTCAATGGTCCTCATATTCTCAATGACCAACAACGCGGCAGAGTACGAGGCCCAGCTTGCAAGACTACGATTGACAAAGGAATGCTCTGCCAGGGACTTGATTGCCTACAGCGATTTCGAGCTGGTCATCAATCAAGTCCGCGGAAACTTAGAAGCCACAAGCCCACAACTATCCAAATGCCTCTCAAAAGTTTGAGAGCTCATGTCAGCATTTGAGAGAGTAGAAATGGTCCACATCCCACGGGAGGAGAATGAAAGGGCCGACCTGTTTGCAAAAGCGGCAGCCTCAGGAAACCGAAAGCAGTATGCCCAAGGAATGCATGAGGTCCTCAGCAAACCTAGTGTGAAAGATTCCAAGATAGAAGTGATGCAGATATTTGAGGCCAACAACTGGATGACCCCTTATCTAAGGTACCTGTCTGATGGGATGCTGTCTGAGGACGCAGAGAAGGCCAGGAAGGTGAAGAAGATAGCGGGGTGGTATACTATCATGGACGGCCGACTGTATCGCCGAGGATTCTCTACGAAGAGGCTGATTACATCCTCAGAGAGGTACACCTCAGGATTTATGGATCCCACATTGGAGGCAAGAACCTTTTATTCAAGCTAATGAGGTAAGGGTATTACTGGCCAACCATGAAGTATAATACCATTGACTTCGTACGAAAATGTGAGAATTGCCAGGTCCATGGCAATCTTACCTACCAGCCGCATAAGGAACTCAGAACTCTACAATCACCTTGGTCCTTCGCGCAATGGGGGCTGGACATACTAGGGCCACTACCGATAGTATTCGGACAAAAGAACTTCTTAATCGTCAGAATTGATTGCTTCACAAAATGGGTTGAGGCCACGCCATTGGCTCGCATAACCAAGCGGAACGCGACAGACTTTGTCCAACAGAACATTATGTGCAGGTTCAAGATCCCCAAATACATTGTGACTGATAATGGGACCCAATTCTCTGAAAAAATGTTCACCAAGTATTGTACCAACCTAAGAATAAGGTTGCTGCATACATTAGTTGCGTACTCGCAGTGCAACAGTCAGGTGGAGGTCATGAACCGCATAATACTACATGGACTGAAAACGAAGCTGGAGCACGCTGGGGGCTCGTGGGTTGAAGAGCTACCATCAGTGCTATGGTCCTACTAGACAACTTTGAGGAAGCCAACACGAGAAACTCCTTTCAGCCTATGTTACAGAGTTGAGGCAATCATTTTAGTGGAAGTCGGGCTACCAAGCCTCGGCGTGGAAAGCTTCAATCCGCTCAATAATGTACACAGATTCCGGGAGAACCTTGACCTTCTTGAAGAAGTCCAAGACGCAGCAAGACTGCGGATAGAAGCTTACCAACAAAGGGTTGCTTGGTATTACAATAAAAAGGTGAAAGCATGCCAATTCGAGGTAGGGGAGTTAGTGCTGAGAAGTATTGTGGTAATCGGAAAAAATACCGGCCAAAACAAGCTCTCCCCAAATTGGGAAGGGCCATTCTCGGTCTCAACCATCCTACGAAATGGAGCGTACAAGCAACACACCCAGGAGGGAAGGCTTGTCCCGCGAACATGAAACGCAACTCACCTCAAAAAGTATTATCAATAAAGTTGTAAAACACATAGGTATACTGTTTGCACTACGTGCTTGTATATTTTTTCATTAATAAAATAACATATTTTATTTAAATTATCATTTTACATCCTACTGAGTAATTGCACCATCTCATAAAGTAACAAGTCCCAAGCTGCCCCTAAGTTAAGTGGATGGGACTAAGTCAAGTGGATGGGATTCCTTTCACTTGCCCTAAAACTCGGTTGTGTCCAAACGGCCCAAGAGATCATGAAAAATTCGACTGTGTCCAAGCTGCCCAAGAGGTCGAACTAACCCAAGAAGTTGTATGAAAACTCGCCGAAAGACAAGCGGCCCCAAAGGTCGACCTAAAAACTTGACAGTGCCAAGCAACCCTTAAAAAGTTGAGCTAAAACTTAGGAAGCTTAAAATCGCAAGCATGCAACGACCCTAGAAGTAGCATCTTTAGCCTAAGACGATCAAACGGTTTAAACATTAAGCTGGCATAAGACTAACTTATTTAACAGCATGTTACAAAAGAACTAGAAACTCAAGATAAATGAGATATTTGTGCTTAAACAATATGAATTTTATTCATAGATCCGACATATGTACAACAGTATGCATATATAAAAAAAAAAACTCTACAAATTTACAAAAAGCCCTCAGGAGGTCCTAATAAAGGAGCAAAGGTTCCTTGTTGCCGCTGTTGCTGTTCCTGTGCACCAGAAGGCCCTGGTTAGCCTGACGACCCCGAACCCCCAGAAGGCCGAGGAGGGCTTGGAAACGCTCTTCCTAAGAGGCCATACAAGTCCTCTGCACATGTAGCACTAGCGTTCTAAGGATCAAACACAGCTGTGGAAAACTGTGGACGCAACAATCTCATCACTCAGCGGCACAAGTTAATGTTGTCCTAGTATTTGCCCTCCAAGGCCGGTGTTATGTCCGCGGCCCTCACCGAAGTCCTTAGGACTTCCTCAAGCTAGAGATTCCTTTCTCAGAAGAGCCTGTACTAGACCTGCTGAAACTTCAAAGTGCCCTCGAGGGAGGCAATTTTCCCTTTAGCCTCAGCAAGCTCAGCTTCCAAGTATTGGTTGGCCTCTCCAGTGGCTCTCAGGAACTCCAGCTCAGAATAAGTCTGGGCAACACCACCAATGAGCCGTCCAAGGTTCCCAACCAGCTCTTGAAGCTGCAAAGGAAAACCAAACCGTTAAGACAGGAGTGAAAGGAAACGGGAAGTTAAAAAAGCTAAGGAAGGAGAGAAAGATACCTAGGAGATGAGAGAGCCACTGGCTGAGCTCTCCCCAATTGGGGTCTCAGACTCCTATAGCTCAGCGACAGGCACTACTAAAACCTCAACCCTGATCTCGGGCATCGGGGCACCTCCATCAAGATTGAGGACTGAGGGCTCAGCAGTCCCGAAAGGCTTTGTAGCCCCAGTCTCAGCTTCATCAGCACTCGGAGCCCCAGCAACAACCTCAGTCAGGGCCTCCCCTCAGACCTCAGGGGGAACCGTCATTAGGTTATAAATTTGGATCTTAAGACAAGGGAGCTTAGTAGACTTTGCTGCAGGCTCTGCAATAGGCAGCTCAATAGCCTGACTTTCCTTGACCTCAGCAGCATCAACAGTTGTTATCATCGTCATCACCACTGCTTCATCGATTCGAGTCACCTCAACCTCCCTCACAGCCTGCTCCACAATGGTGTCCTCGGATGGATTATTGATCCAATCCAAGACCTCACCAGAGAATCTAGAAGGGATGTCACGAATCAGCTCGTCAGGGACAGGCTGGGGGACAAGTAGGTCCGCGAGCTGGAGCGCAGCCTTAGAAGGTTGCCCGGACGGCCCAGTGGAAGCGGAGGGTCCGACACCCGTAGCATCTCAAATGGAGGCCACCTCTGGAGGTCTCAACCTCCGAAAGAGAGGCGCTATTACGGTGTCATCATCATCAGACGAGGGGTACTCAACGATGGCCGCCGGACTCTTCGAAATCTCAGTCCGGTCACTCTTCTTTGGGCACTCATTGGCTCCTCGATCCTCAGAGGCCTCTCCACCTTTGTCTTCTTCTTCTTCTTCTCCTAAGAAGCAACGGCTCCAGAGTCCTCGGCCTGAGACCCCCACTTAGCCTTCTCTAAGTTCTCGGGTCTCAGCCAGATGTTCCTCTTATTCTCATTAAAGGAACAAAGGTTGGCCATCACCAAATCTCTGACCTCCTTGGCAATCTCTCTCCTCCTTGGAAGCGTCCGAGCAATGTTAACTTCCGATGTTTCCCCAAACATTGGAGAGAGCCCAGATCTCTCGGACAGCCAAAAAGAAAAACTTGTCTCTCCACCTTTCGGTGGAATCAGGATTTCCACCACTCATAACAGCGAACTCGAGACGTGAAGTCATGGTGATCCGGTCCAAGTTATAAGTAAAGCGAAACATGACTTTCACCATCGACACCTCCAACACTTTCTTGTGACGTATAAAGACACAAAGGAAATGAGATATCTAATGGCGTTAGGCTGCAATCTCACAAACGGAACGCCAAGCTCCATCATGATGTGGTACAACTCTAATGGGATAGAAAAACAAAGCCCACCCTTGAGGTGAACTTCATATACAGTAATAAGCCCATCAGGTGGGCTACACGCCCTATCATTGGGCTCAGGAACTACCATCGCCATCGAATCTGAGATGTCATACTTAGTACGGATAGCGTCGAGACTACCCATGAACAAGGAATACGCAATATCTTTCACTCTTGGCGCCATTAGAGCTCGAAAAAAGCATGAAGGAAGATAAACAGTGCATAGCGATGGAGTCTCAGGGAACGCTTTCGAAGACTTAGAAAATTTTCTTTGGAGGAGAATAACAGGAAAACTGAAACGAAAGCCAAGAATAATATTTGAAAACGGCAGAAAAGGTTGAAAGGCGCGCCCATCATTACCCTTGCCACGTGTTAATTACCTGTAGGCTGCCAGAGGTAGTGGGTTTCATGTTTCTAAGGCAGTGTCAATCTCATTAATTGCACGATCATTGTGCTTTAATGGCAGGAAATGGCAACACAAGCCAAGCTCTCGGGCTCTGAGGGAATTCTCGGACACAGATGTGCTTTAGCGTACTCGGACGTTCCTGCGTCTTCACCAGAATAATCCGAGGACATCTTTGGATCTCGGGTAGATATGCGAATACAACGATCATTCATGAATGCCTAGCAGTGCCAAAAATCCAAAAGGTCCTCGAACATTCTGATCAATCCGTGAGCCCAAAAATTCCCTAGACACCTCAGGCAAAGTGCAAGTTTCAACGAGCTCTCAAACATTTTGGTCACAGGTACCCGGGTTTTTGACCATGTCCACGGACGCCCGCAAGAAGTAGAGGACATGGACAGATCTCAGCGAAGAGCGCCTTCGATTGTCGCTTGGAACATTTCCGCAGATGGTGAGCATGCCAAACATTGAA
Source organism: Nepenthes gracilis (assembly GCA_033239525.1). Taxonomy (NCBI): domain Eukaryota; kingdom Viridiplantae; phylum Streptophyta; class Magnoliopsida; order Caryophyllales; family Nepenthaceae; genus Nepenthes; species Nepenthes gracilis. The sequence goes on along the minus strand of BSYO01000039.1, from coordinate 756,949 downwards.
ATCTTCAAACCTTTGGCATGGGAGGCTAGTGATGGATACTGGTACCCAATGCCCACGTTGAAGATCCATCTCCCAGGAGTTCAACCCTGATGCCATAGAGGTCCAAGAGGTCTAGGTGCCAGAGCTAGCCCATGGAGCACAGTGAGCTTAAAGTCCATTGTGGCCCATGGACTCAAGATGGGTCTCGAATGGCACCCCTCCTGCAAAGTCGGCGTGTCAAAGATTTGGTGGCTGATCCTGTCAGACTGTAAGAAGAATAGTGGCTAGCAGAGCACGCGGCCCTGTGGAGGAAACATCACACCAAACGGGCGTGCACGCTACCTTCTTGACACCGCAAAAGAGATTTGCTGAGTTGGTGGCAGTGCACACGCCAACCCCACGTAGACTCCTCTCAATGGAAATCTCAACCACTATAAATACTTTAACTATTTACCAAACAAAGAATCTCAACATTTATTCTTACTAACAGTAATAGAGAAAGAAAGAAATATGGGCTCGTGTTGTAAGAGTAGCTCCTAGAGTTTCCATACACTGAGTCCTCAATCTCTCATACTTAAGTGCATCCTGTAATCTCTTTGTAACCAAACACAAGATAGTGGAGGCAGTTTTCAAACTAAAGTCCCGTGGTTTTACCTTCTCATTCAAGAGAAGGTTTTCCACGTAAAAACTCTCTGCATATCCATCCTCATGCTCTCTCTTTCCTTTCCGAATGAGCAGTATTTGGTGTTGCTGTCGAATCCTAATCCTGATCAAAGCAAGGATCCGAGGACGCAACACTTTCTTTAAAATAAATATAAACTACTCAAACATACACCTTAATCCTACAATTCCAAATATTTCTCTCATTCCGAATTCTCATATTTTGTATTGAATTTGAGATTATTTTCAAAAAAGGTAAAATTGTTGTTTTGGATCCACTTTTCTCACTGTTTGTTGCTTGCATTAGCATATATATAGTATTTCTAACAAATCTTTCATAAATTTTTAGGCTCAAAACATGATCTAAGCCTTTATTTTGAAAATTGCAAAATTATATCTGAGATAAAATTTTGAGATCACTCAAATTTATGCATAGAATTCATAAATCTATATTATAAGAATTTAATTTGCATGTTTTTATATTAAATGATGAATTTTTTATTATTATTTTCATAATTTTTTAATTATTTATTGAAGACACTCAGTAAGATAAAGTTAAATTTGTGGGTAATATTTTAGTATTTTTGTATTTATGTTTGTAGCACCTAATATTTTTTTCTAAATTTTCTTTTCAAAATAAAAAGATTTGCTCAATTTTATACCAAGAATTCATGATCTATAATACAAAAGCTTAATTTGGCAAATTTTATATTGAATGATAATTTTTTATTTTATTTTTGATAACTTTCTTCAAAAAAATAAACGTATTTTTGAAAACTTCCTAATAGATAAAGTTATAATGCTGTTGTGGCAATATTGGTTGTTGTTTCTTGTTGAATTTTAGTAGTTTTTTTATTTATATTTGTGAATCTAAATATTTTTTTCTTAATTTTTTTTTTTAAATCTACTCTATACACCTAGAATTCATAGATCTATGATATAAAAGTTTAATTTGGCAAAGTTTATATTGAATGATAAATTTTTTTAGATTGTTTTCGAAATATTTTTAATTATTTTTGAATGCTTCTTGTTAGATAAAGTTACAATGTTATTATAGGTAATATTTGTTGTTACTTGTTGATACATTTTAGTAATATTTGTGGCTCTCAATATTTTTTTTGATTTTTTTAAAAAAATGATATACTTAATTTTATACCTAGAATTGATATATCTATGGTATAAAATTTTAGTTTGGTAAATTTATGCATTGAATGATATTTTTTCGGATTTTTTTTGAAAAAAAATAATATTTTTTAAAAAAATTATTTTTTGAAGACTTTTGTTTAATAAAATTATAAAGTTGAGGATAATATTTATTTTTGATAAATTTTTATATTTTTTTTATCTCTTTTCCTTTTATTTATTTTCTAAATTCATGTTTTTAAATCTTCCGTGAATGTATCAATATGTCAACATCAAAGGTAGAAGACAATGGCAGTAAAAATAGTGGAGCTGAAGGAGATTACGAAGGTGATGTGGGTGGCAATTTTGTAATCTTGTGTCGACGGATAATAATAAATCAAAATAAAAATTTTGTAATAAAATAATTACTGGATGAATTACTAGGCTAAAAGAGCATTCGGGCCTCATTAGGGAAACATTGCTCTTGTAGCATGTCAAGAGAAGTTAGGAAGGTTATGAAAACACATTTAAATGAACAAAAGAAGCAAAGATTAGAAAAAATAGAGAATTCAAAAAGACATACATGAGAATATCATAGGCACTAGGGTCAATCTCAATGTGATAGGTGGCTTTGGCTGCACGAGGGCCGCATAGCAACATTGCGAATTTAGAGGATGATAAGAAGGATGTACAATTTGAGATAGCTACTTGGGAGAGTATGAGAACCCAAAATGTATGAAAAGAGAGACAAAGATTCAGAGTTTAATCATTTCATTTATAGGAGGATGGTAGTAGTGGTGGAGCTAAGGCACCAGTGGCCATGCACAAGGATACAGTGATCTTTTACTGTTTGAGAGTAAGATCAATATGTAGCTAGCAACAGGAGGCAATGGATTAACCCTGGGAGCACAGATGCCCGATAAGCGGAGATTAACCTAACTTTGCACAAGAGTAAGTGCTCTAAACAATCAAAGATAAGAGACTCATTGACAAAGGGCTTGTGGAGGAGGCCAGGATACATTGTTTGTCAGTTTTTTTGGTGAAGTAAATTCCACCAAATGCTGCTAAAAATAACTCATTTTATCAACCCATAATAGACACAGTGACCAAGTATGGTGTAGGAGTTAAGGGCCCTACTCATTATGAGCTTATGACTATTCATTTGAAGGACGAGTGCCAACAATTATGACCATTCACTATTATGTGCGGTGGATGGATAGGCATTACACATAAGCACCTGATTGATTTCTCAATGTATTGCCCTCATGGAACAATTTTTCATAAGTCCATAAATACTACTAATATCTATAGGAGAAACAAAGAATACTACCTCAAGTTGATAGACAAAATTGTGGATAAGATTGAAGAAGATAAAGTTGTCCAAGTTGTTATAGACAACGAGAGAGTAATAACAACAACTAAGCAACTCCATATACAGAAGAGGAGGTATCTATACTGGACTGATTGTTCAACACATTGTCTGAACCTTATTCTATAAGACTTAGTGAAAATGCAGTGTGGAGGACGTGCTAACAAAGGAGAAGAAAATAGCTAGCTACATATATAACTCGACGTAGCTGATTAACTATATAAAATTGTTTACCACTAAATTGCTGCACCATGCCATCACATGTTTTGCCACTAAATTCCTTATAGTGGAGTCTATTTATCTTCATGGAAAGAGTCTACAGAACATGTTCAAATTAGATGATTACAAATCCTAAAAAGTAAAATGGGCCTGCCACATAAGGCTAAGAAGATCATTTTAAGAAAGGAATTCTAGATAATGTTCAACAAGGTGATTAGAATGTAGGAACCCCAGATCAAAGTGTTTAGATTGGTTGAAAGTGATGAGAAATCGACAATGGGGTTCATTTATAAAACCATGGACAGAGCAAAGATGACCATCAATAAAGGTTGTTATTCTTATGAAAACATTTAAAAACAACTGACCAAAGATGGAATTTTTAGTTATATCATCATTTGTACACAGCGGGAATATAATGAAATTTCATTTAAAAATATTGTTGTTTAATTGTATTTTTATTTATGTACTTAATGTCGTTACTAATCTTTTCATTTTCTTAATTACTAGTACATGTTAATTTATTTGTTAATATTGTTATTATTAAGTTATTACTCAAATCAGCAATATTAATATGGTGGAAGGCTTTCTAACCATTCAGAGACTACAAAAGAGGTAGGAAAGGTTATCCATAGATTCGAGCCCAATCTAAATAGTCAAATCAAAACTATAATCAAGTATATATATATGACAATATATAACTAATAACTATGTAACACGTCCACTATACTATTGAGCATTGACATAAGTAGTAAACTAGTTTGTAGTTTTACCAATTGATTCTAATATTTTTATATTTAAAATTTGTTAATCTCAATTATGATTAATTTATATAATACAACTGAATGGTGGATTTATTATGGATCATTTGCCCCTGAACTATAAAGAATTGTTATCCAAGCTATGAGTCAAACCACCTCTTCCTCCAAGTACGAAAAAAATTGGAGTACTTTTAGCCTCACACACACAAAGACAATGAATAAATAAACTATATGAGATTGAATAAATTAGTCTATGTCCACTATAACATAGGATTAAAAATACAAAATGCTACAAGAAAAACTCAAGCTAAGCTAAAAGATCAATTTAATCCGATAAATTTGGATTATATATTTGATGAAAATGATCTATTGGGTTCATGGTTGGAGAAATGGGAGAGACCACTTCTAGATAGACAAAATACTTCATAGTGGCTCACTACAAAATTTAAAGGAAATTAAGAAGATGGTAGTGGGATAGATGCTACTGCAAGGCCCAAAGAAGGACAACATTATACTAACTCTACTTCCCAGACGAGCAAAGTTCCCAAGCTAGTAGTAATGAAGCAAAGAGTAGAGGTAGAGGTGGTTGTGATGAAACTGATGTTTGGGGTTGTTATGATGGTGGGGATGATGAGCCTGCACCGCCTATTATTAAATCAATGGGAAATCTCCTCCTCCCATATCTCAAAGACCATTCTTATGCTAGCCTACCAGATGATGAGATGGGCATTGAATATCACAGGATCTAGAAGAAAGATGCCCAAGTAACTAGAGGTCTACCATTTCAAAAGATGATAAATAGTTTTGGTGGTTTTGAGATTTTTAAATCCCCAAGTGCCATTAAAATTTCAAGTGCATAAAACTATCCCCACAACCAACCTAGGATTTCTCAACTTATTGATTCCCTAATGTTTGTTGTTATATTATGATTCGAATTACTACCCCTAAATATTCGTCTTAGTCTCAAAGCCATTTAAACGCAAGAGAATCTATCATATTTCTTGGAAAAGGTTCTCCACCAATATTCCTCTTAAAGTTGGGCAAATGTGGGCTGCAACCTTTAATACTGCACGGTTCAACCACATATAAAGAATTTGAGGTCAACCAAATTATGCCCAATGTAGGAAAAGAGAGTTTCAAAGATACCTTATCATAAACAGGAAGGAAGTAATAACCATTAGGAGCACATTGAGTTCTGTCCTTAACCAATCCATCCACCGTCTGAAGTTCAACCTGTATCAGATATAAGACAGATCTTTCAAAGTTTATTTTTAACAAGCATATTTCAGAAATCACAGCGTGAAAGCATAATAACACCAAAATAGACAACAAAAAAGGAAGGCTCAAAATGACTAACAAAACATACACAAGAATCAGGCATTTTTCATTTGACATGGAAAACAATAATGTACCAATACCAAATTGTGGAGAACTCCAATGTACAACAACAAAACCTAAAATCTGGCTACTTGAGGTTGCTATACAAAGATTCCAAGATGCAGTACTAATGCATTTCAAAATTCTGATTTTAAACGGATCTAGATCACCACTCTGATCTTCCTCGTCAAGTAAAACTTGTTGGTTTGAACCATACGGATCTGATCAATGTCTCTAAAAATCTGGAACCTACACACCACAACTAAAAACAAGAGAATCAGATGACAAACGGGGATTACACCCCGATAAGCTCTCCGATGTTCAAGTCAGAAAATCTTTCTTAAAGAATAGAAAGATGCTTGGAGAAATGAAAAATGTGCGTAGAAGAAATGTAGTTTATTTTTGTATTTGGTCGTGTCTGGTTGCGAGACCATTTTCTCCCCCCTCCTCGCACTAGGAAGCCTTCCTTTTAATAATGTTGGGGGCGGTTCTAACTATCCCCCGTCAGTTTTTGATCCTGAATGGAACCACCTTGGATAAGGAAAATCGGTTTGGGCTGCCGGTTTCTATTTTTCTGTTGTTGTCGGTTACGGGTAGTGCTTCTCAAAGCACGAAAGTAGGAATTGTGGGCTAGAACCAACTGTGGTGGGTTAAACTCATGAGCCTTGGTGCGAGACCGGCCCATTTTATGTCATGATCAGAGTGTTCCTTCTACTGGACCTTCTTTTTATTGGGCCCCATTATTCTGGTCAGCCCAACTTCAATCATACCCATCACTAACCCCCCATACTGGAGGTTTGAACTTTTAACTTTTGGCATGTTCATTGATGGTATGCACTTCTTTCCTTATTTGCTCCTTCCTTACATCAACCCTGATTTGATTCTCCAAACCCAATGATTGTTTGCGGATTTACTGTTGATTTTTACAATGAGGAATATCCTATTGACGTGGGAAGATCTTCGGCATTTAATAGTCTGTTGGCCCTCCTTGGTCTATAAATAGGGGAAACTGCTTGGACTTTTGTATTACACCTATACTCACCTTTCTCATAGCAGTAGTTCTATGCCGGTATGGGGCTCATGCTATTGGTGGTTGCGATTGGAGGTCGCTTATTTCTAAAGCTCCAAAAGGTCACCCCACGCATCTGAGATCTGCTTTGGTTTCTCCTTTTCGTATGGGGAACTGCTTTGGTTTCCCCTTTTTGTGTCCATCCTAGAGTTGTTTTGCCATTGCTGTTGGTGAGGACAAGGGTTTTGAATTTTTGTGAACCTCCCTCCTCCCATGTGATGGTACCTCTTCAGGACAAACTGCTCCACTTGCTTCTCAACTCCGGCGATGTAAAGTGTTGCTGGCCATTATGAGCATTCTTACCTCCCTTTTCCCTACTAGTCTGGAGGATGTCGAAGAGGCTTTCAAGAATTGCTTTTTTGTTGCTTTTCCTTTTGTTTGTTCACCGTTGGAGGTGTTGTATTTGGCAAAAACAAATCATGACTGAAACTTCAGAGCATTTTTCTACACTGCTGGTCTTTACATTTTGCGGAATTTTTGCTCATTAGGGATCTAGACATAATGATATTGGGGTAGACCAGAACCAACTACTCCAAATATGAAGAAGCAAATGTAGTCTAGATAATCCAGAGTGGAATTAGTCTGTGGTCAAATTTCCTGAGTGGAACATGGCCAACCAATCCGGAGTGACAAAAATTCCAGAGTGGCCAAATTTCAGGAGTGGCCAAATGTTTGGGGTGACCAAAACTTCCGGAGTGACCGAAATTTTTGGAGTGGCCAAAATTTCGGAGTAGCCAAAACTTCCGGAGTGGCTGAATTTGCGGAGTGGCAGAATTTGCAGAGTGGCCAAAATTTCCGGAGTGGCCAAAATTCTGGAGTTAGTACGTACTAATCCAGCAGGGTTTTCGTTTAATTTATCAATGGATAAACCTTTTAAAAGGAGGCAAAGAGAAAGTAGATCGGAGGAACATGATGAGGGAACCAGGAAATTGTGAAATGTCAGCAAAGATGAGGTAAAGGGCTTGATAATAGCTTCTGGAACAAAAACAAAAACAAAAAAAGAAAAGGAGCAAAAACAGCACCGAAAAAATAATTTAAAAACAATGATTTTCATAAGGTTCCTTAATGATCAATTTCAGACAGAGTAAAGGCAGTTTTTCCAAACCTTGCAATTATTCTTTCATCCTCTGTCCCTTTTCCACTCACACATTTGAAGTCTATTAACAGCCTAGAGTTATAGAGTTCTCCTTTTGATTGAGAACATCAACAAGTTTAAAGCTCCATGTTGAACCAGCTATTTGAATTCTCTTTGATCATTGCTCTCCATCACCATGGCCACTACTCCTCCTTACTACCCCACCCGAGGTCTTACTTGGCTCACCATCTCCTATGTCATCTTTGAATTCATGATTAAGGCATTCCAATTGTCAACATGTTTTCTATAAGGTGCTCTTGTAATTAACTCATAGTCTCGGACCAAGTTATATGTACGGTCCAAAGTGATAACACCCCTAATGACAAGCTTTCTCATAAGGCCTCATGTAGACCTCACTGAAATCTACTCAACATCATAGTCTCATCATAAATTATATAACATCTTATTTAAAACTCATTGAATTGAGTCACATACTCAGTCACAAACTAATTATCCTACCAAATGGTATTCCACTGATCTAGTAAGTTACTACTGTATGAGCAAGGTAGGTATTTCTCCTGAAAGCATCATTTCATCTCGACCTAATTCTTAACAAGAACTATCTGATACTTAACAAGGTCCTTAATACTTTTCCAAAATAGTTGAGCATTCCCAACCAACTTGAAGTTAACAAACTAAACTCTCATATCAATAGACACACCGTACCATTCAAAGAAATAATCCATATCCCTAACCTATCGAGCAAAAACTCGAGGATCTAAGCAACTATCAAAAATAGGGGCATCCAATTTGATATTTTTATAAAGTTGTTCATCCTGATCCTACTCTCAATCGTAATGTCAAGGCATATAACCATGTCCATAAGATACTCGACTAACTTTTCAATGTTGATAGTTTCTACTATAAGGCGCATCAGAATTACTAGCATCTGACGATTGAGGTCCTATTTTTAAAGTGCTAACTAGATTGGCAAAATCCAAATTCATCTGGCATATAATGGCCATTATATAATTTTGTAATTGTTATTAATTGGTAACTAATTGAGCTAGCTATTGACTTAGTGATTCAAACTGACTAAAATCCATTACTAGGTCAACAGTGGTATGGGAAATAATACGATCACTATACAAGTATATATAACACCAATATGACTAATGTGACTGAGATCAATGAACAACTAGGACAATTAAAGGAGTTTATAAACACAAGCCAATATTTACTTACTTATTTAGTTTTTTTTTAATCAGTATCATTCAAATAATGTAAATAAATATGCTTAATCTATTAAAATAATAAAACAAGTACCAATTATAATACTATTATATATCCACTATAAAAATAGTTATTGGATGTTAAACGAATGAAGGATGGGGCCGCTTTTTTGTGTAGTTGATTTTTTTTATAAGAAATAAAATAGTACACTTAAATAAAACTAAAATACTATTAAAGAGAAGCAAAAATATGTCACCCCAAAATAAAATGAAGCGAATGTACCTAGTTACCAAGAAAGATAAACTAAACCAATTCTGTGATGTTGCTGAAGTTAAATATGCATATGTTGAATAAGTTTAGGTCCTGTGTGGCTAAGTAAGTTCTCAGATATTGAGAATATGAAGCAAAGGTGGGCCGTTATATAAGACAATTTGTGGTGGGTGTTCGGCCCAATGCTTAACCTTGCTTATAAGGATTAAATCATACAAGTGGCCCCTACCTGTCTCTCGTTGTCAATTTCTTATTCAGTGTTTCTAATTGAGGCCCTCTCTCATGTGTCTTCTCTTTCTCCCACTCTCGAGTGTCTTCTCTCTCTTCCTCTCTCCCTTATTCACACACCCAGTGCTTACTTGCTCACATTCTCTCAATCTGGAGACAAAGACAAAGGCGAAGACAAAGATGAAGAAGATGAAGAAGATGAAGACAAAGACCCGAAAATCACAGCTTCCAACTAGATTCAGGTCCCTCTCTCTCTTTATTTTTCTTGCGCTCTCTTTGAAGAAAGATGTGGCAGCTAGGGTTTTGGGTTTGGGTTATGACTCAAGTGGTTGGGTTTATTTGATGGAGGTGGAACTTGGTCGATAGTGGTGGTTGTTTATGGTTTTAGGTTGGTTCATAGTATTGTGGATTCAGGTTGGGGATATTGTGGGTTCGAGCATTGATTTGGCTTGGTAACAATGGGAGATATTGTGGTGGTGGTGGTCAATGGGGATGTGGAGGGTAGATTCAGTGATCTAAAGGGGAGAAGCCGACTTTCGAGGATTTCCCGTGATAATTTCAGTGACTTTGGCCTCTACTGCAATCCTTTCTCTTCTTTTTTTAAACAACTTTTACTGATTTTTTTCTTCAAAAATTTCACTTTTTTTTTCAAAAATATTTATTTCTTCCACTACCTCTTCACTTCTCTGCAACACAGATTTTTCAAAGAAAAAAATTTGACTCTTCAAATTCAATGGGAGTCGTTGTGTGGACTATTATTCAAAAATTGAGTTCCACTAATTGCTGACAGGTGGTTTAATGGTGGCCAAGGTTATAGCGAAGCAACTGGTGGCTTCACCAGCAAAGGGCAGAACGCAGTACATAGAGGAACATAATAAGTCTCTGATACCAAATTGATGTACGAAGAGGAGTGTAAGGGGGGAAGGAAGAAGAGAAATCAGAAAGGGAAGAACAGGGAAGAGAACAGAAAAAAGAGAGAAGCTGAAGTAGCCAAAGAGAAGAAAGAAAATCACAATTCTTAAAAATCAATTCAATTCAACAATTCTCCAACAATAGAATTAGGACCCATAAGAGAAGTACCTTACTCCTAAGTTAATTAAAAAATAATTTTCTAATAAACAGTAATTCAAAATAATAAAATAAAATATAACATACCTAAAATATATCATAGGGCTACCAAAATTATAAAATTTTAAAAATCTCCGGGATATTATAAAATATAGAAACAAATTAATAATAAAAAATCAAATAAAATAAAATCTCCCTAATTATGGAATGTCCACACTAGAAATTGACTCTTAACTTAGACAACTTTTGAAAATTCTCCATGCTAGCATCTAGAACAATTTTGATTTTACTTACACCAATTTTTACCTTAAGCCTTTTAGGCTTTTCATCCTTGTCTCATTCTAGATATAGCATTTCCTCTTGATTATGTTGAATACCTTGTGAGGATCAGTTGGCCCTCTCTCTTCATAACTTCACCTCTTTATTTTTTAAAAGTGGTAACAAATAAAATTTACATGGGTGCTGAGATAACACTAAATTACCTAGATGTATATTTTTATGGTAGTCAATAAATACTACATTTGCAAAAGAATATGAACACCCATGAGGCATATAAGTTTAACCAACCCAACTGAAAATCAAAGAAAAAAACCATTCCTCACCTCCCCCCTCACCAAAATAAATAAATAAATAAATAAAAACAGCTATAAGAATCTCAAGATTTACTCATATTTATCAACTTTCAAGCTGCATATCCCATTTTTTGGTTTATTTCCTAGAATATCCCCAAAGCCTCCACACTCAACAAGTTTCATTAGACTAGCCTTTAGATTCTTTGGAATGTCCCAAAAACCTCAAAAATTCTCCTCCATGTTTCACTTGAAATTGATGTATCAAAGGAATAATTAGTTACCCTTTATTATTCTTAATTACAGGTTCAAAACATGGAAACGACCTTTCTAGTGTATCTTGTTACATACAAGTGTCTCTCTCCTAACAGTACAATACCGAAGCCATGCGCATTGGGTCATCTGTTTTTTTTTCCCCTTTACTCTTCTCACTTTTTTCTGTTCCTATTAGGACTTTATTGTGAATTCAAATCTATCCCGTGAAGATTGAGCATTTGCTACATAATATTCTCATAAACATCGGGCGCATGCTTCTTTTAGCCTTGAGATATTTGAATCATATGCTAAACTTTCACATGCTCAAAACCATGCATGTACACAAGCACTTTTTCACAACAAATGATTAAATGGGAATAAGAGTACCATTTTTTTTTGGGGGGGAAGGGGGAACTTGTCCAGCATTATTTTATTATAATAAAACTAAATCTCAGTACATCACAACAATTAATATTGACAACCACTTGATACTTCAGCGCTTCAAATTAACAGAATTAAGCCCAGGTCGGACAGAACACAGTAAATCACACTCGACGACGAAAAAGCTAACAATAACATCAATTTCATACCGTGATGTGAGAATAATCTAATTTTGCGTCTGTTGGCTTTCTTGACTTAATCAAAGTTGGACTCGCCTTCAAAAGAAGAAAGAAAACCAAAACAATACCGCATTAGTCCACGGGCAACTATCCAGAAATCGCAAATCATTGTTCCTAGAATATAGCTCGACAAACTCGAACAAGTAGATGCTTTCTACCGATACAAATTCGCTGAAGTTCAATTTTTCGTAATTTCAATAACACATCAACAATATTCGTTTAAACAAATAATTTTTTAAGCAGCAGTCGTGTGAGATCCTAGTACCTCCACAAATCCGCCACATCCATGGATCGAATCAGCAGAGGTTGAAGTTGCGACCAGCAAAATTGAGAACGCCATTAAACAATAATTATCAATGCACGCCATTCTCTGCACTGGTCTAATATCGAGAACCTGAGGGAGAAGCGCAGGGGAGAGAATTGCGATAACGGGTGAGATTATTTACTACATATATCGGGGAGCGTGAACGTTTTTACCCTCCAATTAGGTCGCAACCCGAAGGTCTATACAATGTCCCCCGCGGCCTTATCGATGGTTTTATCGAATATGGTTTTATTATATTAAATAATAAAATAGTTATTAAACGTGATTTTATTGATTCTTTTGTTTTTAAAAAAAAACTTTGGTATTATGTTAAACAATAAATTACGTTAATAAAAAAATATGATCAGTTTTAAGCCTAATTAATCATTTTTACTCGAAATGATATATGGCCCAAAATAATATAACCTCATTTTTTGACATTTTATTTATAGTACTCATACTTTTATCATATTGTGTAAATTTTAAGCTAATTTTGATTGGGTTTAAAAAAGATCAGTCAGCAAATCTTTTTTAAATTAAGCGTGTATCTTATACACTCAAGAGTCGCACACATCAGGTCATTTTACATATCAATTCGGCATGCTGATCATCCTTGCTTTACCCCCGACGTTGGGATTCACTAACAGCCAGTGCACAGTTTTTGTGTCCATGATGCTCTGTCATTGATGCTTAATGCTCTATAATCACCTAACCAATAGTGCACCTAATGCCGTTGAAGGGAATAACTTGTGCATGATAAAACTTGTCCCAATCCTCACGTCTTGACAAATGACACAGCCAATAACCTTAATATCAGCCCCAATAAGCACATTGCCTCATTCCACACTTGCAGCAACGTAAAGGGCCACAACATGCCTTTCTTCTTTGAAGGCTGCTCAATCGAGTCTTTAGAAAACGTACATCATCTTGAAGCCACCAAATGTAATATTCCGGTGTTTTGATGCGAATTACTTTGCCATCGATTTAATATAATACTTAATAATGTCTTTTAATAATAAAATAATAATAATAAATATGGTTAATAATTGTAATATCTTTTAATAATAAATATAACATTACTTTCTCTCTATCGCTCTCCCGTCTCTCCCATCCCCTTTCGTTTCATCTTCTTCTCCCTCTTTTCTCTCCCTGACTTCCCCTCTACCACACCTCTTGCTCGCTTTATCGCACTCTACTACTTCGTTTCCTCTTCCTCTTTTTCTCTTTATTTTCTTATTCAATCAGCCACCAATGACCATTTCTTTTTCCTCGTTCATCCAATCGACCATTTCTTTATGGTTCTTAAATACTCAATGATTTCTTCTTCATTTGGGGGGACACGAGTAACAGAGCAGAGAAAGGTTAGGCTACTGTTATTATTATCGTCACTGTCGTTAATCGGTGCTAGGAGTATCGCCATAACTATTCAAAGCCATCGCCACTATTCCTCGCTATTGTCGTTGCTAATTGCCGATGGAATTAAAGAAACCAAAATAGCATAGAGAGAGTAAATAATACCAACATTGTCATTGTTGTCACCTACTGTCCTTGAAGAGAAAGCTTCTACTACCATAACTGTCATTTTTTGTCACCATTGTCCACTGTCACTGTTCGAATGCTACCACTGTTAGAAATATATGTGGCTAAAACAACCACAAAAGCGGAATTTAGAATCGATTAATATACCTCAGGCCATTTGGTGCTCTATTTTTGGGACGCTCGATTGGACCGACTCGTACTCGGGACACTCCTTCACTTTCGTTTAGATGGTGTATTGCTTGAGTTGGGTGCGGGGACAAAGCCAGAATGCTCAATTTATAGGCGAAACCATCACCCGCCTCAACAGAGCGTTTGGTACTCAAACTGGCCAAAATTGATTAATTGACTTAATGGGAGAGTTATCACCATTTAATGGACCACTAATACTTCAGCAATTAACTGAGTAAAACGGCAAAAGGTGATGAAACGATCGAGGAAGACGAAACGAAGCAAAATCCAGTCTGCGGCTCGAATTCGGCTCAAATGGCTTGATGAAGTCGACTTCACGGCTCGGCTCGCTCACGGCTTGGACTGGCTTAATTGGGCTGAAGCTCATATTCTCCCACTTGGTCCATATTTAACTTGATATGATAACTAAACTCATCAATTCTCAAACTTAAGAAATAAATATACGAATCATGGCGATAAGTCCTCTAATAATGAGTAATATCTTCCATGTATTACAATATATTAATTTCTCAAGTCATCCGGTAGCTTTACTTTATGAATAAACCCTATGCTTATTCTTTGTCCAATTTAATGATATTCTCAATTCAATTAATGTGTACACAATTTTGAGAAATATCACAATAATAAAATAGGAATTTACAATATCATTGTCCATACAATGAAAATTACAAAATGAAACTCAATCCCATTTCAGTTACAAGATCCTTGAACCTTAATGGTGGCATGTCTTTAGTCAAAGGATCAGCGATCATCAATTCAGTGCTGATATACTCAATAACAATTTTCTTTCCTTTAATGCGCTCCTTTATGGCTAAAAGCCGAATGTCGATGTGTTTACTTGTTGCTACTTTTGTTATTTTTAGCCAGAAAAGAAAGGTGAATTATCGCAAAATATCTTTAATGGCCTTGAGATGGAATCAACTACTCTAAGCCTAGACATGAAATCCTCATCCATACACCATACTTTGTAGCCTCGAAATAAGCAACGAACTCGGCCTCCATAGTGGAAGTAGCAATCAAAGTTTACTTTGCACTCGCCAGATACTGACTCCACCTACAAAACAAAATATATAACCGGATGTTGATTTACGTGAATCAACACATCCAACAAAGTCTGAATCGGAGTAGCGCAAAACTTCCAGATTGTCGGTCCGTCTATATGTAAGCATGTAGTCTTTGGTACCTTGAAGATACCTCATGACTTTCTTGGCAGCTTTCCAGTGTTCGATTCTTGGATTACTCTGAAATCTTCCCAACATTCCAACTGCAAATGCTATGTCAGGTCTTGTACATACCTGAGCATACATCAAATTTCCAACAATGGAAGCATACGGAATGTTCTTAATTTGTTCCCGTTCCAAATCGTTTTTCGGGCTTTGGCTCAAATTGAGCCTATCACCCTTCACACTGGGTGCTACACTTGGTGAACAATCTTTCATCTGAAATCTCTCTAAAACCTTATTGATATAGGTCTTTTGAGACAAACCTAGAACACAACGCGGTCTGTCTCGATGTATCTTTATGCCAATGACATAAGATGCATCACCCATATCCTTCATTTCAAAATTTTTAGAGAGAAATTATTTCACATCATACAACAACTCTTTATCATTGGATGCAAGTAAAATATCATCCACATATAAGACAAGGAAACAAGTCTTACTCCCACTGACCTTCTGGTATATACATTGATCCAAAATATTCTCTTCAAAATCGAATGAAGAGATAATTTCATCAAATTTCAAATACCATTGACGGGATGCTTGTTTCAATCTATATATGGACTTCTTTAATTTACACACCAATTGCTCACCATCACTAGAGGAGAATCCTTCTGGTTGTTTCATATAAACCTCTTCATCTAGATCACCATTTAAAAATACTGTTTTCACATCCATTTGTTACAATTCCATATCAAAATGAGCAACCAATGCCAAAATTATACGAAGAGAGTCCTTTTTAGATACAGGAGAAAAAGTCTCCTTGTAATCAATTCCTTCTTTTTGAGTATAACCTTTAGCAATGAATCTTGCCTTATATCTTTCAATATTACCTAATGAGTCTTTCTTTGTTTTAAAAACTCATTTACACCCTATGGCTTTTGCCACTTTAGGCAATTCAACAAGATCCCAGATTCTATTGCTACTCATGGAACTCATCTCTTCTTTCATGGCATTGTACCATAATTGTGATTTATTACAACTCATGGCTTTTAAAAACATTTCAGGATCATTTTTAACTCCCACATTGCAGTCAGACTCTTCAAGATATATAACATAATCACTAGGGATTGCTGACTTTCTCATTCTAGAAGACCTTCTTAATGTTGTATCATCATCCTCAACAGGAGTATGTTGTACAACTATTTCAGACAAATCCTAAATTTCATGGTCAACTGGAATAGAATCAGTATTTTGTGGAATGACAATGATTGGTTGTTCAACACCAGATTGATCTTGAGGGGTGTTGTGTACATCAATCAACCTATCATATGATGTAGAGGGTTGAGAATCCAAATGATCAGTTCTTGATCTTTTTCTCCCACTCATTAAGTCATTCCCAAAAAATTTTGCAATTCTTGATTCTACAATCCTAGTGGTATGTGATGGACAGTAAAATATGTATCCCTTAGACCGTTCAGCATATCCAATGAAATGTCCACTTATAGTCCTTGGGTCCAATTTCTTCTCATGTGGATTATAAACTCTTATTTCGGATGGGCATCCCCATACGCGTACATGTTGCAAACTCGGTTTTCAACCTTTCCATAACTCAAAAGGAGTTTTTGGAACAGCTTTTGTTGGGACCTGGTTTAATATGTATACCGCCGTTTTAAGAGCTTCATTCCACAAAGATTTTGGAAGTTCGGAGTTACTAAGCATACTCCTCACTATGTCCAACAATGTTCGGTTTCTTCTTTCTGCTACACCATTTTGGTCCGGAGAACTAGGCAGAGTATACTGGGCAACAATCCCATATTCTTGAAGAAACTTTACAAATGGACCAAGCATTTGTCCATCTTCAGTATATCTATCATAATACTCTCCACCTCTATTTGATCTCACAATTTTGATATTTTTTCCAGTTTGTTTTCTTACTTCTGCTTTAAACAATTTAAAAGCATCTAAGGCTTCATATTTATTAGAAACAAGTAAAGATACATATATCGTGAGAAATCATCAATAAAGGTGATGAAATATTTTGGGCCATATGAGTCTATATCAGGACTACAAATGTCAGTATGTATGATCTCTAATATGTCCGAACTCCTCTTGGCATTTTTCTTAGTCTTGTTGGTCTGCTTTCCTTTAATGCAGTCCACACAAGTCTCAAAATCAGTAAAATCTAGAGTACTAAGTATTCCACCATTTATCAATCTTTTGATTCTATTAATGGAGATATGTCCCAATCTCCTATGCCATAATATCGAGGAACATTCATTCATAACACACCTTTTAATTCCGTTATTAGCATGCACAGTATTGAAAGAGGTATTATTTTGTAAATTTAAATAATAAAGACCATCAGACAGTGTACCATTTCCAACAATATCAGACTTATAAGATAAACTAAATGATGAGTCTGAAAATGTAAAGGAATATCCATAGGGCACAAGTCTTGAAACAGAAATCAAATTTCTAGATAAATTTAGAATATAAAAGGTCTTTTTCAATATCAAAACAAAACCACTACTCAAAATTAAGCTGCATGTCCCAATGGCCTCCACATGTGAACGCATCTTATTTCCAGAGAAGATGCATTGTTCACTGCCCACTGGTTTCCTTAGGTTTTGCAAACCCTGTAAGGAATTAGAAATATAGATTGTAGAACCAGAGTCAATCCACCATGTGTTATATGCAATATTAACCATATTAGATTCATAACATACAAAAGAGTGTGGATTACCTTTCTTTTTAAGTCAATTCTGATACTTGATACAGTCCTTCTTTACGTGTCCCTTCTTTTTACAGAAGAAGCACTTGGATTCCTTCTTGATATCAGATTAGGGAGGTACTTTATCTTTCCCCTTTGATTTGGCCTGCGTCTTGAACCTTCCTTCCTTTAGCATGTAGACACTTTCACTTTACTCCATCATGAGCCTTCCTTTCTCTTAAACACACATGGTCATCAGTTCATTGATTGACCATTTATCCTTATGTGTGTTATAAGAGATTTTAAAAGGCTCATATTGCTGTGGAAGTGAATTCAAAATGTAATGCACAATGAAAGGTTCAGACATTTTCACCTCTAGATTTTTTAGTTGAGCTGCAATATCCCTCATTTGCATTATGTGCTCACGCACACCCTTAACACTGGTGAGCCTAATAGACGAGAACTTCATTATTAGGGTGCTTGCAAGTGCCTTATCTGAAGTCACAAATTGTTCATCAATTGCCTTCAGTAAATCCCGCACTTTAGTATGCTGATCGACAGAACCACGAATACCAGCAAAAATTTTTATCTTTATGAACATTAAACTGAGGCGATTAGATCGCTCCAGCCGCTCATAAAGAGTTACCTCATCCGAGTCTTTGGTAAGGGTAAGAGCAGTGGTTCGCCTTTTCGGATAGCATAATCAATATCTAGCCACCTTAAGTGAAGAAGAATTATCTCCTTCCAAACTTTACAATTGTCACATTTTAGTTCGGGAATTTCACATCTAATATCGAAAAAATTTACAGATTGAATAGCTGCATAAAAATAAATACATGCTTAACATTCAAAAATGAGGTTAACAAATTACAAAATTATGTTTTATCAATGAAAAGCATACATCATGAATCAATTGATATAAAAATTACCTGTGGGCCAAATTCTTAATTCAAGTAGATTCATGTCCAAAAAATGATAAAACAATCAAATTATATTCCTTTCTTAATCTCTGTGGGCAAATTAAGAAAATAATTTAACATTTTATCCTGATTAATCAATTTTAATATAATAAAATTTTCTGTGGGATAAATTTTATTATATCAAAAATAATTACCACAAAGGGAGGTGCGGCTTCTGCCGCTGCGCTGCTGAGCGCCATGCGTTTATTTCCTTCGTCAGATGTAATATATACGTTTATTCTGTATATATATAATATATATATATACGTATATATTTATATTTATATATATATATAATTATATTATTATATATAATTATATTCCGGATATTATATTTTACACTGTATATATAATAATATAATTATATATATATATAAATATAAATATATACGTATATATATATTATATATATACGAGAATAAACGTATATATTACATCCGACGAAGGAAAGAAATGCATGGCGTTGCAGCAGCAATGCGTGACGCTCCTCCCTCCTCTCGGGTTCGAATCCCGCCAGCAGCGTTCGAAATTTTAATTTCCGTTCTGCTACAGTAACGGGCAAAGATCTCATGGGCCCCGTTCGAAACAGTATTGGGCCGAGAACAAAATTGGCCCAAAAACCTATATATATATATATTTTTAATAAAAACTGTAGCAAAACGACATCGTTTTAAAAACCAAATTCGTTCTGAAACTCAAAACCGAAGCCGAAAACGACGACGTTTATTACTGCCGAAACAGAAAACGACGCCGTTCAAGTCGTCGTCTACCTTCGTCGGTTTCGCCCAAACCCGACAACGACCGACTCGACCTGAATCCCAGACCCAATTCAAACAGCACTTTACGAACACCATAAATGATAAAAAATATATGAAAATTTCGGAAATTTAATTTCCCATCGATTTCCAGTACTCGTTTGACCGAATCTTCAAAAAAACGAAGACTTTAGGTTTTTTTGATTTCGGAAAAAACCGAAAATATACAGAACAGCAAAGGCAGAGTTGAAGCCTTGTCTCTGATACAAAATGTTAGAAATATATGTGGCTAAAACAACCACAAAAGCGGAATTTAGAATCGATTAATATACCTCCGGCCATTTGGTGCTCTGTTTTCGGACGTTCGATTCGGACCGGCTCCGTGCTTCTGGACACTCCTTCACTCGTTTAGATGTTGTATTGCTTGAGTTGGGTGCCAGGGACAAAGCCAGAATGCTCAATTTATAGGCGAAACCATCACCCGCCTCAACCGAGCGTTTAGTACTCAAACCGGCCAAAATTGATTAATTGACTTAATGGGAGAGTTATCACCATTTAATGGACCACTAATACTTCAGCAATTAACTGAGTAAAACGGCAAAAGGTGATGAAACGATCGAGGAAGACAAAACGAAGCAAAATCAGTCTGCGGCTCGAATTCGGCTCAAATGGCTTGATGAAGCCTACTTCACGGCTCGGCTCGCTCACGGCTTGCACTGGCTTGGATCAGTTAATTGGGCTGAAGCCCATAACCACCACTATTCATTGTTGAACAAGTCGAATAGAATTTTTAATTTCTGCAAATAAATTATTCCAACTCTTGTAAGTAACATTCATATTTTGTGCAAATAAACTTGCCCCCTCCCTAAAATGTTGTTATTGATGCTCACACGTCTCAATTCCATGAGATTCGGCATAAATTATTGGATTAGGTAATAATGGATAAAACGGAGCCTTCGGCTCTTAACTATACAAAAATGAAAAGGAGAGGAATTTGGTGCTGCCTGTGAGTACTCATACGGATGTAACGATATGTATATATGCATAATAAAACATACACAATTGAGTATAAACAAATAATAAATAAATAAATAAATAAATATTATATATATAAGTGTGTGTGCATGTTCAATGTGCAGTGGTTAAATATATATGAATATATGTATACTTGTGGGTACACGTGTGTGGGAGTATGCTGGTAGTGTGTGTGTGTGATCATACTGGCAGTGTTGAGTAAATAGACTGCTGCAGTGTGGGTACCGGATTAGTGTGTAAATGTATAATAATTTAGATTCATAGGGTTGGCAGGGAGTGAATATTTAAATTATGATAGTGATAAATATGTGTGAGTATATTTTAGGATACAAGTTGATTTATAGATCTTAATTAAAAGCATTATATAGTTTTGTGCAGAAATTGCTAGATAAATTTGGGGCGATTGAATTAGATTAGTAATAGTAAGCTTTGTTCGAATATGACAATTGATAATGGCCATAGTAATAAAATTTGAATATTGTAATAGGCCGGAGAACTAGATAAATATTAAAGACTAATCAATTAATTAATTATTTATTGAATTTTCTTACTAAATTTCAATGATCTATTTTTTGCGTTAATCTTGCTAGTGTGTATGAATTTTCTTGGTACTCTTTGGTTAGATTGAGGAGAATGTATGAAAATATTAAGGTATCTAGTCAAATGGGAGATTATGACACTTTAGTATAGTCTACACTTTTTTCTAATACTGAAAATATATTTAAAAAGTTGATGTTATTCCAATGGATACTTATGATCCTATGAATATTACACGTGGGATATCGATTGATATCGTATCGAGTGTGTTGGGTTTGACTAATTGTGGATATGAGTATTATGTTCGATATTAAACCTGCCTAATTAACCATAAAAAGGCCGAAATGTGAAATAAAACAAAGAATCACCAACCTTCCACCATTGCCTGCTCTGAATTTCTTCTACTCTGTTTCACGGTTTTGAAACTTCTAAACCCAGATTCTCTTCTTCAATAGTATGTTTCCAGAAAAGTGGCTCAGGAATAAAACCAATTACCCTCTATTTATCAAGACAATTCCATCAATTGTCTTGTGGAGCCATTACCATTGAAAAATAATGAACAATTGTGGAGAGTAATTGTGGAGCATTATCAACCATTAACATAGATCATCAATTGTTCAATTTTGAAACTAAACGGTTAACATTCTCCCATTTGATCTATATTTTACTTAATGTAACAACCAAACTTACCAATCTTCAATATTAAGAAATAAATATATGAATTATGGCGATAAGTCCTCTATTAATGAGTAGTACTATCCATGTATAACAATATATTATATTTCTCAAGACATATCCGAATATGGTAACGTTACTCTATGAATAAACCTTATGTTTATTCTTTGTCTAATAATTGATGGTATTCTCAAAATAATCAATTAATGTATATACAAAATTTTGAGAAACATTACAAACAAATAAAAACTTCATTAAATATCATTATCCATACAATGAAAATCATATAATGAAATTTAATCATATTCTAGTTACATGATCATTGAACCTCAATGGTGGCATACCTTTTGTCAAAGGATCAGTGATCATTAATTCAGTACTAATATGCTTAATAGCAATTTTCTTTCCTTTAATGCGCTCCTTTATGGTTAAAAATTAAATATCGATATGTTTAGTTCAACTGCTACTTTTATTATTTTTAATTAGAAAAATAGTAGTCGAATTGTTGCAATATATCTTCAATTATCTTGAGATGAAATCTACTACTTTAAGCCCAGATATAAAATTCATTATCCATACACTATACTTTATAGCCTCAAAATAAGCACCAAACTCGACTTCCATAGTGAATGTAGCAAACAAAGTCTGCTTTCCACTCTGTCAGGATATAACTCCACCGACAAACATATATATGTAACAAGATGTTAATTTATGTGAATCAATACATCCAGCGAAATCTGAATCGGAGTAGCCTAATACTTTCAGATTGTAGATCCATCTATATGTAAGTATGTAGTCCTTAGTACCTTGAAGATATCTCATCACTTTCCTATTAGCTTTCTAGTGATTCATATCTGGATTATTTTGAAATCTTCTCAACATTCCAACTGTAAAGGCGATGTCATGTCTTATACATACTTGAGCATATATTAAACTTTCAACAGCGGAAGTATATGAAATTTTTTCTTTTGTTTCCGTTCAAAATTATTTTTCGGGTATTGGTTTAAATTAAATCTATCACCCTTCACAATGGGTATCACACTTAGTGAATAATTTTTTATCTAAAATCTCTGTAAAACTTTACTGATATAGGTCTTCTAAGACAAACCTAAAACACATTATATCTTAATACCAATGACATAAAATGTATCGCCCATATCTTTCATTCTAATTTATTAGAGAGAAATTATTTCACCTCATATGGCCTTACCCAAAATGGTCACAGAACATTATTTGGGCTGCAAACAAATGGAAAGGGAAGAATTTTCAGGCTCTTTCTAAACAGCTCTCTCTTGCAGCTACGGTCTATTTTATTTGGAAGGAATATAACAACCGCATCTTTCATAATTCCCCCCACAAGACATCTCTCATCTCTTCTCCATCATCATCAATGTTGTCAGGAACAAACTAATCACCTCTATTGATGCTACCAAAAGTATGGATCGAACTCAGCGGATTCGTTGGAGCTTGTAGTGGCTTTCTCCTGTCTTTCTTCGGTTCTGGAGACCGGTGTGGCCACTCGTGGTGATGAATTGGGGCTTTTCTTTCACGCCCATTCTCTCTTCAAAAAAAAAAAAAAATCCCTTCATACGTAAAAAAAAAATACCGGCAAGAGATAATGGTGTATTTAGATGTCGGCTTGGAAGATTGATTTTGTAGAAGCTGGTGAAGTGAAGTTCTTTGCTAGTCTAGTGCTTTTTCCTGAGTTGGGCTGAAAAACCCTTCTGCTCAGTGATGATCTCTGTGTTAAGTTGTGACGAAACAGATATTTTTTTTTCCTCAAATGATTCCGTCAGTCAAGATAGAAATAAACAGCCTGTACCGTAACTCAGTACATGCATACAACTATCATAACACGCAAACACAGGATAACAGATGCCATCTAGAACCCATATAAGATATCTATAAAAATATGCAGCGGAAGCCGATCTAAAAATCTGCCAAAGCATTCATATTCATACCTAAAAACTCATTCATGCATACATAGGTGTAATGGTCCAATTATAATTTGGTATATATATTCTATCAAGACTGCTTCCTCTGTGATAACTCCAAAAGTACTTTTAATCTTCAGGAATCCAATCAGGTGACCTAACTTTCCACAATTATAACATGCTCCTATTACTTTATAACAAGGTTTTCCTGTGTGCTTCTTCCTGCAATATGTACATATAGCAGTTGAGCTAATCCCGATAAAGCTTCGGTAGTGCTCTTCCCTACATCTACCATTCTTACTTTCTTGGATGACTCAGGTGGTTCTACATTTAATCTCCTACAAGGACTTGCCCAGTTAGCGGCCCTTTTTGTAAGTAATTTTTGCATCTCTAACTTTTTCTCGAGTACCAAGGCCCTATCTAGGACCTCAGTATAAGCCCGAAACTCTTGGGTCACTAATTGATTCCTAATCTCATCATTTAACCCTTGCAGGAACTTCTTGGTCATCCTTGATTGATCTTTACCTATGAAAGGTAGACAATTCGATGAACCTTGAGCTATACTTCGCTACGGTGCGGCTCCCTTGCCTAAGTTTCATAAGGGCTCTTTCCTCCAAATCCTGAAGGTTATTGGGAATATACTCTTCCCAAAAAGCCTCCTCAAACGTCTCCCAAGAAATTTCCTTATCCAACCATCTCATTGCTCTTTTCTTCCCAGCCCACCAATCATCGGCCTTTGTTTCCAATTTATAAGTTGCAAAGGTAACTATTTCACTATCAGAACATTAGATAATGGTAAGTATTTTTTTCAATCTTCTAATCCAATTTTCTGCCTTCAGCGGATCTGCTTCTCCTAAAAATTCAGGCACCTTCTCTGCCTTAAACCTCTTGTACATAGCTGGAATTGGTTGTGGTGCAAGAACCAGGGCCACGCAATGCTGCTCCGTCTTCTCTACAACATGCGTCACTCTTTTTAGCAAAGTCACATACTCAGCTTCTTGATCATGGAGGGTACTCGTACCACCCCGGTCATCTCTTCTTCCCCTTTCATTAGTCATCCTAAAATCAAGACAGGCACAACATTGAAATTCCAAAAAGGTCAGTTGAAGGAAAGAAAAGTATCCATTATTTCCATGAAATTTGAACTTAGCCTAAGGACTAATTGCTTAAGGGTTCTAGTCACCTTAGTTACCCTGACCTATTCCAACGGAAATTCAGTACAAAGATCCAAACCTATAATTCCGCTTTTCGGTCGACCAAATCCTAAGGCATCTTATTTCTCTGATACCAATTGTGACGGAACGGATATTTTTTTTCCTCAAATGATTCCGTCAGTCGGGAAAAAATAAACCAGCCTGTACCGTAACTCAGTACATGCATACAACTATCATAACACGCAAACACAGGATCACAGATACCATCTATGACCTATATAAGATATCTATAAAAATATACAACAGAAGCCGATCTAAAAATCTGCCAAAACATTCATATTCATACCCAAAAACTCATTCATGCATACATAGGTGTAATGGTCCAATTATAATTTGGTATATATATTCTATCAAGACTGCTTCCTCCGTGATAACTCCAAAAGTACTTTAAATCTTCAGAATTCCTTTAAATTGAACTCTAGTATTTCTCGTCAGGCACAACTCTACAGTCTTCTCTGGAGGGGGAAAAATAGTAAAACAGTGAATTGAGACTCAGCAAGGTACATGCAGGTATACAGTAAAACATATATGCAGAACAGAACTCAATAAAACAGATACCGTTGAACATGAAGAAATAAATGTCATAAGGAAGTAGAATTACGATACAGACGTAAAATAGAAACGATCAGGCTTCGGAAATCAGAAATCATTGTACTCATGTTTCAGGAAGCAGAAGTCGGTCTTACCTCCATATTTTACAAAAATCTCATCTTTATCAGTTAAGGACCCTACTAGTAGATCCTACTAGCGGAGGGGGCAAATAATCGAGAATAGATTGTGTATATCTCCCCACAATCAACGGCAATAAACAGAACAGAACAGATGATCCTACCTCATGAGATCCTTCCCCAATCCAAGGAGGTGCCGGCCAAAACAGAATAGAAGCTACCCTCCTATTATAACGCCCTGAAGAGGGCGGACCACATATAACTTTATGGACAGAGTTATCCTCGATTGCCGCCATAATGTTCTAAGGCATGCCGAAAAACCTAACCTGACTGCATATCAGTCTTGGGTCTACAATAACAAAAACAGAAATATTTTCTTCTTATCGTTTATTGAAAGCCATTTTCAGTATCAGTCAGAAACATTACTATTAGCCCTTCAGAGATTATGTACAGATATCTTAAAGTCGGTTTAAAAATCATATACTTCAAGTCGGTTTCAAATTACAAAACTTAGTTCAAAAATCATATACTTTAAGCCGGTTTCAAAATACGATACAAGGCCGGTCTTAAAATTACAGAGCCGGTTTCAAAATTACATTACAAGGCCGGTTTCAAAATTACATTACAAGGCCGGTTTCAAAATCAAAGAGCAAATGTCAGTTTCAAATTACAATACAAGTGCCGGAGGTCATTTTACACATGCAATAACCGAACATTTTAAAATATGGCCAAACTTCATGCATTTAAATAAAACGTCCAAACCTCATGAAATAACCAGTACTTTTTCATAAACAAATAGCTGGTCATCATCTAAATCATGCAATAATCAAACTTCATGTATACGAACATCATGAAATAACTAAACATCATTAGTTATACTTGCACTAAAAATATGAACTTAACTTAAAAACAGAAAACGTAATGTTCGAAGTACACTTGCCTGACTGTTGAACGCCCACTCCGACAGACTCTCTCCTTCTTCGTCCCTTACGGTTTTCTCTTGCCTGCACTCCTTTGCCGCTTAATTGAAGCTTGGTATTTAAAGAGGAGGGGTTCGGTGGAGTAGGTGGGGTAAGTTACCTACCTAGTACTTCTTCTCAGAGATTTGGTGGGAATAAGTGAGGTAAGTTACCTGTTTGGTACTTCCTTTCAGACGGTCAGTGAAGTAGGTGAGCCACTCTGATCAGATTTGTCAATTCATTGCAGGTTTCGTCTGGTCACTTCCTTACTTAAGCCGGTGAACTTTCATTGTTTCGAAAACCAGTTAATGCTTTCTTGTTTCTAATTCGGTCAATGTTTCCAAAACCGGTCAATCCTTTAAAATTCGGTCAATACCTTCAAAATTCGGTCAACTTCTTTAAATCCGGTCAACATCTTCAAAATCCGGTCAACACTTTCAAATCCGGTCAACACCTTCAAATCCGGTCAACACCTTCAAATTCGGTCAATACCTTTAAATCCGGTCAACACCTTTAAATCCGGTCAACATTTTCAAAATCCAGTCAACACTTTTAGATCCGGTCAACACTTTCAAATCCGGTCAAGATCTTCAAATCCGGTCAACACTTTCAAATCCGGTCAAGATCTTCAAATCCGGTCAACACTTTCAAATCCGGTTAACACTTTCAAAATCCGGTCAACTTTTTATTATTCACTCCGGTCTCTTGCACTTCCATGAAGTGGTCCGGCTTTCGAGCGACGTAAAGCCATTTTGGCTTCAAGAGACACAAGGCCACTCCGGCCCTTATGCCGAAACACTCCGAATTGTAAACTGTGATAATTACTCCGGCTTTTATCTGTACACTTTACTCCGGATTTCATACTTATCAAAACACTCCGGTTTTAAGTTGAGATCAAAATGCTCTAGTTTTAAGTAGAATAATTTATTTCGATTTTAAGCCTTGTTAATTTCTAAACCACACAATTAGTCGTTTTGACTGTTTCCCCAAAAAAAAAAAAATTATTATATATATTTATTATATAGGCAATTATCTCTTCGAGTTTCCTTCTGTCCAAGCTAGTCAATGACTCAGTGGGTCGAGCTACTTGTAGCCGTGAAGAAGTGGATTATCCTTGGCAACTGGACGAGATGCAGGCTATCAACCGAGGTATTGCTTTCTTCTTCCGAGGTGATATTGATCCGAGGTGCTGCCATTTGCAGGAAAGAAAATTGTCCAAGATGCTGTGGAAATCGGGTACTGTATGTACCTGCTCCTGTGGCCTTTTGTGATGTCCTCCAGCGGAATTCTTGCAACTTGGATGTAGTCAATTGCTGGCGCCTTGTTGCTGTCATCTTGCTGGTTGCCGTAATTGGATTGCAAAGCTACATTGCCGTCTTTTGATTGCTCCAAGGGTTTGGAGTCTCCCTGATTGCTGAGAGGCTGATATGCTGAATTATTGAAAATGTGATGTGATTAGCTGTAACAGTAAGGGAGATTCTGCTAAAGCATAAAGATGCCTGCTGTGGTTAGCTACTACCGAAAGTGGTGTGTGCTGATGCATATTGACTAGTGGCCAATTTCTTTATTACTGAAGCTGCCCATTAGCTTCTTAGGTTGCTTCCCAGTGTAGCTATTCTGCTGGCTGGTTTTCTTGTTGAATCATCAGCTGGCTGGATTTCTTGTTGAATCAGAAAGCTGTTGCCTTGCTGTGTTCTCTCTTGCTCAGAGTTGGTGCCTGATGACTTTGCATCTGATTTGTTGATGCCCGATTTTATCCTGTAATGCTGCCCACTGCCCATGGAAAGCCATGCTGATGCCTATGAGTTGAGGCTACTGATGTTCCAGTGATTCATGTAATTGACCCTATAGCTACACTGCTGCTGCCGGGTGTTACTTCTGTCCAATGAACAGATTTGATGACTGGTTGTTGAAGGCTAGTGGTCGGTTTGGGTTATGACATCTTTGTCGGGTTTTTCTTTTGTAAACTTTCTCGGTCTCGTGATTTGTTTCATGGTGGTGCTCGGGGTTTGCCTAAACTTCTCTATTCTACTCCCAAGTTGGCAAAACATTTAGTGATAGAATATAGATTTCTTTTGTAACTTCTTTTTCTCTTTAATAAAATTTTACTTACTTATCAAAAAAAACCTTTAATCATTATATACAAGTAAAATATTATCCACATGCAAAAAAAAATAAATCTTACACTTACTGATCTTCTGGTATATATATTAATCCAAAATATTTGTTCAAAATCAAATGAAGAGATAACATCATCAAGCTTTAAATACCATTAATGGGAGGCTTTTTTTAATTCATATATGGACTTTTTGAATTTGCATACCAATTGCTTACCATTACTAGAGGAGAATTTTTCTAATTATTTTATATAAATTTCTTCCTCTAGGTCACCATTTAAAAATATTATTTTTACATTTATTTATTATAATTTTATATTAAAATGAGCAACTAATACCAAAATAATATAAAGAAAATTTTTCTTAGATATAGGAAAAAAAGTCTTTGTGTAATCAATTCCTTCTTTTCGAGAATATCTTTTAATAACGAGTCTTACTTTATATCTTTCGATATTACCTAATGAGTTTTTCTTTGTTTTGAAGATCTATTTATACATTATAACTTACGTCATTTTAGGCAACTCAACAAGATCTCAGATTCCATTGCTACTCATAAAATTCATCTCTTTTTTCATGACATTGTACCATAATTCTAATTTATTATAACTCATAACTTGTAAAAATATTTTGTGATCATTTTTAACTCTAATATTGTAGTTAGATTCTTGTAAATATACAATAAAATCATTAGGGATTGTTGATCTTCTCATTCTAGTTGACCTTCTCAATATTGTATCATCATTCTGAATAGGAGTATATTATTCAATTATTTCAGGTTATTCCTAAATATCATGGTCAACTTGAATAATATTAGTATTTTGTAGAATGACATTGATTGGTTGTTCAACACTAATTTAATCTTGAGGAGTATTGTGTACAATAATTAACCTATCATATGAAGTAAAATGTTAAGAATTTGAATGACCATTATCAGAAATTATATTTCTGGATCGCTTGCTCCCACTCATTATATCATTCTCAAGAAATTTTACATTTATTGATTTCATAATTCCAGTGCTGTGAGATGGATAGTTAAATCTGTATCATTTGTATCTTTTAGCATATTCAATGAAATACCTACTGATGGTCTTTGGATCTAACTTTTTTTCATATGAATTATAAATTCTTATTTCAGACGGGTATCCCCAAATACGTACATGTCGTAAATTCGGTTTCCAACCTTTCTATAACTCAAAAGGAATTTTTGAAACAGTTTTCGTTGAAACATGATTTAATATATACACCATCATTTTAAGAACTTCAGTCCATAATAATTTTGGAAGATTGGAGTTGCTAAGCATACTCCACATAATGTCCAATAACGTTTCATTTTTTCTTTCTGCTATACCATTTTATTCGGAGAATAAGACATAGTATATTTGGCAATAATTCTATATTGTTGAAGAAACTTTATAAATTGATCAGGTATTTGTCCATCTTCAGTATATCTACCATAATATTCTCTACCTCTATCTGATGTTATAATTTTAATTTATTTTTTACGTTATTTTTCTATTTCTACTTTAAATAATTTAAAAGTATCTAAAACTTTATTTTTATTATGAAATAAGTAGAGATACATATATCATAAAAAATCGTCAATAAAGGTGATGAGATATTTCGGATCGTATGAGTCAATGTCTAGACTACAAATATCTGTATGTATGATTTCTAATATGTTCAAACTCCTCTCGATATTTTTCTTAGTCTTGTTGGTTTCTTTTACTTTTATACAATCCATACAAGTCTCAAAATTGATAAAATCTAGAGTATTAAGTATTTCATCATTTACTAATCTTTTAATTCTTTTGATAGAGATATGACCTAATATCATATACCTTAATATAGAGGAATATTTATTCACAATACATCGCTTAATGTCAGTATCAATATATATAGTATTATAAGAGGTATTATTTTATAAATTTAAGTAATAAAAATTATCAAATAATGCATCATTCCCAATAATATTAGACTTATAATATAAACTAAAAGATGAGTTTAAAAATATAATAGAATATAAAAAAGGTACAAGTCTCAAAATTAATATCAAATTTTTAGAGAAATTTAAAATATAAAAGGTCTTTTTTAAATTCAAAATAAATCTACTATTTAAAATTAAATTGCATGTTCCAATTGCTTCCACATGTGAATGCATCTTTTTTTTAGAGAAGATATTTTGTTCAATACTCACTGGTTTCTTTAGGTTTTGCAAGCCCTGTAAGAAATTTAAAATATAAATTGTATAACCAGAATCAATCCACCATGTGTCATCAGAAATATTAACCATATTAGATTCATAATATATAAAAGATGATTGATTACTTTTCTTCTCAAACCAATTTTGATATTTGACACAATCCATCTTAATGTGTCCATTCTTTTACCTTTTTCCTTTTTCTTAACTTGAGTTTTATTCTTTCTTTAACCATATACGCACTTTCACTTTGTTCCATTGCAAGCCTTCATTCTTCTTGAACATACATGATCATAAGTTTATTAATTGACTATTTATTCTTATATGTGCTGTAAGAGATTTTAAAGGGTTCATATTATGGTAGAAGTATATTCAAGATATAGTACACAATGAAAAATTCAGACATATCCACCTCTAAATTTTTTAGTTGAGTCGTTATATCCCTTATTTGCCTAATGTGTTCACTGGTGAGCCTTAAAGATGAAAATTTTATAATTAGGGTGCTGACAAGTACTTTATCTGGAATTTCATATTGTTTATCGATAGCCTTCAACAAATCCTATACTTCATTATATTGATCGACAGAATCACAAATACTAACAAAAATTTTAGTCTTTATAGATATCAAATTAAGATGATTGGATCGCTATCATCGTTCATAAAGAGCTACTTCCGTAAAAGTGAATGGTTCGTCTTTCCTTATAATCAATGTCCATCCATCCTAAATAAAGAAGAATTCTTTCCTTTCAAACATTATAATTATCACATTTTAGTTTAAAAATATTACATCTAATATCGAAAAGATTAACAAATTATACAACTGTATAAAAATAAAATTACATGCTTAACAAATAATAAATGAGGCTAACAAATAAATATATAATATGTTTTACCAATGTAAAGTATACATTATGAATAAATTGATATAAAATTTACTTGTGGGCTAAATTTTTAATTCAAATAGATTCATATCTAAATTTTATAATAAAATTATCAAATTATATTCCAATTCTTAATTTCTATGGACAAATTAAGAAAAATAATTTATTATTTCATCTTAATTAATAAATTTAATATAATAAACTTCATGTGGGATAAATTTTATTATATTAAAAATAATTAGTTATAATTAATGTCCTTTATACTATATGCGATAATAAAATATAATTTTATTAATTAACGACACTGTAACCAATCCCGAATTAATTAAATTATATAAATCACTACACATTACATACATATATATAATTATATATATTAAACTTTATATATAATAATATATATATTAAATTTTATTTTTAAACATTATATATTAAACTTTATATATAATAATGTATATAATTATATATATGTATTATAAAAATTAATAATACGCAATATACTATAAAAGGAATAAAACCACTTTACCATTAGCAAGCATGCGTGGCAGGAGACGCAGGATCGAATTCTACTATGCCGCGCGCATGTTCCCAGCGCTGATTTTCTCAAATGGGCCTACACACGTGGGCTTCGCTACGGCCCAAACCGCGCCCTAAGGCCCAGGTCGCGTGCATGCATGCGGACACGCGAAGAAATTGGATTGAAATTGATTTTATTTATTTTTTTATTACCGTAGCAGTACTGTAGCGAAACGATGCCATTTGAGGTCGTCTTCAACCTCTGGCGAGTTCGCCTGAACCCAATTTTATCCGATTTTTGACTCGATGAAAACTCCACCATTTTTACACCAAAATTGATATAAAATATATGAAAATGTTGAAAATCAAATTTTTTTTTAATGATTTTCGATATTAGTTTTTATCAAATTTTCACAAAAATTAAAATTTTAAAAATTTTTAAAATTGAGAAAATGAAAGAAAATGCAGAACATATTCAAGGCAGAGGTATACATATCTCTAATACCAAATGTTGGATATTAAATTAGCCTATTCAACCATAAAAAAATCGAAATGTAGAATAAAACGAAAAATCACCAATCTCCCGCCATCGCCCACTCTGATTTTCTTCTGCCTTGTTTCACAGTTTTGAAACTTCTAAACCCAAATTCTCTTCTTCGATGGTTTATTTTCAGAGAAGTGGCTAAAGGACAAAACCAATTACCCTCTATTTATATAGACAATTCTGTCAATTGTCTTATGGAGTTGTTACCATGGAAAAATAATAGACAATTATGGAGAGTAATTGTTGAGCGTTATCAACTATTAACATAGATCATCAATTATTCAGTTTTGAGACTGAACAGTTAACATATTATTTACCCAATGAAGCGTGTATCATAGCGGATCATGGGAATACATGCGAGTCATATTCTAGGTTACCTAACAGGGAAAATGAGAATATTATTCGTGTGGATTAAATTCATTACTTATACACTACAGCTGGATGATGGTTCATAGTAACGTATAAGCCCCGATTGATTTTGTACCTTTTCATATAGTTGAGACATCTGTTGTGATAGGTTTGATAGAACCTATATCATTATTGATATTCAGATTCGACGGAATCCAATTTACATCTCTAATATTTTGTTGTCATACACCTTTGAGTCGTGGATACGATATGTAGTTGAATTTTGGATAATTATTGACCTATTATTTATATTGTTACTATTATCTAAAACATTGTATTACATTGTGTTATTTTATCAATTTGTTTACTTGTTGATATTTGGCTCACTCCTATATTTTTATTAAATCTAGAGTAAAGAATTTATATCATGTTAAAATAAATCGTACATATGTGAGATAAAGACGATCTTTGGAAATAGAAGCTTGTGGCGAGTCACTCTAGAGTTAGTCCATTAGTTGTTGTTTTATTTGGATATGATATCAGGATTGCGGTCCCTAAATATTAATGGGGTAGATTTTTAATATCTCAAGAGAATTTATTACGAGTATTATAATTATTATATATGATTTATGATGTATTTATGAGGATATTTATAATTTTAGATTTCTATATGGCCTACTCTAGTCAAATCAGGTAACTTGGGTTCGAGGCGACATACCGAAGGTAACAACCTCAAGGTCAATACATATATGCACTATTAAGCCTTTTGTTGGACAATGTTCATTCACATATGTTAGGCCCGTGGCATGCTAAAGCTTTACAGACAAGCCAAAAACTAAACTCTCCTAGGACAAAATCAAGCCCACTTGTTAAAAATATGAGGAGATGAAATGACAACATATATAATCACAATAATCATACCAATAATTAGTAAAAGTAAAGCATACCAAATTTTTTGTAGAAACCTTTTAAATTGAAGAGTAAAATCACGTACCAAAGGTTCATATTACTCTATTATAAATTGTGAGTTTAAATATACAAACTACAAACACATCCTTCAGTGTCACCACAATATTAGTAAACCATGGTAGATACAAATTGAAATGAAAATAGAATAGGTCCACTAGTAAAAATATCCAAAATAACAATAAAAGACAATGTACTCACACGTAATGAATATCTGAATAAAAATCAAGCCTGAAAGGATGGCAAGAGTCTTCTCTGTCATCTTCTCTCTCTTACCTCTCAAGTCATTGCACAATAGATTACAAATGTTGTGTAATAAATTACATAAAAATCATAGAGTTTTTTTTTTTATAATAGTATCTGCACACGTACAACAATCAAATACGCATCATGTGCATAAAAATAGTATGTGTTGTGCACGTGCACATTGTTGGGGGTGCTCGTGCATCCTCCCTTCTGCTATCCAAGCTCATGCACCTCTTGGTCATGCATGAGTAGTGTCCATTCTGTCTACAGGAATATATTTCAATCAATCAAATATTCTTCAAATCTCGTGTGAAATTTAAGTGAACAATGACACTTAAGCAACCTACTAGAAAACATCACGCAATGTTGCCTGGCATTTCTAGACATGAAAGAATCATATGTAGTGGATTGAGACTCACAAGGGATTGACGAAACACACATTTCCTCGTAATCTTGTGGGGCTATCACCATCCCAACTATCTCTCAGTATGTTTCAAACTTTTCACTTTGTATCACCTTAATTATTATATCACATACACAATTCCCAATCTTATTTTTAATTCTTAATTCTTAATTAGTTGAAATCAAAATTAGTCTTTGAATATTTAAAATTCAATTACTTATTCCACGTATCAAAACCCCAAAGGTATCGTGACATGAATTTGAAATCAAATACCGACAAACAATTTGATAATTATAAGTTAAATCACGGGATCTGAAAATATCACATAAGAAAGTAAATTTGAATATCAACAATATATGACCTTAAAATATATTTAGTGAAAAGTATCCATAATATATCAGAGTAATCAGAAACTATAATTTGACTAAACAACTAGAGGAAAACTAAAATCAAATTTAAACACCGACATTATACACCACCATTATTTGAATACAACAAAATCCAAATAAATTAAAAGTTAATAAAATAACTATTGTTCTTTCAAATGTTAATACATAAGTTGATTTCAAAATCCAAAGTCTAATATTGAACGGTTTCTTTTCAATCTAAATCACCTACAAGTAAATGCTAAACCTTCTAATTTAAAAGGTTAGTAAAAATAAAAGTAAAAGGAATTAATTACTTAGTAAGGTATAAAAATATTTATAGGTAAATAAATATATATATATACATATTGTGAGGTTCCGGATTTGTGAACCCGACAATTATGAGGTGATTATTATGCAAATGATTAATACTAATCCTATGGGATGATTAAGGTTTGGTACCGGAAGAAAAATCGGGAAAATTATTCGGGCCCGGGCTGTTGAAGCCCAGAGGCTTGCGCCTGCCAGGCGCTGAGCCGTGGCTCGAGCGGAAAATCGGCGACCGGCGGACACAGGCATGGCCGCCGGCCAGGCTCGAAAGCGGCCGGGCGCAGTATAAATTCGCGGCGTGCCTTCGTTTTCCCTCATTTCGCGATCGGCCGAGGGTTTTAGAGAGAGAGAGAGGGGCGCGACTGGAGAGAGAAGGAAGGAGATCGAGCCCAGGAGTCCGATTCCGCCCGAGAGCTAAGTATAAAGGTGAAAGCACGCGTCGAGGCAAGTGTTCTCATATCCACTTCTTATTCTCTTTCGATATTTTATGTATTTTCGTTGGATATTTTGTGTCGATTCCCACGGGGAACGTTAGAATCTTGAAACCCATGCCTTGAGGTCCAAGAAAATGTGGTTGTTTGTCCGAATCGTGTCCGATTCGTCCGGGTGGGTTTTACCGAAACCCTAACCTACGGGATTTTGGGGGTTTCCCGTTTTCCGGCCTCGTATCATGAAATTGATCTCAAAATTGGAATCCCCATGTCCCAATTGTGTGTATATATCGACCGGATGCCGAATCTCGTAAGATTTGACCATTTCTTGGCATCCGGAAGCCTTAAAAGTTTCCCGTTGTGGATAATCCGAAAATGAATGGGAAGTTGCATACTTCCACCCTCGTGATAAGTTAAACGGAATCCAAATGTGTAATCTTGTGTACAAAGTGTACGTACGAATCCACCGGACGTCCGATCTCCAAGTATCGAACCATGTACGGCGTCCGGGTGTTCAAAAGGAAATCCGATAATGTTTACTTGAAATAAAATGAGAAATGTAATGTGATATGCCTTCAAAATAGTTGTGAAAGTGACGTTTAGCTGATTAAACGTAAATGTAAGCCCCGAATGTGAATCCGTGTGCTGGAGGCAGGGGAATGAGCTCGGAGGTTCCAAAGTGACTCGTGATCGTTTGAGGTATGAAATCTAATCCCTATTGTGAACTTGGACTGATTGTTGTGATTAAGGGAACTGGATCCCGAAGAAAGTTGAATTGAACTTGTGATGTTTTGTTGTGGATTAAGGGAATTGAGTCCCATTGGATATCGTGAACCGTGATGTGAATGGAAGGGAGTCCACATTTGCTTGTGATGATATGATCTCCTGGATGGAGATGTGTTTGATGATGTAATCTCCCGGTTGGAGATGATTGTGATGGGAATGAGATTTTCCGAGATTTGATCGTGTGTGGCAAATGTGGATTTTTCTCTCCAAGTGTCGAACCTAATCTTGAAACTAGGACTCTGAATCGTATGGGTAGTATTCTTTAGTATACCATGTCCATCGCGGTGTGAATCCGATGAATACTTGGCCATGTATCCCGGCCGCTCGTGAGAGCGGGTGATGTCTGTGGTACGCTTTAGGAAACTCTTGTGGAAGAACGAGGATCGCCTGGACCGGGGTGTGGGGTGTGTCTGTCGACGCTACATATTGAGATGTAGTCGTCAGTGATGATTGTTGCATGGATGCAACCGAGGGTCGTGGTGTCTTTGCCGACCTAAAATAGTAGGCCGGGCTTTAGAATGTGTAGCGAACACATTCCCCGTCCTCGTTCTCTCGTGACGTTGGTTAGTACGGTCTACTAGCCGGGTCGCAAAGACGATGTAATAATGAAAATGAATAATATCCAATTAATGAACGGTGTGAATCTAAAGAGACGAGAATGAGAACCGAGTCAAACCAGTGATTCAAGATGTAATCGTGAGCAAGATGTAATCGTGAGAATCAAGTGATTCTGATTAATGATCGACCAATGTAATCACGAGAATCGTAGGAGTCAAGTGATTCCTATTGTTTCCTGTTCTCTCTCCTGTTTCTTGATTATGGAGAGTATGTGTTTCCTTTTCCTGTTCCTGTTCTTGTACATGCCTTGGAGAATTGTTTATGATTACATTTGCTGAGTTGTTAGCTCACTCTTGCAGTTGATATTTTTCCTTTCAGATGAGAGCACTTAGCCGACGCCGGATAGATAGAGCAAGGAGAGACTTGCTTGATGAGATTGGCTGGACGGCGAGTGTGCGAAAGCTTTGGACTCAGAGTTGGATCAGATTTTGAGCAGCGACTTAGAGTTGGGCGTGGCTCATTATTGTTATTGTTTTAAGGTTTTGTTATGTTTCCGCATGTATGATGATTTAGTTATGCTTTCGCCTCGTATATATGTTTTGAGTTTGGTTTCATTTAGATGGCATCTTTCTAGATCCAAAGATAGTAGGTTGTGTAGATCGTATTGGTGCCATGGATGATATGGCGGTGTTGTGATCCTGTGGCGTGTTGAGGCTTTGAGTTAAGCCTTTGATAGATGTGTGCTTGTTAGGATGATATTTAAACAAGTTGTATTTCGGTTTCGTCCAATTCTGAGAGGAAACTCACGGATTTTCTGTAGAGTTCATAGGTTAATTATGGGCTTTAGAGTGTGTGTAGTAATTGACGGAGGTTATTCAATGGAGAATAATCTATTCCGTCACAAATGTATCATCAGAGAAAAGGAGAGATGCCTTAGGTTGATCTGAATCATATGCGGAAGCTTAGGTTAGATTAAGATTGATCGATTGTGTGAACGAAGGTGTGTGAGGACCAAGTTAGTCCGGGTAGTTTTGGTTACCCCGATCCCAGAGCTTGGACTAGAACGCTAAGTTAGAAGTTGTGACTGAATTCGGATGACCAGCCTACATGTCCTAGCTTGTGTTCTAGGAATGGCTAGATTCGAATTGTTTCGATTTTAAGGAAATATTAGTAGTGGCTCCTTGTTGGGGACTACTAATATTTGTGGTTGGTTGTAGGGAAGAGAGAAAGATGGTGTGTCGAGACACCTTAGTGTTTGAATTTGATCGGTGTTGATTGGGTCCTTGAGCTGATCAGTGTTGCTTCGAGGCCTACGTTAATTGATCTTGGTTTGAGATTTAAGTTTGATCGGTTCTCGGTTGAAGTCCTTGGGTTGGTATTTTGCTTCGAAGGGTTACCGGTCGACCTAGAGAGCGTGATGAATTGGGTGGAGTTAAGATCGAGCATATGAAGCTCTAGGTGGGAAATTCATGAAGTGTCTGGACTTCTTGACAGTCCAGATCCTTTTGGGATTGAGATGTGGATTTTGAGGTTTAAGATATTGTTGCGGTGACCCCATGTCTGATAGAAGACATGGCGTGCTGCCCCTGATGGGTAGGAAGTGAAGTCGACCTCGGGTGGTTGACGTGAGAAAGATCTTGGGTCTCGAGGATTAAGAAATATGGTCCCTTGCATTATGGAAGCTTCTTGAATTGATTTTGTGTCGATGAGACTCTTGGGAGTGTGTCTCAATAGTGGATAGTCAGATTGCGAGATCTAAGGATGCCTTTAGTCACGGACAGGCAGTGAGAAGGGTCAGTGTTTATATCAGGATCCTATGATATGAACCCAAGTGTTAATGTTGCCTGTCGTGGCATGAGGAGAGGTTCTTGGGTTTTGTATTGTGATCTGATGTTGTTTTGAGGATTCCGAACCCATGTCGGGATTGTGGTTAAAATTGTCTAACTGGAAGAATCTAGTCTTGGCAGTGATATCAAGGATGACCTAGTATTCGGAAGGGCAAAGGAAATATGGCAGCGGCTATTCATGGATGAATCTTGGACGGATGCCTTTTCGAAGGGATTTTGGAAACTAGGATCTAAGTTATAGATAGTACGGGTGTTGGATTGAGAATGGTTGTATCATCTGATCTTGGAATGAGGAAATCCAGCACCGGGGGATCAGAGTTCGGCGGTGATGGTGCATGCGGAAATATGTGGATTGCCGAGATTGGAAATGAAATTTCTCAATCGTGATGTCACAACACTTGCGTCTTGAAGACCCCGATGATGTTTATGGTTTTGTGATTCCAGGGATTAAGGATCTAAGTTCGTTGCAAGTGGTGTCACGGTTGTGATATTATTGGAGTTCGTGGATACGATTTGTTGGGTTAACTTGAATCGTCCTGTGGTGCAAGCTTGGCGTGACGTTTAAATGATTTGGTCAGTAAGTTATCGGGACGATCCGGATTGTGTTGGTAAACCTATTGTGCCTTGTGATTGCATTGTGCGATTTTGGGTATGAACTTGAAATAGTTAAAGTATTAAGTCTCAACCTGAATTTAATAGTTGTTCGGGGGCAACTGCAGTGCTAATATGGTTGGATTGATAAAGGATAACATCCGACAATCAGGTTGTGGGGTTTGAAGTATGAGTTTAAATGGATAGAGGTATCTAGAAATTGATATCGTCTTTCTTGTAGATCATTGGACCGAGGACGTCATCAAAAGGAAGATTAGGTTGATGTATCCGTTGGTCAAGAATTCGAGGTTATGTCAAAAATTAACGCCGATTGTTGAGGATTCCATGCAGAGCTGAGGAGATATCAGTTTTGCATCGTGTGAAGTGCTCCAGAACATTTGAGGTAAATAAGATGGACCGATCAGGTTGTTCGTGAATTTTGGAATGGGGTTGCCTAGGAGATTGATGGTTTGATAATCAGACTTTGTGAATGAATAGGTGTAGTTCCTGAGCCGTTGTAAAGGCTTGATGAATTATAAAATTGATTTGGGTCCACAGCGTGTTGATTGTGGATCAATGGAAGTCAGAGCCCTACGTATTCATGTTATGGATATGGCCATCACGAAGTTCGTGAAACGCCGTTTGGGTTTTGTTGATTCGTGAGCGTTTCATAAAATTTTATGGGTTGATCTTTTGGCCATATTTGGGTCCATGTTGAGGTGGCTTCCTTAAGGAATTCAAAGATATCGATGGTGTGTGCAATTGCTTAAGGATTGAGTCATGGATTATGGATGGCTGATAACTCACATGTTCCAGTGAGAATGGAATGCGAATTTGATTGAGAAAATGCCTTCCTAAGCTTGTGGCTTTGTGATTGCATGATTTTGAGGACTTAGGATTCTGAGCGTGGCTGGTTGAGGAGGCCGATTTGTGTTGTGGAACTGTGCAGTCATTTTGAATCTAACCGGATAGGGTGACTGGCGCTCGTAACATTTGGGTTGACCCCTAATGGGTCTGATAAGTTCTTATGGAATGTAATACCCTTGAGATAAGTGGGGGAGGAGTTCAGATTAGTGTTACCGCCACGTGTATGTCAGAAATTGGCCATTGAGGTTTTTCTTTTGAAAACTCAGGAGTATTGCCTTCGGAGATAGGAAGATGATCATATGGCCTTGCATGTGGTCAGATTTGTTTAAAGGTTGAGAAAGTAAACATCGGTGTCTTCCTTGCGAAGGCGGGCATCAATGTTGGAAATTGATGCTGCGAGTTTTTGGACTTGTATGTCTTTGAAGTTTCATAGAAGATGCTGAAGATGAATTGCTAGTAAGTCCAGATGATTGGGTGATAGAATGTCGTGTTCTTGTTGAGAGATAGAACCGTATTAAGATTGGGTTCAGTTGGCTTGTGAAATGCCGACGGGATCTTGAGGTTACCAAGTGATCAGAATTTTGAGAATTCTGGGTAAGGATTGAAAGTTCTGTCCACTCTTTGGGTGATCGTCATGATTAGAGTTTTGATCGTGGCGTAATTTGATGATTTGGGGATTAATCAGAGTAGCGCAGTGGAAGCGTTGTGGGCCTGTGGCCCAGAGGTTTCTAGATAAGGTTGAGGCTCTAGTGACCGATTTCTTTCGAGGCATGAAACGAATTCAAGTCAAAGTTCAATGATCCATTGGAAGTGTCGGATTGGTTTAGGAGATGTCCGGCATGATTGTATGTGGCTTTTGGAATATCTAGAAATCGTTATAATGTTTTCCTAGTACCGATGGTTGAGAGAATCGATAAGTGACCGAGTTGAGCCGTTTTGAGAGGCTAAGGATTTGTTTTGTGATGAGAACTAGGACAATTCCAATGCTTGAGGTTTTAAAATAGGCGTTGTCCGAGGAAATAATTTTAGTATTTGAGGAGCTCACCTCAGATTTGGGAGTTCAAGGCTCGTTAAATTTCGAGGACGAAATTTTATAAGTGGGGGAGAGTTGTGAGGTTCCGGTTTGTGAACCCGACAATTATGAGGTGATTATTATGCAAATGATTAATACTAATCCTATGGGATGATTAAGGTTTGGTACCGGAAGAAAAATCGAAAAAATTATTCGGGCCCGGGCTGCTGAAGCCTGCAAGCCTGCTGGGCGCTCGAGCCGTGGCTCGAGCGGAAAAATCAGAAGCGAGCGGCGGACAGCCGTTGCATGGCCGCCCTCGGGCCGCTCGAGCAGGCGCAGTATAAATTCGCGCCGCGCCTTCGTTTTCCCTCATTTCGCGATCGGCCGAGGGTTTTAG
Source organism: Nepenthes gracilis (assembly GCA_033239525.1). Lineage (NCBI taxonomy): Eukaryota > Viridiplantae > Streptophyta > Magnoliopsida > Caryophyllales > Nepenthaceae > Nepenthes > Nepenthes gracilis. Next base: position 715,035 of record BSYO01000039.1, on the reverse strand, counting down.
AGAGAGAGAGAGGGGCGCGACTGGAGAGAGAAGGAAGGAGATCGAGCCCGGGAGTCCGATTCCGCCCGAGGGCCAGGTATAAAGGTGAAAGCACGCGTCGAGGCAAGTGTTCTCATATCCACTTCTCGTTCTCTTTCGATATTTTATGTATTTTCGTTGGGTATTTTGTGTCGATACCCACGGGGAACGTTAGAATCTTGAAACCCATGCCTTGAGGTCCAAGAAAATGTGGTTGTTTGTCCGAATCGTGTCCGATTCGTCCGGGTGGGTTTTACCGAAATCCTAACCTACGGAATTTTGGGGGTTTCCTGTTTTCCGGCCTCGTATCATGAAATTGACCTCAAAATTGGACTCCCCATGTTCCAATTGTGTGTATATATCGACCGGATGCCGAATCCCGTAAGATTTGACCCATTCGTGGCATCCGAAAGCCTTAAAAGTTCCCCGTTGTGGATAATCCGAAAATGAATGGGAAGTTGCATACTTCCACCCTCGTGATAAGTTAAATCGAACCCAAATGTATAATCTTGTGTACAAAGTGTACGCATTTAATCCACGGACGTCCGATCTCCAAGTATCGAACCATGTACGGCGTCGGGTGTTCAAAAGGAAATCCGATAATGTTTACTTGAAATAAAATGAGAAATGTAATGTGATATGCCTTCAAAATAGTTGTGAAAGTGACGTTTAACTGATTAAACGTAAATGTAAGCCTCAAATGTGAATCCGTATGCTGGAGGCAGGGGAATGAGTCTCGGAGGTTCCAAAGTGACTCGTAATCGTTTGAGGTATGAAATCTAATCCCTATTGTGAACTTGGACTGATTGTTGTGATTAAGGGAACTGGATCCCGAAGAAAGTTGAATTGAACTTGTGATGTTTTGTTGTGGATTAAGGGAATTGAGTCCCATTGGATATCGTGAACCGTGATGTGAATGGAAGGGAGTCCACATTGTGATTGTGATGATATGATCTCCTGGATGGAGATGCGTTTGATGATGTAATCTCCCGGTTGGAGATGATTGTGATGGGAATGAGATTTTCCGAGATTTGATCGTGCGTGGCAAATGTGGATTTTCCTCTCCAAGTGTCGAACCTAATCTTGAAACTAGGACCCTGAGTCGTATGGGTAGTATTCTTTAGTATACCATGTCCATCGCGGTGTGAACCTGAGGAATACTTGGCCACGTATTCCGGCCGCTCGTGAGAGCGGGTGATGTCTGTGGTACGCTTTAGGAAACTACCGTGGAAGAACGAGGATTGCCACGGACCCCCGGGGTGTGGGGTGTGTGCTGTCGACGCTACATATTGAGATGTAGTCGTCAGGATGATTGTTGCATGGATGCAACCGAGGGTCGTGTGCTATCGACCTAAAATAGTAGTTTTCGTGACTTTTGAATGTGTAGCGAACACATTCCGTCCTCGTTCTCTCGCATCGTTGGTTAGTACGGTCTACTAGCCGGGGTCCGCAAAGACGATGTAATAATGAAAATGAATAATATCCAATTGATGAATGGTGTGAGCAAGATGTAATCGTGAGCAAGATGTAATCGTGAGAATCAAGTGATTCTGATTAATGATCGACCAATGTAATCACGAGAATCGTAGGAATCAAGTGATTCCTGTTGTTTCCTGTTCTCTCTCCTGTTTCTTGATTATGGAGAGTATGTGTTTCCTTTTCCTGTTCCTGTTCTTGTACATGCCTTGGAGAATTGTTTATGATTACATTTGCTGAGTTGTTAGCTCACTCTTGCAGTTGATATTTTTCCTTTCAGATGAGAGCACTTAGCCGACGCCGGATAGATAGAGCAAGGAGAGACTTGCTTGATGAGATTGGCTGGACGGCGAGTGCGCGAAAGTTTTGGACTCAGAGTTGGATCAGATTTTGAGCAGCCACTTAGAGTTGGGCGTGGCTCATTATTGTTATTGTTTTAAGGTTTTGCTATGTTTTCGCATGTATGATGATTTAGTTATACTTCCGCGTCTGTATATATATGTTTTGAGTTTGGTTTCATTTAAATGGCATCTTTCTAGATCCAGTATAGTAGGTTGTGTACTGTATTGGAGTCATGGATGATATGGCAGTGTTGTGATCCTGTGTGGCGTGTTGTAGGCTTTGAGTTAAGCCTTTGATAGATGTGTGCTTGTTGCAGAATGATATTTAAACATGTTTTGTTTCGGTTTTCGTCCAGTTGCAGAGGAAACTCTGTCGGATTTTCTGTAGAGTCCATAGGTTAATTATGGGCTTTAGAGTGTGTCTAGTCATTGACGGAAGTTATTTAATGGAGAATAATCTGTTCCGTCACATATATACATACATATATATATATATATATATAAGATATACTTGAATATATCATGATTAAATATTCGAAAAATCAATAATATTATTTCATAAACCTATCATACATAATTCAAATTGATGATTAATTTTAATAAATTGTATAATTTCTAAAATATTTAAAATCATCTAAAACATATGAGACTAAGGATTGGTTATGATTTGTTGCGTCATCAGATCCTTGTTCTGGTAGGGACCAGGATCCGACAGTAATACTAAATAGTACGCATGCGAAAAAGAAGAAGAGAGAGAGAATGACACGTGGAGTTTTACGTAAAAACCTTCTCTCAAATGAGAATGAAAAATCACGGGACTTTGATTCAAAAACCACTTTCACTATTTGAAAGTTCAAATACGGAAGGTTGAGGGCAGGTGTATGGAAACTCAAAGGAGTTAATCTTACTACACAAGTCCTCATTTCCTTTCTCTACAGCGCAGAATGGCTTCTCTACTTTCTCTCTCTTAGTGTGCTTTAACAAGAGTTTAGAGTCTCGAATTTTTCTTTTCCTTTTGGTAGGTGTAAAGTGAATGCTTATATGGTGGGCGAAACCTTCTATATGGAGTTGCCACGTGGCACCGGCGTGTACAGAAAGTCCTGCCACCAACTCTGCAAATCCATGCTACCATGTTAGAAAGATTGAGTACATGTGGGCTGACTCTGCAAGACGTCATGTTACGCGTGTGCCAGAAGCCGCCCTCCTTTATACAGGTTGCGCGTCGCAGGGCACCTGTGTCGTTAGTAACGTCACCTATGAGTTGGTGTCCTCATTTGTTGCTAGCCCTTATCTGTGATGTGTCCGTGGGTCTTTGAGCCTTCTCTACCATGTTGACTTCTTGGGCTGTTATAGGACGTGTACCCATTTTGTGTAAATGGATTTTATGCTTGGGCCTTGGGTGGATCCGTTACCCATTACTAGTCTCCCCTGCCAAAGGTTTGACGATTTCAATCTTTGGCATGTTTGTTGTCCGCAGAAATGTTCCAAGCATCTTGCAAAGGTGTTCTCCACTAGAAGTTTGTCCGTGTCATTGATCCGTGTCCACCGTCTAGTTGTTGCTTTACGTTGTCATGCGTCTTCTTAACTGATAATATCCAAGGACTTTACTAGGAGTGAAAACTCAGGGGGGCATTTTTTGTGACCAGCAGCTTGACGGAAAATCCTGAGGACCTCTTGATGTAATTCATCAGATCCCAAGGTCCGAGGATTTCCATCGAGTCCAACATGTTGTCGCTTCCATCAATCAGTTGCTGTTGGCAAATACATTCAAGTCCATCAAAGTCCTCGAGCATCACTGATAATAGCTGAATTGTCCGCAGCTAAAAGTTGCTTTTCTTGAGCGTGAACTCTTCAACTGTCCGCGTATGTTTAATTGGACAGTTTGACAAATAGCCTGACAAAACATTGTCCGAAAACTCTCCCTCCAGGTTCGAGAAGTTGGCCTGCGCTACCAATTGGTGTATTTAAAGTGCACTAACCTTGTGCATTAAATGCGCGCCACTTCGATGCCTTGGGAAGGAGGATGCTATCATTGCCTACGTCCCATGGAGAGCTGATGCATGGCAAGGGAATTAATACATGCACCTTTTGAATTTCGGGCGTTTAAATTCATCCTTTCCCCCACTATTTCCATTTTTGTCTTCGTTGAAAGTGTCTAAGTCTTCAAATCTTCTCTACATTCTCAGCAATTTCATTCTTTCTTCTCTTCATTTTTTTCCATTTCTGGTTATTCTCTGATGGCGCTAGGGGTAAAGGACTTTGCCTCTTCACTAACTCTGGTGGACCTCGAGGCCATCAGGGCGTGGTATAAGATTCCTAGTTCGATGGGCATGTTGGTTCCTAAGGCCCACGAAAGGGCTTGCAGTTCTCTTGATGGTTTCGTCGCTGTCTACGAAGTTCACCTTAAAATTCATCTTCGTTATCCTATGGCGCTAGAATTTTACGAGATGATGAGGGACCTCAGAGTCCCTATTGCTAGGCTCAAGCCAAATGCCGTCAAGTATCTTATCTCACTTTGTGTTTTTGCGCGCTATCGTATAAAGCTCTTCGATGTCACGACATTAAAGGCCATTATGAGGTTTTCCCATATTCAAGATTGGATTGTGGTCACCTCTCGCCCGAGTTCCCTTGCCCTCAGTGGGGGAAATCCTGATTTCACCAAATGGTGGAAGGACAAATTCTTCTTTTTTGGTATTCACGAGCACTGAGCCATCCCCAATGAGTAGGGAAACGTGAAGTCCAAATTTTGTGAGGACTCCACACCTGATGAGAGGGCTGCTATGAACGACTTCACAGATTTGCTGTTAGCTAACCTTGGTTCTTTTCACGAGAACAAGAAGAACAAGTGGTTGGGGCCTTAATTCTTGGCGCAAGCCAAGTGGGGAGACCAGTCCGAGGGCTTTGGCACTCCCTTTGCTCCTCCGAAGAAGAAGAAGCTGAAGAAGAAGTGGCTGGCTTTGAGGATCAAGGAGGTGTCCGAGCGGACAACCAAAAGTCATCGGACTGAAATCTTGGAGTGTCCAACAGCGATCGTCGAGTTTCCTTCCTCATTTGATGAAGAGGAGACCATGATTGAGCGCCTGACCAGGAAGAAGGTGCTAGCCTATGGAATTGGGGATGCCGGTCCATCAATTGCTGCGGCTCCTGTTGTGCAGTCTCATGAGGCCGCGGGCTTGCACATGAAGTCACCAGTTCCCCCTCCTCCTCCCTACAAAGCCGTGCCTGATATCTCCTCCATTTTCACTGGTGAGGTCTCGAACTAGATCGATAATCCATTCGAGAACAACATTGAGGAGCAGGCTTAGGCGTCTTGATCTGAGGAAGCAGTGATGATGGTCGTAGTGACATGTTCCGAGACTGCTGAAGCCGAGGAGAATCGGGCCGTGAAGTTGCTTGTCGCTGAGACCACTGAGCTCCCTTGCCTTGCAATCCAAATTTACAGCCCAATAATATCTCCACCTGAGGTTCGAGAGGAGGCCCTGGCCGAGGACGTTGTTGGGGAACCGAGTGCTAATGAAGCTGAAATTGGGATTGTAGAGCCTTCCGGAGCTGTTGAGCCCTATGTCCTTAATCTTGATGTAGATGCCCCTACGTTCAAGACCAGGGTTGTCATTTCTATGGTGCCTGTTGCTGAGCCACAAGAGTCTAAGGCCCCTAGAGAGGAGAGCTTAGCTAGTGGCTCTATTGTTTCTCAGGTAACCTTCTGCCCTTCTTTAACCTTTCAGCTTATTGTTTCCTTCCACTCATGCTTTAACGGCTTGTTTTTTCTTTATAGTTTCAAGAGCTGGTTGGAAACCTTGGGCAGCTCATTGGAGGTGTCTCCCGGACTTGTTCTGAATTGGAGTCCTTTAAGGCCACCCTAGACACCAACAAACATTTGAAGGCTGAGCTTGCTGAGGCCAAGAGGAAAATTGCCTCCCTCGAGAATACATTGGGGCTTCAGCAATTTCAGTATAGACTGCTGTGAGATAGGAACCTCCAGCCAGAGGAGGTGTTGAGGACTTCAATTAGGGTGTGGACATAGCACCGACATTGGAGGGTAAGTACTGGGATGGCATCAACTTGTGCTGCCGGGTGATGAGGTGATGCATCCTCGTTTTCTACGGTCGTATTTGATCCTCGGAACGCCAGTGCTATATGCTAGAAGGACTTCTATGGTCTCACAAGAAGGGCATTTCCCAACCCTTCTCGGCCTGGGCCATCAAGTGGACCTCAACACTTTAGGCAACCGAGATCTCCAGAGCAAGTAGGGCCTTTTGGATGACGAAGCCAGCAGCAGTAGTAGGGAGCCTTTCCTCAGTCAGGACCTTCTGAGAGCTGCTTGTAAATTCAAGTTGTAGAGTTTTTCTTTTTTTTTCATATACATTGTACATATAATGTTAACTTCAAAGTGTCAATAAAAATTCACTTTTCTCTTGTAATCATTTTTTTTAGATTGTCTCGTGTGCTTGGTTCCTTGAGGACACGCTATTAAGGAAACTTGGCCATTCATTGGTTTAACGTCTAAACCTTTTGACCATCTTAGACTGAAGATGCTACCTCTAGAGTTATCGCAAACTTGTTGTATTAAGTTCCCTAAGTTTTAAATCCAATGTCTATGGTTGCTTGGTATTGTGGCTAAGTTTTGAGTATGACCTCTTGGGCTGCTCGAACATATCCGAGTTTTAGGTATGACCTCCTGGGCTACTTGGACATAGTCAAGTTTCAAGTGCAACCTCCTGTGTCGCTCGGAATAGTCAAGTTTTAGGTTCGACCTCCTAGGCCGCTCAAACATAACCGAGTTTCAAGTACGGCCTCCTGGGCAGTTTGGACATAGCCGAATTTCAGGGCAAGTGAAAGGAATCGTATCCACTTGACTTAGGGGCAGCCTAGGTCTTGTTACTCTATGAGATGGTATGCGAACGCTCAGTGGTATGCAAAATGATAATTAAGTAAGAACTGCTATTTTATTAATAAAACAAGATACAAGCATATGATACAATTGATATGCCTGTGTGTTTTACAAACTTATTGATAATATTTCTTGAGGTGAGTAGCATTCCATGTCGGCGGGACAAGCCTTCCTTCCTGGGTGCGTAGCTTGTACGCCCTGTTTTGGAGGATGACCGAGACTAGGAATGACCCATCCTAATTTGAGGAGAGCTTATTCCGGCCGGTATTTTTACCGGTGGCCTCAATGCTTCTTAGTACCAAGTCTTCTATTTCAAACTGGCGCACTTTCACCTTCTTATTGCAATACCGAACGACCATCTATTGATAAGCCGCAGTCCACAATCTTGCTACGTCTCGGGCCTCTTCAAGAAGGTTTAGGTTTTTTCAGAGTCTCTATATATTATTGAGCGGGTTGAAGCTTTCTACCCAAAGGCTTGGCAGCCCGACTTCCACTAGGATGCCTGCCTCGGCCCCATAACATAGGCTGAAAGGAGTTTCTCGTGTTGGCTCCCTTGGAGTTGTTCTGTAAGACCATAGCATTGACGGCAGCCCGTCAACCCACGAGCCCCCAGCATGCACTAACTTAGTTTTTAGTCCATGGAGTACTGTACAGTTCGTGACCTCCACCTGACCTTGCATTACGGGTACGATATTGATGTATACATCAGCCTTATTCTTAGGTTAGTGTAATACTTGGTGAACCTCTTTTTCGGAGAATTGAATCCCATTATCAGTCACAATATACTCTGGGATCCCGTATGTGACTGGTGGGTGAGGTTGCTGTGGACTTGACAATTTTCTCATTTTCATACGAAGTTCATGGTGTCGTACTTCATGGTTGGCCAGTAGTATCTTTACCTCATCAGCTTAAGTATAAGGTTCTTACCCCCAATGTGGGATCCACAAATCCCAAGGTGCACTTATCCAATGGCATAATTAGCCTTTTCTGGAGTGAGGCACCTTAGGTAGGGGAAAAGAATCCCTGGCGATACAGTCGGCCATCCATGATCGTATACCACAGTATCGTCTTCTTCACCTTCTTGGTTTCCTCTACATCTTCAGGCAATGTCCCATCATATAAATACCTTAGATAGGGGGTAATCTAATTATCGGCGTCAAATTTCTGTATCACTTCTGTCTCGGAATCATCCATTTGGGTTTGTTGAGGACCTCACGCATTCCTCGGACATATTGCTCTGGATCTCTCGACGCTGCAACTTTCGAGAGTTGGTCGGCCTTTGCATTCTATTCCCATGGGATGTGGACCATTTTTACCTTCTCAAAGGTTGATATGAGCTCTCGGACCTTTGAGGGATACTTGGATAGTTGTGGGCTATTGACTTCAAAGTTTTTGCAGACTTGATTGATGACCAACTCGAAGTCACTATAGACAATTAGGTCCTTGGCTGAGTACTCTTTCGTTAACCATAGTCCTGCAAGTAAGGCCTCGTACTCTACGGCGTTGTTGGTCACTGGGAACCCGAGGACCATCGAATACTGCATCTCTGATCCTTCAGGCATCCTTAGCACAATGCCAGCTCCACAACCATCCTTCATTAATGAGCCGTCCACATGCAAGGTCCAGATTGTTGGGCTGTGTGATTCTTCTATATCATAAGTGTCCGAGGAGGCCAAAGTTGCTACCGTGGTTTCAAGAATAAAGTTTGCCAGGGCTTGACCTTTTAAGGCAGGCCTCGTTCGGAACTATATGTCAAACTCACCCAACTCGATAGCCCACTTGACCAATCATCCTGATGTTTCTAACTTCTGCAAAATCGCTCTTAAGGGCTGGTCGGTCAGGACTACTCTTTGTGTGCTTAGAACTATGGCCTCAACTTCTGAGCGGAATACACGAGCGCCAGAGCCATCTTTTCTGCATGAGAATATCTTGTCTCAATGTCAGCCAAGATATTGCTAATATAGTATACAGGCTGTTGCCTACCGTTATGCTGACTGATCAATGTTGAGTTCAAGGTTTTGTCTGAAATTGAAAGGTATAAGTACAGCTCCTCACCTGTTTGGAAAGAAGTTAACAAAGGTGGATTTGATAGGCACTCCTTGAGTCCTCGAAAGGCTTCTTTGTAGTCGGCCATCTACTGCAAGCTGTTAGTCTTTGATCTTCTCAGGGCTTTGAAAAATGGCAAGTACTTTTTGGCCGACTTGGCCATGAAGCGTGACAGCGCTGCTAGCCTTCTAATAAGTTTTTGGACTTCTTTCACGGTCCGAGGAGATTTCATGTCAAGGATTGCATTGATCTTTTCTGAATTTGCTTCAATCCCTCAGTGTGAAATAACGTTCTTTTTTTTGGTAAGTAAGAAAATTAAATTAAATTAAATAAAAATTACAAAATAATGTTCTAATACCAAGTGTTTTGCCAACTTAGAATTAGAACAACGAGTTAGGGCATACCCAGAGCACTACCATGAACATAATCATGAGTCGAGAGAAAGAAATTGAAAAAACAACACCAAGGTGATCAACACCTAAACCGGCCATAAGTGTCCCAGCCTAACAAAGAAAAAATAATAAAAAAAAAAAAAAGTTTCAACTAGAGAAACAAAAATGAGAGCTTCATAAAACAGCACCAAAAACCATGCATCATCAGCCCAGGCTGCGCCCAATATCGCACAATACCCGTCCCATCCACCGCAACATCGGGCCGTGGATGTACTCGATTCCAGCAGCCACAACCTTCACAGCTGAATCATAGAATAGAAGTGTATGCTAAAGAACCAGCTTATCGGCAATAACACAAGCAAAATAATCCACCAACTTAGGGCTTGCATTCCAACACCGGTTTGACACCCACCCCAAAGATCATTTTAAACCAAAGTCCCCATAAAGCAGCGACTTCGAGGCTCATGAGTCATCGGAGGAAGCCAAACCTATGCCCCGGGCTGAGACCGAAAACGGCAATAGAGGAACAAGACAAGAGTGGCAATCTCAAATTAGCTCCGGCCACACCACACACAAGGTCGCACCAGCCTTAAAGATAAGCAAGGCCACTCCGCTCTTTAAAGGAATAAATTAACTCCGGATAAAACAACAATGCCACTCCGACCAAAGTAAGAAAATACTCTGGCCACAGCAACAGAGCCACTCCGTCCAATAGAGAGCAAAGAGGCACTCCGGAAAACAAACAAAGCCACTCCGTCTGAGATGAGCATAAGGCACTCGGCCGTCAAGGAACACAGGCACTCCATCCGACCTTTTAGAGGAACACAGGCACTCCAAGAATTTCCCAAACATTACTCCAAATGTACATTTGGCTAGATTGTGTTTCATATGGTACGTTCTTTGGACATTGAAGGTTTTGTCTAGATCTCGAATGTGGTGGTCAGTTATTTTGCTTTCGACGAGCATGTCGTCCACATAGATCTCCACATTCCCTCCAATCTGGGCCTCAAATATTTTATTCATGAGTCTCTAATAAGTAGCACCAACATTTTTAAGGTCGAAGGGTATGACTTTGTACTAGTAGGTCCCTTGGTCCATCATGAATGATGTGTGCTTCTCATCTTTGGGACTCATCCTTATTTGGTTGTAACCCATTCTTATTTGGTTGTAACTCGAGTATGTGTCCACGAAGCTTAGAAACTCATAACCGGACGTCGAGTCTACAAGTGAATCAATCCTTAGAAGCAGGAAGTTGTCATTTGGACACCCCCTATTGATATCTGTGAAGTCCACGCATATCCTCCACTTTTCATTATTCTTTTTTACAATTACAATGTTGGACAGCCAGTCTGGATAGTGTACTTCTCTAGTGGATCCCGCATCCAAGAGGTTCTTTACCTCATCTTGGATTGCCACCAACTTTTTCACCAGATAGTTCCTTCTCTTCTACCTAACGGGCTTGTGACTAGGATCTATGCCCAATTTATGGACAATTACTCCAGTCGATATCCATGGCATGTTACTCGGAGTCCAAGTAAAAAAGTTCGAGTTCTTCCGTAGGAAGCTAATAAGTTGGTATCGAAAAGTTTGAGGCAGAAAGCTTCCTATATGGATGGATTTTTCTGGATCTCTAGGATCCAGAAGGATTCGGTTGATAGTTTCTCCAAACTTGGCCTGTTTCATGTTGTCTCATCTCAGAAGTCTAAGTCTTTGATGGGCTGAGGAAGTGGCGTCTGGGTGATCTGGGACAGGTAGCATGTCCTCCTAGCAGTCTGATCCCCGAGGACCTCCCAAATCCCTTATGGTGTTGGAAACTTCATCTTTAAATGTGGGATTGATGTTACGACTCCAAAGGCATCTAAGTAAGGGCATCCGAGAATTACGTTATAGACTGAGGGTAGATCTACTGCCAGAAAGGAAAGGGTCCTTGACGATATCCTCGGATGGGTCTCTAATGTGACTTCAAGTTGGATGACTCCCTACACTGACACTGGTTCGTTGTCTAACCCATAGAGTGGCCCATCAGTTGCCGTCATCTGACTTCTTTTAAGCCCTAATTTAAAGAAAGTATCGAGGTAGAGAATATTACGTGAGTTTCCATTATCAATAATAACTTATTTCATCTGGTAGTCTAAGCTACTGTCAGAAACGAGTGTAGTTACAATAAGGGAGTCAGAATGGGGGATGTTACATGGGTTATATCTTCGTTACAAAAACTAATGACCTCATCCCTAAATTCTACCCTAGGTTTCTTATTCTTCGCCTTTAAATCATCCCAAGTGCCGCTTCTGGTCGAGCAGGTGGATAATATGTTGACCATCCCCGTGGCCACTCTACTTCTTGGCTGGTCAGCCTCTCCTACTTCTACTATTCGAGACGATTGTCTAGGTCTTTGCAGGAAGCGGTTGAGGTGACCTCTCTTGATCAACTCCTCAATCTCCTTCTACAACGTCCGGTAGTCCTCGGTACCATGGCCTCCGCAACGGTGTAGTGGCATTACTTGGACTGGTTAGCACCTTCTGGGTTCTTCAACATCTTGGGCCACTTTAAAAACTTTTTATCTCAAATCTGTATTACGATGTTGGTACGCCAGTCGTTCAAGGGAGTAAGGTTTTTAGGCCTGTACTCCCTATGAACATTCTGCCTGGATTTCTGGTGCTTCTTGGGCGCTTGGGATCCTTGTCAGTCTTCGTGTCTCCTCTTTCCCTCCACTGCCCTCGGAGGGAGGCTCTCCGTCTGGATGGGCCTCTTTGTATTGTTCGTTTCTTCAGCCGCAATGTAAGCTCTTCCTATGTTCTCAGCCTCTCTAAACGTCTGCGAGCCTTTGTGCATGAGGCATTTGAAGAAGCTACCTCCCTCCAGTGCAGACATGACAGTGGTCAGCTTGACTCCATCGGTCAGTTTTGAAATCTGCCTGACCTCAAATATGAAGCAGGATAGAAAACTCTTCATGCTCTCCCTGGCCCTTTGCTTCACACGAGCAAGGTGCCATGATTGCTTCACAATCATTCGGCTGGAAGCGAACTAAGAGAGGAAGGCTTCTGTTAACTCGTTGAATGAATGGATGGCGTTCGTAGACAGCCCATAGAACCAGATCCTCACATCTCCCGTGAACGTCGAGGGAAGCACTGGGACATCGTTGTCTCATCCAAGCCTTAAAGGCTTAGATGCTCATGGAAGTGATCCAAGTGGTCCATTGGATCTATACTTCCATCGTAAATGTCAAGGTTTGGCGTTTTAAACTTTAGGGGAAGCGGCCTTATCCTAATCTCCGTTGTAAACGGATATCTGCGGAGGTCAACAGCTCCTCCCACAGTATCACCAAAGACTAGGCGAAACACCTTCTTGAGCTTTTCCTTTACCTGAGATGAAGCTATCATTTTCTTCTCATTGAGGTAATTTCTCAACTTGTAGTGGCCTTACGCAACCTACTGCCCCGGATGGCGTCTAGTCCTCGGAGGGATTTCTTCTCGAGGAGCCGCGCCCTGAATGGCATTCTCTTGGCCGTTGTGGACATAGCAAGGGTTTTGTCTCTTTGGGCTTTCTTCCTGTATCCGTGGGCCTAAGTGCCCTTAAAGGTGCGATGGAGCTCTGCTGCTCGAGGCAAACCTGCGTCCCATTATCCTTGTGCTGAGCGGCTTCTTTTAACGGGTGTTTTTTACCCTTCCCCTTTCTCTAGGAAGTCGCGGTTTGGGGGCCTTAGAGGGCACCTCCTTCAGCTGCACGTCCATCTTTGAGTAAAGGTTCTAGATGGCTTTGGACACGTCGTCCATTTTTAAGGCCAACGCCCACACATAAGGATCAGGATGATCCTCTATTCTAGCGCAGGGAGCATGGTCGTTGCCGCACGAGCCCGCTTCTCTGACAGGTGTGCTGGTCCGTCCTCTTGTGTTCACCATTTTTTTGTTATTTGAAAAACACGTTGAGTTGACTTTTCGTAACATTTCCCACAAACTGTGCCATAATGTTGCGTTCTCGGATTCTTGTTCTGATAGGGACGAGGATCTGACAGCAACACCAAACAAGTGAATACAAAAAGGAAGGAGAGAGAGAATGACACGTGGAGTTTTGTGTGGAAAACCTTCTCTTAAATGAGAAGAAAAAATCACGAGATTTTGGTCCGAGAACTGCTTTCATTATCTGGGAGTTCAAATACAAGAGGCTGAGAGCTAAGTGTTTGGAAACTCAAAGGAGTTACTATTACTGCACAAGTCCTCACTTCCTTTCTCTACAACGCAGAATGGCTTCTCTGCTTTCTCTCTCTTAGTGTGTTCTAACAAGAGTTTAAAGTCTTGAATTTTTCTTCTCCTTTTGGTAGGTGTAAAGTGAATACTTATATAGTGTGCGAAACCCTCTGTATGGAGCTGCCACGTGGCCCTGGTGTGTGCAAAAAGTCCCGCCACCAACTCTGCAAATCCATTCTGCCGTATCAGAAAGATTGAATGTATGCGGGCTGACTCTGCGAGATGTCATATCACGCGTGCACCGAAAGCCGCCATCCTCTATGTAGGTTGCATGTCGCAGGGCGCGTGTGTCGTTAGTAGCGTCACCTATGAGCTGGTGTCCTCGTCTGTTGTTGGCCCCTATCTACGATGTGTCCACGGGTCTTTGGGCCTATTGGGCCTTCTCTACCATGTTAACCTCTTGGGCCACACGGACTTCTTGGGCCATTTAGGAACGTGGACCAGTTTTGTGTAAACGGATTTTATGCTTAGGCCTTGGGTGGATTTGCTACCCATCGTGATTATACCAACAAAAAGTAAATATAAAACTTTTGTTATAATTATTTTACACATAACCGAATGTCATAGGCTACTATTTAAAACCTACAAGTTGTCTATATATAACCTTATAGAGGGAGATAAATACTACTTTTCTGACCTATGGATGATAGGTATGACATTCGGTTTACTTATAATATATCATGATATTTTTAAATATATTCTATCAAATATCTACAATAGTCAATATTTAATCGAACTGAAAAATCTACTCAAATATGAACATATTATTATATTTTTTTAATACCAAAAATATACTTATCATCAAATTTATGTAAATTTTTTATCCTTATTTCTTCAAATATGTAACATATAATAAATCTTAAATTTGTAGGAACTTGAACATGCACTTGTAAAACATGTAGGAATAGCAACACATGATTTATAAACATGCAAAAAGTATTCAAAATTGAAATTATAAGAATTTAGAAATTTAGCTAAATTTATATAAATTTTTAACACTTTCTTACAATTAGAAAACATGTGAAAATATATATATTAGAATAAAAAACACACAGAAACCTATACAAATGATTTTAAGACATGTAATTATAATATTGTATGAACTTATCATTTAAATATAATGTGCATAGATCAAGACATATATTTTAGAAAACTTGTATGATATCGGAATGGGAACAAATGCATGTAAGGTATAAAAACATTATATACAAAAATAGAACATGTGTAAGTATTTAAAAAAATAAATACTCAAAAAGATATGAAAATATTAATAATAAAAAAAATTTAATACACTTACTTTATACATAAATTTAACAAAAACTTCTTAAATTTCTCTAACTTTTCTCCTTCTATAGCCTTCGCTTTTTCTTTTTCTCTTATCTTTTCCTCCCTTTCTATCTAAAAATCACAAAAAATGACTAAAAATTAGCCAAAATGTCCTCATATAGAAAATTGGCACATGTGGACCTATCAGGGACGCATCAAGTGTCAATGCATAAATTGTGTGGTGCATGATCATCCCTTGGCATGTATTACGTGCTCACATTCTGTTCTAAATGTGCATGTGCATCGCTCAAATACACATCAGATGTAATCATTTTATTTAAAACACGTATGAATGCCACAGAGGTACCCTTCAAAAGTGACTTTACTATCTAAAATATATATATGGGTGGGATAGGCACTGGTCAAGTATTACTTAGTCTAACTTATTATAGTTAGAAAATTAATTTGATTTAAAATCTCAGTTGATCTTATTTTTTTATTAATTTAATTTAATTATTTATCATTAGAAATATAATTTAGAATGTATACCTTACAATCACTATGTCCGACTCATTGTCATTGGTCTTGACTTTGTCAAGTATGAGCAATTCCAAATCAATGATATTCTTCATCTAATAATATCCTATACCAATATACTTTAATTTAGAAGAAAATAATGAGTTCTTGCAAAGATAAATAAATTTTTGATTGTCACAAAGTAACACATATTTTCTTCCTTGAAGCCAAATTTTCAAATAAAATATTTGATTTATAACATTTTCTTGCTTGGTTCTATCACTTTAACGAATTTAACTTTGATGATAGAAAGTGCGATATATTTTTGCTATCTTAATTACCAAGACATAGCTTCTCTCACAGACATAATCAAGTATTTCAAAAGTAAATTTTCAAAAGTTAAATGTTGCTCGGTATGTCGGCGTTTGTGAACTTGACCAAAAATAGCCTATCATTGCCAAAATACAAGCAAATTTTGAAAATAACTTGAAGATACCTTAGTATCCATTTGATTGTAGACCAATACTCCTTTTTGAGATTAGAAAAAAATCGATTGATGATTTTAACTACATGACCTATGTTTAGCTTTATACATATTATCGCATACATCAAATTCCTAACGGTCCCAGCCTTCTCATCCTCCATAGGACTCTATCGAGCGCTCAACTTGAAATAATTTGCAAACGATGTGTTTAATGATTTGAACTTCTCCATATTGAAATGTTAAAATACCTTTTCGATGTAACTTTCTTAGAAAATTCAAAACTTCATTACCTTCTAGTCGTGAGCAAGTCTTATGCCAAAATTTTGAATTTTGCTTCACCAGCCCTAGAACTTTATAGTATAAGACTTTCCAAGTTACTTTTTCAACTCACTAATTCAAAAGGGATTCTACATCATAATAAGAATGTAATTTGTATAGAATAAAAAGAATAATAATGTTTTTTTTTGAGAACCTTTGTATAACCAGAGTAGTCTTTCGATGGCCTTACTCTACCATGGTCGACTTGAAATTCTTACACTATTGTTTAGGGCTTATGTTAATATGTAAAGGCTCTTCTTCAAGTGGCAAATAAGATACTTCTTCCTATTAACTCAAAAAATCTCTGATTACTTCATGTAAATTTTCTCCTTAAAGAACACCATGGAAGAACTTTGATTGAACATCAATATGTGTACTTTTTTTAACCTCATAAGTCATGAGGGTTTGATGTAATATCTTTCAAAGTTGGGTATCATTTTTATAGGAAGAGAAATTGGTATTATTTTAAAATTTATTCTAATAAAATATTTATATTATATCATATATATACATATATTATAATATATTATGTCATATTATATTATATTATATTAAAATATTAGAAAATTAAGATTGGAAAGTTAAATAAATAAATATACAAAGGTTAGATTGTTGAAAATAAATGACCATTCAATGGTGCAATGTTGATTGTTTGTAATAAAAGAAAAATTATATAAAATTAATGGAACTAAGAAGTTAGAGTATTAGATGAAAAGTTTTAGATAAATAGTGGTATAGAAATGAGATTGTAGAAAAGCGAATATCCATATAGTGACACAATATCGACTGTAGGTTAAAAATAAAAGAGTGTGGCCTCTATTTCTGTTGCTTCTTCGAATCTTGGTCACTGTACAAATAAGGACCCAAATGTAGAGTAACACAAATACGGTTTTTAAGTAGAAGGAAGAGAGAGAGACAGTGACACGTAGATTTTTACATAGGAAACCCTCTTCTAAATAAGAGAAAAAAACCAAAGGACTCTGAGTCCGAGAACGATTCCACTATTCTGGTGTTTGAGTATAAAAAGTGGAGAACAAAGTGATGGTGACTTCCAAGGATGACTATTATAAATACAAGTGTTCTCTCAATTGGCAGTGTAAATGACTTACTTTTTCTCCCTTTTTGAGCGTAAATGAAAGTGTGGAAAAATCGGTCCTTTGTTAGGTGCATAGTGAATGCTTATATAGTGGTTTGAATCTTCCTACGTGGAAACACCCATGTGAAGTTAGCATGTGTAGGGGATCATGTCACCAACCTCTACAAATCAATTTTGCTGTGTCAAAGATATTACGTGCATGCGGGTTGTGAAATGTTTTTACAGTGATCACACCTGCTCTGCAATTTATCATTCCCTGTGAAGATTGCGTATTGTAGAGATCGCACGTGCCTTTTCAAAAGTCAACAATATGAGCTGGCTTCCTCGGTCATCTTGAGCTTTCTTTTTCGTGCTCATGCCGTTGAGGATTTCTCATAGTCTGCGTCCTTGATGAAGGCTTTAGCCCTCATCAAGTCCGTGGACGTTTAGTGACAAATGTCCTTGGGCATCAACGGAGGGCTTGCTCAGCATTAAGTCTTCGGCTTTCAGAGCCATATCCTCAGTGCCATGTCCTCGAGGCTTTATTTGAGACTTTGGTCTCTTACGGAATCCTCGAGCTTCTCAAGCTAAGTCAATTTCTTGGACTAATTCAGCTCTGGACCTCTTGGGCCGTGGATTTAAGTCATCAGGCCTCTTGAGCTACTTTAGCCTCTTGGGCCAAATCAGCCTCGTGGGCTTCTTGGGACACGAACCCAATTTTCAAGACTTTTCTCTAGACCTTAGGTATTATTACCCATTACTAGCTCCCCACGTTAAGAGGATTGAGTACCTCAACCTTTGGCATGTACGACTCTGGTATTGATCTGATCTTTCAGAATATTCCTTCTTGTCCACAACTTAACTTTCCTCTTTTCAAGAGCTAGCTTTCCAAGTGTCCGTGGATTTTTCCTGAATGGCTCAGCTAGAATCCATTTGATGAAGTAATAATAATCTGATGATTGAAGAAAGCGTCTGAGGACATTGCTGGAATTAATATCCTAGATAGATGTTGTTCGTGGACTTTCTTCCAAGGTCCGAGGCGCTATCTTGCACCACCAATTGGCGCATTAAATGCGCAATAAATGTGTATTAAACTTTGCCTTGGGAAAGGAATGCCGCTATTGCCGACGACCTGTGGGGAATCGACACATGGTTTGGCAATTAATGAGATGCACCTTTTTGAATTTCACAGCTGTTTAAGTCTTTCTTTTCCTCCGCCATTTCATTTGTGCATTCTAGACTCTCAGCGTTCAAATCCTCTCTGCTATTTCCCCGTTCTTGGCAATCTCCTTCTTCTTCTCATCCGCATTTCCAGATTTTCATTGGCTCCTGGAGTGAGAGATATTACCTCTTCCTTGATTTTGGCAGGCCTTGAGGCTATTCTAATGTGGTATAAGATCCTGAGCTCGATGGCTATGGTGGTTCTTGATGCCCATGAGAGGGCTTGCAATCCACATGATGGCTTTGCCACTGTATACATAGTCCACCTCAAGGGTGGCCTTTGTTATCCCATGGCTCTGGAGTTGTATTATAACATGAGGGACCTTAAGGTTCCAGAGGCAAGGCTACAGCCAAATGTCGTCAGGTACCTTGTTTCTCTTTACATCTTCACTCGTTGCCATAAGATGGTCCTTGATACTATGGCGGTGAAAGTGACGTTGAGATTTTTCCATAGTCAGGTTTGGATTGTTATCACTCCATGTCTTGAGTTCTTGGAAATCAGTTGTTGAAATCTTGATTCCACCAAAAGGTGGAAAGATAGGTTTTTCTTTCTTGGAGTTTGTGAGAATTGGGCCCTCTTCAATGAGTGGGGGAATGTGGAGCCCAAACTATGCAAGAACTCCATGCCAAAGGAGAGGGCTGCAGTGAAGGACTTCACAGACCTACTGCTATCTAACATTGGTTCATTCAACAAAAATAAGAGTAACAGATGGCTGATGTCAGAGTACTTGGGGCAAGCCAAGGGGCATCCTCAGCCTTGAGGACTCTAGCACCCCTCCTATTCCTTTGGAAAAGAAGAAGCAGAAGAAGAAATGAAAAGCTCTGAGGATCGAGGAGCCGTCCGAGCTAACAAAGAAGAGCCGTTGAACTGAGACTTTGGAGCATCCGATGGTGATTATTGAGTAACCCTCCTCGTCCGATGATGACTTAGCCCTTTTTGAGTAGCTGATAAGAAAAAAGGTGCTAGTCTGAGGAGATGAAGGCATCGGATTATCAGTTGTTATTGAGCTTATTGAGTCGCCTTCTGAGGACGTGGGTTTGTCCGCAGAGTCTTCTATTGCCCCTCCTCTTCTTTATGAGCCCATGCCTGATATTTCTCTCGTTTTTACTGGAGAGGCCTTGAATTGGATTGACAATCCATCCAAGGATATTATCGAGGAAGAGGCAGAGAGGGAGATTGAGGTGACTCAGGCTGTGGAAGTAGTGATGATGACTTCGACAACGATTGCTGTGACTGCTGAGGCTGAGGAAAGGAGGGCCACTGAGGTGCCCACTGCAGAGCTCCCTTGCCTAACAATCGAAGTTTATAGTCCAATTGAGCTTTCACCCGAGGTCCATGAGAAGGTCCTGGTCGAGGACGTCGCTGGGACTTCACGCACTACTGAAGCGGAGATTGGGGCTGAGGATCATTCTGAAGTGGCTGAGCCCCCGGTCCTCGACTTAGGTAAAGTTGTAGGGGCAAGGTTAAGGTTTCTGTGGTGCAGGAGGTAGTAGTAATGGAGCCGGCCGAATCTGAAGCTCTTAGAGGAGATAGCCTAGCAGAGAGCTCCTTTTTTTCTAATGTACATCTTTGTTTTACCTTAGGCTTCTTTACTTTTTGGATGACACTTTAGTAATAACTAACCCTTGTTTTGTAGTTTCGTGAGCTGGTCGGTCGATTTACTCCAATTATTAATAAAATTGCCCAATCTCTTGTGGGCTTAGAGATCCTCAGGGCTGCGAAGGAGCAAAATAAATGCTTGGAGCTTGAACTTGCTGAGGCCAAGGGCAAAATCGCCTCTCTTGGGAGATTATGAAGGCCCAACAGTAGCGATACATTTTCTTCCGAGCAAAAATGTTCATCTGGAAGCCGAGCTCAGGACTTCAATAAAGGTTGAGGACATTAAATCTGTATTGTAGTGGAAGTACTGGGATGGCATCACACTGTGCCACCACGTAGTCAAGATATTGGAGCCCCAGTTTCCTCTTTCCCCGCTCCATCTCGAGGAACGCTTGTGCTGAGAGCAAAGCAGATTTGATTGTCTACCCAGAGGAGGATGAGATCCTAGATCCTTCTACGCTTGGATCCTCTGGTTCTTAGTGTATCATTGTATATGTGTACTTATTCTCTTTTTGTTGTACATAACACATACATATAAATGGAAGTTATTCTTTTCTGGTGCAACTTCTCTTCTTTACTTATGCTTATAGTTATTTTCTAGACTTAGGCTCTTGAAAGTTTTATCCTTCGTGAGCAAAGTGTCCAAACCTTTTGATCTTTGTTGGTTGAAGATGCTACCTTTAAGGTATATACATACTTGCCGTTTTTTAAGCTTCCTAAGTTTTTAAGTTCAGTCTCTTGTGATAGTATTTACTGATAGTATTTCTTGAGGGGAGCGGCATTCAGGGAATCGATTTAGTCATTAAATACTGATGAAAGCCAAGAGCAATATATTCCACACCGCTCCAAGAATATGGCTCACCATCTACTTTGAACACTGAGAGGCCTGAAAGAGGCCGAGAATTTTAAAATCTCAGTTACATCACCAAGATGCGCAAAAGAGGCCAAAATTTTAAAACTTCGATTACATCACTGAGAGGCCCAAAAGAGGCCAAAATTTTAAAACCTCGGTTACATCACCGAGAGGCCCAGAAGAGGTTGGATTTCAAAACCTCGGTTACATCACTGAGAGGTCTAAAAGAGGCCAAAATTTTAAAACTTTAGTTACATCACTGAGCGGCCCAGAAAAGATCAGATTTTAAAACCTCGGTAACATCATCGAGAAGTCCAAAAGAGGCCAAAATTTTAAAACTTTGGTTACATCACCGAGAAGTCCAAAAGAGGCCGAAATTTTAAACTTCGGTTACATCACCAAGAGGCCCAAAAGAAGCCAAAATTTTAAAACCTTGGTTATATCACCAAGCGTGTGATGGAACAGATTTTTTTTTCAATTGATTCCGTCAATCAGGACAGAAATAGACAACCTGTGCCATAACTCAGCACATGCACACAACTAATCTAGTTATAATATAACACGCAAATATAGGATCACAGATGCCATCTAGGACCCATATAAGATATCTATAAAAATATGTAGCGGAAGTCGTTCTAAAAATCTGCTGAAGCACTTATATTCATACCCAAAAACTCATTCATGCATACATAGGCGTAATGGTCCAATTACAATTTGGTATATATATTCTATCAAGACTACTTCCTCCGTGATAACTTCAAAAGTGTTTTAAATCTTCAAGAATCCTTTAGATTGAACTCTAATATTTCTCGTCAGGCACAACTCTACAGTCTCCTCTGGAGGGGAAAAAAACAGTAAAATAGTGAGACGAGGCCCAACAAGATCATGCAAGTATGCAGTAAAATATAGATGCAGAACAGAACTCAATAAAATAGATACCATTGAACATGAAGATATAAATGCCATAAGGAGGTGGTTTATAGCAGAATTACGATACAGACGTAAAAATAGAAACGATCAAGCTTCGAAAATCAGAAATTAATGTACTCATGTTTCAGAAAGTAGAAGTCGGTCTTACTTTTATAGTTTATAGAAACTCATCTTTATCAGTAAAGGATCCTACCAGTAGACCCTACTAGCGGAGGGGGCGAATAATCGAGGATAGATTGTGTACATCTCCCCACAATCAACGACAATAAACAGAACAGATGATCCCATCTCACAAGATCCTTCCCCAATCCAAGGGGGCGCCGGCCAGAATAGAACAGAAGCTATCATCCTATTGTAACGCCCTGAGGAGGGGTGGATCACATATAACTCAATGGACAGAGTTATCATCGATTACCATCATAACATTCTAAGGTATGTCGGAGAACCTAACCTGACTGCATATCAGTCCTGAGTCCATAATTGCAGTAGCAGAAATATTTTCTTCTTATCGTTTACTGAAAGTCATTTTTGGTATCAATCGGAAGCATCACTATTAATCCTTTAGAGATTGTGTACAGATATCTTAAGGCCGATTCAAAAATCATATACTTCAAGTCGGTTTCTAATCATAGAGTTTAGTTCAAAAATTATGTACTTTAAGCCGGTTTCAAATCATAGAACTTAGTTCAAAAATCATGTATTTTAAGCCGGTTTCAAATCATAGAACTTATACGTCACTTTACAAAGCCGGTTTCAAAATTTCATTACAAATACTGGTTTCAAATTTGTAATACAAGGCTGGTTTCAAATCAATGCCGGTTTTAAAATTACATTACAAATGCCGGTTTTAAATTTGTGATACAAGGCCGGTTTCAAATCAGGGCTGGTTTCAAAATTATATTACAAATACTGGTTTCAAATTTGTGATATGAGGCTGGTTTCAAATCAATGCCGGTTTTAAAATTATATTGCAAATGCCGGTTTCAAATTTGTGATACAAGGTCGGTTTCAAAATCACAGAGCAAATGTCGGTTTCAAAAATTAGATTACAAATGCCGGTTTCAAATCTGTAATACAAAACCGATTTCAATTATTCTTGGCCGGTTTCAAAATTATAAATACAAGGCCAATTTTAATTATTCTTGGCCGGTTTCAAATTAATATGCAAGGTCGGTTTCAAATTAATATGCCAGGCCAGTTTCAATTTTACGTGCAAGGCCGGTTTCGATATTTGCTTAAGCCAATTTCAAATTATATTATAAGGCCGGTTTCAAATTTGGGTAATGCAAGTGTCATACAAGCCGGTCTACTTTTTCATTTTCATGTACTCCAGTTTAAACATGAGTTAGCAGAAGGCAGAAAGCATGCATTCGAACCAGAATACAACTTATCAAACCGTAATTAAAACAGCATGCATTTAACCTAAATAAGGAGGGAAAAGTGGTAGTTTTTAAAGCTGGAACTTTGGAGACGAAAGTATATTTGCAAAGCATAAACTTTAAAAACTAGGCACACTTGCAACGAACTTAAGAAGAATGATCGTCCGAAATACACTGGCAATATTTTGAAGTTAAAAATAGAGTATACATTTGCATTAAACTATGAACTTAAAAGTAGGGGGGTACACCTGCCTGACTGACCACTCTGGCTGACTTGAGGATCTCTTTCCTTCTTCGTTCCTCACTGCGTTCACTTGCCAACACTCACACTCGCCTCTTCAACCGAAGCCTAGTCTATAAAGAGGATGGGTTTGGCGGAGTAGGTGAGGGTAAGTTACCTACTCAGTACTTCCCTTTAGTGATTAGGTGGAAGTAAGTAGGGTAAGTCACCTACTTGGTACTTCTTCTCAGACGGTCAACGGGGTAGTTCACTTACTCTATTTAGTTGTGATCTAGTTGGATTTTAATCGCCCAAAGTTTGTCTTTAGTTTGCCCTGAATTCGGTAGCCAATTTATTATAGATTTTGTCCGGTCAACTTTCTCACATAAAGTTGGTCAACCTCCTTAAGGCCGGTCAACATCTTTAAAATCTGGTCAATGCCTCCAGAATCCGATCGGCTTCTTCAAATCCAGTCAACTTCTTCGAGTCCGGTCAACATAATACCTTTGAAATCGGGTCAACTTCTTTAAGTTCGATCAACGTAATACCTTCGAAATCCGGTCAACTTCTTTAAGTCCAGTCAACGTCTTCTTATTATTCACTCCAGCCTCTTGCACTTCTATGAAGTGGTCTGGCCTTCAAGTGACGTAAAGCCACTCCGGCCCTTGTGCCAAAACACTTTAGATTGTCAATTGTGATAATCACTCTGGATTTCACACTTCATTCCGGATTTCACCCTTATCAAAATACTCTGGTTTTAAGTTGAAATCAAAATATTCTAGTTTTAAGTAGAATATTTTATTTTAATTTTAAGCCTTTTTGATTTCTGACCCTCATAATTCTCCCCCACTTAAAGAAATTTCATCCTCAAAATACCTCAATATTGAGCACTTACTTTGGACATTAACCTCAACCTTATATATGCACAGGTTTATCACTCTTCCGCTGCACGTTTTGATTAATCAGTTAGCTTTTATTTGTTTAATTATATCTTACCGTCACTAGTATTTTGGCTCTTTTACCTAGCTCAGCTAAAATCTCAATCATGAAATTCAAGGTACGATTAGATTTAATGTCATTTTTCCTTCTGAATATCCAACTCATGAGATAATCTTGATTTAGACCGATTCTGAGATATCCATGCCCCAGAATTATTTTTCACAGGTCCTCAATTCACAACAGAATAAGAAGTCCTAACTACAACAGCCTTTACGGATTCGGCACAATCTCAGACCATAGCTTAAGACCTTGAGACCTTAACACTTAACAGTCTCAAAATCTCCAAATTCATATACCGAGGGAAACAACTTTCACAAACCCTCAACCCGTAGCAAGATCAGAAACTGCAATTTATATGGTTACCATGGGTTTGATGTGGCTTCCGATTTATTGTTTACTTTAATACCTCTACACTTAGTAGCTTTATGACCTTGTTGGTATATTAATGAACCAACTAATGCAACCCAAACACCTCATTTGGAATCACTATGGGTGAACGATTTCCAATTTCAATCAATGAAAAAAAAGTAACGTTGACAAGGGATTCCTCTCCTACTTATCTTAAGAGTATCAATTTACAAGCGACATAGGAAAGTTCATCTTCATAATCTTCAAAATTATCAGATCAGAATTATCCTCCAAGTGATTCTTCATACTTCCAAATGGAGACTTCTGATTTCGATTATTGATCTTAGTATTCTCCCCCGTCGAATATATTGAGATCCACCTGTCCCAACCTCTAACTTTTAATTTCATAAGACCTTAAATTTCTTTCAAGGGATCATTCTTAAGTCCTCTGAGATCTTATCACAAAATTTTATTTATAGGTAGAGCAATTCCGCCCTATGGATGCCTCTCCCACTTTACGTGTGGGTGATTGCCTATTACTATGGACTAACAATATCCCAATCTTCCTCATAAGCATATCATTTATGCTAACTTACCTGATCATTGATAAGCCCTACTACCAGAAGGTTCTACGGCTTCATCTAGTCGATACTCTTTTTAATTTCACACAATTTCTTAGAGACTAATGCCAAATTCAACTTCCTTTAAACTGTTCATTACAACAGATTAGCTTGGTCATACATATGCTCCTCAAAACCTTCATAGCCAGATTCTTAAACGATCATCTATTGACTTAAAAAAAAACAATCCTATTTCTAATTAGGCTGAACGCCTATTCTTAACTCATTTAATCTTGCTTCTTGCTCAGAATTTCGTAACCTAATTATAGGGAACTGCATCTTTTACCAATGTCCTTGAGTATTATCGCATTTTCTCAAGAATTAACCCCAAACAATCAGCTCTACTTGTTTGCTATGCCAACCAAAAGAATCAAGCATTCTTTCTTCCAGTTGTATACTCATCTTTGCTACAGATCCTAAAACTCACAAAATTCACAAAGCATACATATATCTATACAATCAGGAAATAATTTCAAATTTTTTTTAAGACAAATAGGAAACATATAGCAAAATTAAAATTCCGGGATTAAGAAAATACCTTCATCTGCCTTCGGAGTGTCTCTGGCCTCACACTGTTACCGCAATACTCTAACCACAACAATCGACTTCTTTCCTTTCGTCCCTTTGGTAACAGACAATCTTTTATCAGGTGACCCAACTTTTCACAATTATAGCACGCTCCTATTACTTTATAGCAAGGTTTTCCCGTGTGCTTCTTCCTACAATATACGCATGTAGTAGTTAATGTCTGTAAACTAGTCACTGATAAAGTTTCGGTAGTGCTCTTCCCCACGTCTACCATTCTTATTTTCTTGGATGACTCAGGTGGTTCTACATTTAATCTCCTACTAGGACTTGCCCAGCCTAGTGCCCTTTTTGTAAGTAATTTTTGTGTCTCTAACTCCTTCTCGAGTACCAAGGCCCTATCTAGGACCTCTTTATAAGCCTAAAACTCTTGGGTCACTAATTGATTCCTAATCTCATCATTTAACCCTTGTAGGAACTTCTTGGTCATCCTCAATTGATCTTTACCAATGAAAGGTACATGATGAGACAATTCGATGAACCTCGTGCCGTACTCCACTACGATGCGACTCGCTTGCGTAAGTTCCATAAGGGCTCTTTCCCTCCAATCCTAAAGGTTATCGGGAATATATTCTTCCCAGAATACTTTCTCAAACATCTCCCAAGAAATTTCCTCATCCAACCATCCCATTGCTCTTTTCTTCCCAGCCCACCAATTATCGGCCTCTTTTTCCAATTTATATATTGCAATGGTAACTCTTTCACTATCAGAATATTGGATAACTGTAAGTATTTTTTTCAATCTCCTAATCTAATTTTCTACCTTCAGCGGATCTGCTTCCCCTAAAAATTTAGGTACCTTTTCTGCCTTAAACCTCTCGTACATAGCTGGAATTGATTGGGGTGCAAGAATCAGGTCTACATGACGCCGCTCCATCTTCTCTACAACTTGCGTCACCCTTTCTAGTAAGGTCACATACTTAGCTTCTCGATCATGCGAGGTACTAGCACCACCCTAGCCATCTCTTCTTCCCCTTTCATTAGCCATCCTAAAATTAAGACAGGTACAACATTGAAATCCCAAAAAAGTTAGTTGAAGGAAAGGAAAGTATCCATTATTTTCATGAAATTTGAACTTAGCCTAGGGACCAATTTCTTAAGGGTCACAGTCACTTTAGTTACCCTGACCTATTCCAACAGAAATTCAGTACAAAAATTCAAACCTATACTTCCGCTTTTCGATTGATCAAATCCTAAGGCACCTTATTTTTCTGATATTAATTGTGACGGAACGGATTTTTTTTTTCAATTGATTCCGTCAGTCAGGATAGAAATAGACAGCCTGTGCCGTAACTCAGTACATGCACACAACTAATCTAGTTATAACATAACACGCAAATACAGAATCACAGACGCCATCTAGGACTCATATAAGATATCTATAAAAATATATAGCGGAAGTCGATCTAAAAATCTGTCGAAGCATTCATATTCGTACCCAAAAACTCATTCATGCATACATAGGCGTAATTGTCCAATTACAATTTGGTGTATATATTCTATCCAGACTGCTTCCTCCGTGATAACTTCAAAAGTGTTTTAAATCTTCAAGAATCCTTTAGATTGAACTCTAGTCTTTCTTGTTAGGCACAACTCTACAGTCTTCTCTGGAGGGAAGAAAAATAATAAAATAGTGAGACGAGACACAACAAGGTACATGTAGGTATGCAGTAAAATATATATGCAGAACAGAACTTAATAAAATAGATATCGTTAAACATGAAGATATAAATGCCATAAGGAAGTGGTTTATAGCAGAATTACGAAACAAATGTAAAAATAGAAATGATCAAGTTTCAAAAATTAGAAATTAAAGTACTTATGTTTTAGAAAGCAAAAGTCGGACTTACTTTCATAGTTTATAGAAACTCATCTTTATCAGTAAAGGACCCTATCAGTAGACCCTACTAGCGGAGGGGACGAATAATTGAGGATAGATTGTGTACATCTATCCACAATCAATGGCAATAAACAGAACAGATGATCCCACCTCACGAGATCCTTCCCCAATCCAAGGGGGTGCCAGCCAGAACAAAACAGAAGCTACCCTCTTATTGTAACGCCCTGAGGAAGGGCGAATCACATATAACTCCATAGATAGAGTTATCCTCGATTACCACCATAACGTTCTAAGGTATGCCGGAGAATCAACCTGACTGCATATCAGTCCTGGGTCCATAATAACAGTAACAGAAATATTTTCTTCTTATCATTTACTGAAAGCCATTTTTGGTATTAGTCGGAAGCATCACTATTAATCCTTTAGAGATTGTGTACAGATATCTTAAGGCCGATTCAAAAATCATATACTTCAAGCCAATTACAAATCATAGAGCTTAGTTCAAAAACCATGTACTTTAAGCCGGTTTCAAATCATAGAACTTAGTTCAAAAATTATATACTTTAAGCCGGTTTCAAATCATAGAACTTATACGTCACTTTACAAAGCTGATTTCAAAATTACATTACAAATGCTGGTTTTTAATTTGTAATACAAGGCCGGTTTCAAATCAAGGCCGGTTTCAAAATTATATTACAAATGCTGATTTCAAATTTTTGATATGAGGCCGATTTCAAATCAAGGCCGGTTTCAAAATTACATTACAAATGCCGATTTTAAATTTGTGTTACAAGGCCGATTTCAAATCAAGGCTGGTTTTAAAATCACAGAGCAAATGTCGGTTTCAAAAATTAGATCACAAATGCTAGTTTCAAATTTGTAATACAAAGCCGATTTCAATTATTCTTGGCCCGTTTCAAAATTATAAATACAAAGCCGATTTTAATTATTCTTGGCCAGTTTCAATTTAACGTGCAAGGCCGATTTTGATATTTACTTAAACCGATTTCAAATTATATTATAAGGCCGGTTTCAAATTTGGGTAATGCAAGTGTCATACAAGCCGGTCTATTTTTTTATTTTCATGAACTCCAGTTTAAACATGAGTTAGCAGAAGGCAGAAAGCATGCATTCAAATCAGAATACAACTGATCAAATAGTAATTAAAACAGCATGCATTTAACCTAAATCGGGAGGGAAAACTAGTAGTTTTTAAAGCTGGAACTTTGGAGACGAAAGTATATTTGCAAAGTATGAACTTTAAAAACTGGGCACACTTGCAACGAACTTAAGAAGAATGATAGTTCGAAATACACTTGCAATATTCTAAAGTTAAAAATAGAGTATACATTTGCATTAAACCATGAACTTAAAAGTAAGGGGGTACACTTTCCTGACTGTCCACTCTGGCTGACTTGAGGATCTCCATCCTTCTTCGTTCCTCACTGCTTTTACTTGTCAACACTCACACTTGCCTCTTCAACCAAAGCCCAGTATATAAAGAGGAGGGTTTTGGTGGAGTAGGTGAGTAAGTTACCTACTCGATACTTTCCTTTAGTGATTAGGTGAAAGTAAGTAGGGTAAGTCACCTACTTGGTACTTCTTCTCAGATGGTCAACGGGGTAGTTCACTTACTCTATTTAGTTGGGATCTAGTTGGATTTTAACCACCCAAAGTTTGTCTTTAGTTTGCCCTGAATTCGGTAGCCAATTTATTATAGATTTCGTCCGGTCAACTTTCCCACATAAAGCCGGTCAACCTCCTTAAAGCCGGTCAACATCTTCAAAATCCGGTCAATGCCTTCCGAATCCGGTCAGCTTCTTCAAATCCGGTCAACTTCTTCGAGTCCGGTCAACATAATACCTTCGAAATCCGGTCAACTTCTTTAAGTCCGGTCAATGTAATACCTTTGAAATCCGGTCAACGTCTTTTTATTATTCACTCCATCCTCTTGCACTTCTATAAAGTGGTCCGGCCTTCAAGTTGTGTAAAGCAACTCCGGCTTCATAAGGCCACTCCGGCCCTTGTGCCAAAACACTTTGGATTGTCAATTGTGATAATCACTCTGGATTTCACACTTCATTTCGGATTTCATCCTTATCAAAATACTCTAGTTTTAAATAGAATATTTTATTTTGATTTTAAGTCTTTTTGATTTCTAAATCTCACAAAGCGGCCCAAAAGATGTCAGATTTTAAAACCTCGGTTACATTATCGAGAGGTCCAAAAGAGGCCAAAATTTTAAAACCTTGGTTACATCACTGAGAGACCCAAAAGAGGCCAAAATTTTATACCTCAATTACATCACCGAGAGGCCCAAAAGTGGCCAAAATTTTAAAACCTCGGTTACATCGCCGAGCGGTCCACAAGAGGTTGAATTTCTAAACTCAGTCATATTGCCGAGTGACCCAAAAGAGGTCAAATTTAAAACATCGATTACATCACTAAGTGGCCTAGAAGAGGTCGGATTTTATAACCTCGGTCATATCACTGAGCGACCTAAAAGAGATCAAATTTGAAAACCTTGGTTACATCACCGAGTGGCCCAAAAGAGGTCGGATTTTAAAATTTGGTTATATCACTGAGCGACCCCAAAGAGGTTAGACTTTAAAACTTGGTTGCATTACCGTGTGACCCCAAAGGAATTAGATTTTAAAAATCAAATTTCTCAAGGATAGTAAATTGACAAAGTCAGACCTATAAGCATCATCATAAATATGCCAGGAGTTAAAGATTTTAAATTATCCGACATGGGGGGCTAGTGATGGGTACAGTATACTCGACCTAGAAAACTTCTCAACTACTTTGTCCAATCCACAGACGGTTATCATCACCGGTTGGTTATGGATAAGAATGACCATTCTCCAACTATATAAAAACTCTCATCCCAACAGAGAAGAGGAGGCTCCCGAAAGGAAAAAGAAAAAGGGAAAAGAGAGGAGAAATGGGTACCCTAGCATGGGAGGACTTTCCCTCCATAAGACCTCCCACAAAATCCTCCAACCGAATAAATGATATCCTGTAGGATATTATCCATCTAAATTGCCATTATACTGGATGTGCCAAATACATAATCCCCATTATAATCCATCACGCACATTTTATTCAAAATCTACTCTATTTTTTTCTCTATGAAGAAATATTTTTGATTTGAGCGTCGGAGGATTTACGGTCGGAGAAATTCCTGCTGTCCTCTGACCTCTCGTTTTCAATTGTATTGCGCAGGGTTTAGGTTCGAGGTTATGAAGATCGGATCCACATCAAATCGATCAGCACAAAGATCTAATTTGCGACCCCCAATCCGTAGGACAACGTGAATTCCCGATACACAATAAAAATATTTTAAAAAAATTCAAATGCTAAATTTTCTTGCCAAAATTATGAATTCTATGTGAATTTATATGAGGTATTTATTTTTTTAAAAAATTTATACTAATTTTGTAAGATTTTATGGCGATAATACAATAAAAATAAATCGGCTTAGTCTTCATGGATCCATAAAAACTCTATATATGGACACTTGTATATATCATAGTTAAAGATTAGAAGCATCGTCCCTTTATCTACTCCATCAAGAACATTGGCAACGGCTCGATAATTTCCTAGCATGATTGTTTGCACCCTCCTAACTAACAATGTTTTTCATTATTTGATGCGGACTCATTACTTGGGATGCAAAGCCAATCACAAATAAAATATAATATTCAGCCTAAACTTTTTGATCGGGATATTAACAATCCAAACATATTTTATCTTCCTAACATCGAGCAAATTAGACTTCAAAATTTGAATTTGTGTAATGGAATATATATATTTTTCAGATCCGCCTATTCTTGATATCCAATTTATTTATTCCAACTAATAAGTACAATGTCATTGGGGCTCTTAATATTTAACGCTAAGGTTTTAATTCACAAAAAATAAAGTAGAATGATATTATAAATTTGACCGCAATCGCGGTGTCCCAAATCTTTCTAATAAATGCATTCTATGCGACTCGGACGATCAAAATCATGAGTATCTTTTCTTCTCCTGTCCCTTTTCCAGATCCCTTTGGTCCAGAATTCAAAGAAAAGTTGGTCTTCACTGGTCTTACCTCGAATGGTACCAAAACATCGTTTGGGTAGCACATCAATGGAAGGGGAAGAATTCTATGGCCCCATCTAAACGTCTTTCTCTAGCGACCACAGTCTATTTTATTTGGAAAGAACGTAATAATCGGATCTTCCTAAAATCCTCCCCTCAGGATATATCCCAGATTTTTACTCTGATAACCAACGTCGTTCGCGACAAATTGAAGGCTTCCTTGGCTGTTGACAAGTGTTTCCCGATCGCACCTTAGCAGGTGGAATATATAAAAAAAAAACGAGGAAAAGATGATCAAAATGCAAAAGGAAGAGTAGGTAGATTTTTATCCAAAAAAAAAAAAGTTAGTCTTTGGAGTTCTTTCTGTCTATTTGCCCTTGATTTTGCCCTCTTCCCTTTTTGATTTCCTTTATTGGGGCTTTTACTGCCTAGGTCGATGCCGGTTAGGCCTTGATCTAGCCTTCTGTGGTTGCTGCGTTGTTACCATGCGCTTGCCTCCTCTTCTCGTGGAGTTTTTTTCTCTTTGTGTTTCTTTTTCTCATCATCTCTCATCTCAAAAGGAAAATATTGGTTGTTTGGGCAGGTCTTGTACAGTTGCCTCTTCAGTCCTTGTTGTTCCCTCTTCGATCTCTTCATTCCTCCACCCAAAAAATTAAAAAAAATCAACCTGAAAACAAACAAAAAAAAAAAGAGAAGAAAAACTGCATCTGGATGATCACGCTAAAGTGCCTTTTCTTCAATGCTTTGTGCTCGGATACAGTTTGGCATGAGGCTGGGTTTTTCTGTTAATATGTGTTGGTTTTTTGAGTTGTTAACGCTGGATTTTCAGTTTGCTGGTGATGCATTGTAGTGGATTACCGGTTGGTGTTCCTCCCTGCTGAGTTGTCTGGGTACTTGCTACTGTTAGGTGCCATAACTGGTGTGGTCTATGTTGTTCTGATGGCGCTGAAGCTGGGGAAATTGCTCCAGTTGATTGGGCCTGGTGTTGTGTCAATGCTGCTTATGCTGTATATTTCTTGACCCGATTGTTGTGTGTCCTGTTGAATTGCTACTGAGGCTCTGGGTTGCCTGGTATTGTTCTTGGTGTGCATGTAACGGATGCTGATTACCGTGAGTCATACGTGGCCCACTCCTCCATGCGGATGGTTGATGCTGCTGAGCGCCAAATGCTCTGCTGGTTTACTGATTTTTGGCTGTGATGCATTGAAGGTCATGGTGATGGTTTTCTGATTGGGCTGGTTTATGTGTCATGGTGATGTTGAACCTGTTCTCCTCCTGCCTGATTGTCTACTGGTTTATGTGCCATGAGTGCGATGTGATGTAGCAGATGCTTGGCTTCTGCTAACTGCTGTTGTTGGAAGTGGTCTGAAGGTTTAACTCTACTCTGGCTGGGAGGTTGTAATGGCGGTTTGCTGAGCGTTGGGGATTGAACCCGATTGCCTGTTTTTATGTTGTTAGCAGCCTGTATTGCTGGTTCCGAATGGCATTGATGCTGCTATTTGCTGCTCCAGCTGAAAATGCTGCTGGAGTTTGCTAAATCTGGTTTCTTGGATCCTTGCTAATGCTGGTGCCCTCTCTGTAGGGTTGTAAATCCTTTCTAAAGTCTGGAATGGTGTTGTCGTGCTCCCCTGATGAAGGTTGAGGCTGTGGGATCTGAGCAGTTTGCTGGGAGCAGGTGCAGGATGGGTTGCAGGCTCCATTCTGCGGTGTTTTTGGCTCTTGGATGCTACTGCACATGAATGCTGTTGCAGCAATATTCTGGGCCGAATGATGAGCAGCGTGTGTATTACCAGTCCTGGGTATATGCTGCTAGCATGTGAATTTTCTTCTATTTTCTATGTTTCAGATTTGGAACGGTGGAATTTCAGATTGCTCTAGGTTTCATTGCTAAACAAATCTGTTGCAGCTGATTCTGTTGTGAGTGTTTTTAGTCCGGTTTGCAAGTGGCTGGTTTAGATGTTTTTCGTCCAGATAATGTTCATTATGTTTCTTTCACACGGTTCCATGTTTTTGTCCATGATGATGCTCGGGGGATGCCTTAACTCGTTGTTCTACCTCTAAGTCGGCAAAACACTTGGAGTTAGAATATCGTCTTATAATTTCATTTATTTTAATTCAATTTACTTGCTTACCAAAAAAAAAGATAATACAATAAAAATAAATGTGCATATCCATAAGAAACTCTATATAATATATTGTATATATCATAGTTAAAATTAGAACGGTCTTATCTAATCGTAGAAGCAAGCAGCACTAGAGATTGTTTGAAACATCCTAACTAACAAGATTTTCATTATTTGATGCGGACTCAATACAAAATATAGCCAATTACTGAAAATATAATATCTGCTAAACTTTTTTATTATTAACAATCCAACCATATTTTATCTTCACAAATAGCAAATTAATTAGACTTCAAAAATTTGAATTTGTGTAAGACTAATGAGTATATATTTTTCATTCTTGTATCATTGATATGAAATTTATTTATTCCAACTGATAAGTACAATGTCGTCGGAGTTTATATTTAACGCTAAGAGTAATAAATCACGAAAAATAAAGTAGAATGATATCATAAATAATAATAATAATAATAATAATAATAATAATAATAATAATAATAATAATAATAAAAGGTTGGCAGGTCGGTGTTTTCTTTTTTTGGCCATTATGGTTTTGCAGGTATGGCCTTGTGCCGGTATGGACTCAGCTATTGCTCCTGACTGCCGGTTTGGAGCTATTGGATGGTATGCTCTTTGACATGCCCACCTTCACTCTTATGGTAGCAATGATCAACTTGGCTACTTTGCATTAAACTTTCCATCAATAGCGGATTTGGTAGAATCAAGCGCCCAATATGCCTCAATATGCCTCAATCGCGTGCTTGTCATTTGTGGAATGCTGCATAATGTTGGTTGAGAAAAAAAAAACTTGATCAGTTTATGCCTTTGTTGGTATGGAGTATCTCCCGGAATGGTGAGTGTTGGAAGGTTATAGTCTGCCCGGTTTGGTGTTTTGCCGGTTTGGTGTCCTGCTGATATGGTTCATTTGCCGGTATGGATGATGATTGTACTTTGAACCCCCAAATATCGAATTGGGAGATTTTGTGTCATCCCAAATGTGTCCCATTTGTGGATGGATAAGCTTTGCACAAATAAATACTTCTAGTTGTTTATTCATATTTGGAGTTTGTCCCGAATACTTTGGAGGGCATTCCGTGCAATGCTTTTTGCCGGATTTGTCCATAATGCTAATATACCAAAATGCCGATATGTATTTTGTCCGAATTGGATACTTGCCTGTATGCTTTGCGTGGATGTATCTTTGTTTTGTTTCCTTCATTTTTTTGACCTTATTTTGGATTTTATGACATGTTTCACGGTGCTCGGGGTATGTCCTAACGTCTCTATTCTAAATTTAAGTTGGAAAAATACTTGGGGATAGAACATTGGTTATGTATTTTTTTTCCTTTTTATTAATAAAATTTAATTACTTACCAAAAAAATAAATAATAAAAACTATTCGTTCTTTTTAATGACTGATTAGTTGTAACAGATTATGACAAAAATTTGATCCTTTTAAGTTCTAGGGAATATGATGACTTTAGAAACAATGGTAACAAAAATATAAGTAAAATTTAAAAGTAAGTCAATTACTATATTTATGCACAGAGAAGGATGGCATCGTCTACACTGCACAGTTGTTTCACTGCCTCCTACACAATTTTGCAAATAATTTATCAACACTACAAAAAATAGTAATTATGGCTGAAGAGAAATACATTCTTAACTTGCATTTTTCTGTGGGGGAGGGGGGGAGGGGATCTATGATCAAAAATACACTGATACGTACACCATGGCCACAACTTGGAAATCAAAGGTGCAACGATGAGAGTGCACGGGAGAGGGGAGTTTTGGCAGAGAAAACAGAGGCAAAAAGAGAGAGAGGGGGGTCGAGAGCGAGAGAAAGTGATAGAGAGGGAAACAAATCAGAGAAAATTTAGTATATTTCTATTCCCGGAAGGATGAATAGTGTAGATATATACACCCAAGGTTCAGCAGAGTAATCAACCAATTGAGTGCCATATGTGCAAGCTAATAGAAGTATAAAATTGACCATGTGCAGTAACAAAAGGGAAATAACAAAAAATAACATGTTTGTAGGGGTAGGGAGGCCTAACAAAAATAACTAAATATAATCTCTAAATTTAGAAGGTGGTTGGACGATCCGACAGCTTTTGCGTCCGACGATGGTCGGGAGAGGAGGTACCATAGCTGCCAACAGTGAATTAATGAGCCCTGTACGTTCAGTGAGTAAGCTTCCAAGGGTGTATCGTTGAGTTTGTAATATTGTCATCTCTACCAAAAGAACCTCATCCTCAAGGATGAACGAGAAAAAAGTTTTGTGAAGTGTTACCACTGTTAAACTGCCAAGCCCCATCATCAGCGGAAGCTCGTCTAGAAGCACGCATTCAATGTAGGTTCTCCTCCCATTGGATCTCCTTGCACGCAAAAGAGCAGTGTCTCACTTTGAGTCCTCAGCATTGCAGTGAGCTCTGTGCAAAATTAAGCGTTTATACATCCATCCATGGCCATCTTTTGCTGTCAGCATGAGCGGTGTGCTATTGTTGCTATCAAGGAGGCCGACGTCATAGCCCATTGAAAAGGACGTTTCATCCCAATTTATACAATAATGTTTCGACCTTGAGCAAGATTAGCGAAAATAATACAAAATTAAATATCCAATACACATAAAAAATATTTATATGTAGATGCCAATAACAATAATATGCATAAAACTAAACGACAATAATAATAATAAAAAGAAATAATCTTTTGATGATGAATGAAAAACTCGATACCCACGGTAATCGAGAAAAATTTTTCGGACTTTAACAGCCATAGAAGATATCTATTACAAAAATCAAGTTACAGATTGGGTAGTATAAACACGCTAACCTAGCCAACTTACTCCAATCTTATAATCCCTACCAAGGAACTCTTTGGATTTACTTATGGGAACGGAACTGGCACGTCAATCTTTTCTCACGAACCACTTGAAGTAGCGAACGCGATCGGATCCCCTTCTTCACAATATCCACATCACCGACTAAGGTAAAAGGGTAGGAATATTGAATCGAAAAGAAAGGTTGATGAGAAAACTTATTAGCATATGAAACACAATGATGAAAGATCGGTTTTCTCAATTGAAGCCAGAATCATCGATTAAGTGGAGTGAAAGAACTATTACTCTCAAAGAGGAGCACTCCACAAGCTCAATCAAAAGTCAAGGCAAATAAAATAAGGTGCATATTAGGGCTCGAAAAATGGGTTTATACTACCCAATCCGTGGCGCTCGAGCGCGTGGTGAGCGCACCGAGGGTTTTGGAGAAAATCCTAGGGGCGCTTGAGCGAGAAGGAGATGAGCAGTGAGCAGGGTGATTCTGAAATTTGGACTTGAGCAGCAGATAAGCTCACAACAGGCATGGGTCTTCGAGAATCTAGGCTCGAGCGAATAGTAGGCAAGAGGCAATCTCAGTGTAGAAGTTGATTTGGGAACGGACAGCCACGGGCATAAGATGATGTAGCACTTTGATAAACAACACCCAATATCGGTACACGACTAAATAGGGTTACAAAATATGTCAATCACAAAAATGGCTCTAACACCCATACTCATGAACAACCTCATAGCTTCCATGTTTTTGCATCGTGCTCCACAATGCAGGGCACAAAACCCTTTGGCATTGCTGCTATCCCTCACCAAGGCAAACTCGGGCATCACCTTCTCCAACTGGTCTTGCTTCTGTCTAAGTGCAGATAAGTTGATCACACTTTCACTAGAGTGAGTGCATTTGCTTTGATAGTTTGGGCATCTCCTCGATTTCCATGACTGATGCAGGGGTCCTTCGCAGCTTCAGATCCATCGCTATCACTAGATTACCTTCTTTAAGTTTCTGCATCACTCAACTTGTGACGGAACAGATTTTTTTTTTTTTGCAATCCGCCATTGATCTCCCAGAATTGACACCAAGTTTCGGTGGCCAGGTCCGGGCTGATCGTGCCTTCCAAATCACAGGATTATAGATGCCGTCCAAGACTCATACACAAAGCGGAAGTCAATCTATTATCCAACAGAAGCATTTACATTCATTCCCATGAAATTCATTTCCGAATACAACTAGCCATGAACGTCTAATCGCAAAAGTTTATCGAGTCTAACAAATTATTACACTAATTGCTTCTTCGTGGTGATCGTCCAAAAGGTGCTTCTGAATCCTTACAAACTCTTCAGATAGGTTCTAATCACTTCGTCTCGTCATGCACAAGTTCTAACTTTCCATCTGAGGGGGCAAAACAGAAAACAGTGAGTCGGAGCTCAACAAGGTACATGCAAATTTTTCATAAAATGTTCATGCTGTCAACAGTTACAGGTACATATACAGAATATCATTTGGCCGGAATCATGCAGAACACTTAGAATGGTAAAATGCAGGAAATCATGCTTCATATATATCATACGGTAGTATTTGGCCGAACAAAAACTAATCAGAAAGTCGGAACAGATAATACTTGAGCATAAAACAAGGCCGGTCACAATTTAGCTTCTTTTATTTATTGCTTAACGGAAGGGGGCTTTAATCAATGATAGATTGTGCACATCTTCTCACAGTTATGGCAATACCTCATTGTACAAAGTCTCGAGGACGGCTCTCACTTCCTCCTTGTACAAAGCTCCGAGGATGGCTATCACTACCTCCTTGTACAAAGCCCCAAGGATGGCTCTCACTTTGGTTATCATCGATTATTACTTTAAGGTCCTAAGGCATGCCGGAGAACCTTGTCTCCCAAAGGCTAAGGTTCGAACTTATTTATCTTATTATGAAGCCAGTTCACATTTTCTTTGTTCATTCCGGATGGCCATGTCACAATGCCGGTTTCAAAATCACATAATAAGCCGATTTCAAATTTTCAGTACAGATGCCGGTTTCAACCATGATACAAGGCTGGTTTTAAAAATTACATTGCAAAGGCCGATTTCAAAATTGCGATACAAGGCCGGTCTCAAAATCACAGAGCAAATGCTGGTTTCAAAAGTACAGTATAAATGCCGGTTTCAACCATAATACAAAGCCGATTTTAATTATAATATAAGGCCGATTTCAATCATTTTACAAATCAAGGCCGATTTCAAATTTAACACAAGATCGGTTTCAATTATAATACAAGGTCGGTTTCGAAATCACAGTGCCAATGTTGGTTTCAAAATTATGACACAAGGCCGGTTTCGAAATCACCGTACAAATGCCGGTTTCAAAATACGTTAAAAGGCCGGTTTCAAAATTACCGTATAATTGCCGATTTCAATTGTAATACAAAGCCGATTTCAATTATTCTTGACCGGTTTCAAAATTATAAATATAAGACCGATTTCAATTATTCTTGGCCGGTTTCAAATTAATATGCAAGGCCGGTTTCAAATTAATATGCCAGGCTGGTTTCAAATTAACGTGCAAGGCCGGTTTTGATATTTACTTAAGCCGATTTCAAATTATATTATAATGCATTTAAGCAAATTTGGGTAATGCAAGTGTCATTTTGTTTCGATGGAACTTTTTCATTTTCATGTGCTGAACTTTAAACATGCACACAAAGTTAAAAGAATGATCATCCGAAGGCATGCATTCGAAGTTAATATAACTTATCAATCATGAACTTAAAAACGGTATGCATTTAATCTAAATGGGAAGGAAAACATACTGACTAGAAGCTTTGTTTAAAGTTTGGAACTCCGAGATTCGGAAATATAAATGCTTAAGCATGAACTTTAAAATTGGGCACACGAACTTAAAAGAATGATATCCGATACACTTGGGTTATTCTCAAGTTAAAACAAAGTATTGGGGATGAACTTAAAACAGGAGGGGTACACTTGCTTCTTATACGTTAGGTGGGAGTAAGTACTAGAAGCTTTTTCTCCTTTTACTTCCCACTGCTCTTCTTGTTAGTTCCTCACCAACTTCCTTGATCGAAACCGAGGGTCTAGGGGGAGGGGTTAGAACTAATTAGGGATAAGCTACCTACCTCGTACTTCTTCTCAGACGTTAAGTGGGAGTAAGTAGTCTAAGTTACTTACTTTGACACTTCTTCTCAGACGGCCAATGAGGTGGTTCACCTACTTCATTTAGTTAGGGTCTAGTTGGGTTCTAACTAATTAGTAATGCTGGTCCTTGTCTTTAGTCGCCCTTAATTTATTCCAGTAAACTCTTTGGTCAGTATTCAGGGTTGGCCATCGTTTCACTTCTTTTATTCAAGGCCGGTCAACCTTTCTCAAGGCTGGTCAACTCTTTAGGTTGGTCAATATTTTGATGCTGGTCAACATCCAGTCAACATCATAATTTTCGGTCAACCCTTACTCAAGTTGGTCAATATTCTAAAGCCGGTCAACCTTACAAGTTTCGATCAACTTTATCTATTCTGGACTTCAAGCAGTCCGGTCCTATAAGGCCACTCCGGTTTTAAGTGTTATAAGGCCACTCTGGCCTCCGGAGTTTGTCATACTCTTGGTTTTAATATTTTATTCCGATTTTAAGTTTTCTTTTGAAGTTGGGATCTCACACATCTTGTAGTTAATCTCTCTTTGACCCTTTTATTTGGCTCTATTGGACATCTTCCAGTTACAAGTTCTACAAGCAACATGCTAAAGGAATAGACATCGCTTTGGGCAAATCCAAACTCTAATACTCTGGCTTGGAGTTTTCTGTGAGTGGAATATTTGAAGCCTTTATGTCTCTGTGGATTATTGGAGGATCAATGTAAGTATGCGAATAGGTAATTGTATGAGCTACATCAATAGTAATGTCAAGTCTTACAGCAAGCTCAAGCCCATCTCCTCGAGTACCATCCAAATGTTCCCTATGTGTTTGATTACTTACATACTCCACAATAATAATTCTTTCATCTCTTTGCTCTATATACCCATATGCGCTTACCAAATTTAGATGTTCTATCTTTGACAAGGCAAGAATTTCAATCTTGAATTCTACAGTTAAACGGTTGTTATATTGGTCCTGTGAAGCTTGCGGAAATAAGAGACTGGTTTGCTCCATCCCATTGATCAAATTTATGTCATCAATCTAACCAAAATCAGACAAGCCAAGTCATTGGAATAACAGCGAGGCTCCATCTCAAATAATCTCAATTACATCTAGGGGAAAACGAGGTGGAGAGTGATAAGCAACTTGCTGGGTCGTCAGATACTTCCTCCGATAACATGCTGTGACTAGAGTAGGTACCATCATATAGGGTTGTGTTAGAGCGGAACCCATGAGTAAGGTCTGGAAGATCTCAAGATGGCCCTCAAACTCAAAGCGAGCTCATGTCAAGCACTGGTCAATGCTAGGTAGGAATGAGTGAACGATACATGTGGGGGATTGTTTCTCAGGTGGACTGCATGTTGCACCATAATCCTCTATCGAATGAGGTAGGACCATTTGTGTGCTGCGCTGGGCACTAAAACTCCCTTATTCCAGAAGAGGCTTCTAAAGGTACAAACATCTCCATCGATATAGAACCTGGCATTAATATTATCCAGGACCTTGGCTAAAACAACGAAATTTTTCCAAGAAATGTCATCAAATATTTTCACCATCTCCGGGCTTGCACAATTTGCAGGAGCTTCATTATGAAGCCGAGGGTTGATAAGCAAGGTAGCTACAAGAGCGATTATTGATTTTACTTGTCTAATATTCTAGTCATGAAAGTGAAATTGCCGGCTGAGATGACTTTGCTCGATCACTCTTGGATTCTCAATTTGTTCTTGCGGTTTGGATCCAAAAACAGAAAGATGGGCATCATAACAACTGTTTAAAGTACCTCTGTCACTGACTCCATCATTCACAATGGAATTAGGAGTAGGATTGTCAGTGCCAACGGATGCAAGAATGCCCGTGTGTAGCGCCTCACCCTCGAGGTCAAAACAGCAAATTCAAAGTCACATTCACAAAAGACATTTGCAAATTTTGTGAAGGCTAATGGGGGCAGATGACTATAGTAGTATTCATTGAATTTAATCGATTGATCCCGACTGGATTTGTAAACTCCACAGCCTAAAAATCTGGAAGACTAGCCTGGATCTAGTTAGTGGTTAAGAGAGAAATACTCACAGAGTTGTCCAGTTCTTGCAATAGTTGGACGGGAGCAAAATCACGAGTTTTTCCCTGATCATCTTCTGAACTTACAAAAGCACTGAATAAGTCTCGCAAATCCACAAATCCATCCTAGCGTGTTGTCACTGGCTTGATGCTAGCGAGATTAAGAATCGTGGGAGAGAACAACGGAATGTTGAGCTTGGCCAAACGAAGATGGGAGGTGATTTGGGCATCAGTGGGTGCGTGAAGCAGGGCGGGTGAGGATTGAGCATTTTGGGAAAAACTATTAGGGACACAAGTCATGATCGGTGACAGAGTGGGAAGAACTGGAAAATTTGAGGACGGTCCGGGTTGTTGTTTGATTCAGTTTGGTGAGAGTAGGGTTTCATTGAGGGATTGTGAAATTTGTGCCTTAGCGGTAGCAATGGTGGCAATTTGAGTGTTTGGTAGAGTTCGAGGATGGAAAGTAATGGTGGAAGAAGTCACGAGTGGTGAAGGGTGCGTTGGTAAGCTAGGGTTTCACTCAATTTTGTTGAGCGATAGAAGGATGTCAGCAATAGAGTGTTGAAGATGCTTGGTTATGGAAGTAAGGAAGGTAATTCTTGCTGGATGTTGCAGGACGGTTGCTGCAACGTCCGTCATCTCCTTTGATAGCCTTGCAATGGAGGCTTTGAGTGCTTCGAGTGCTTGGTCTTCCGTCGTCACATTCTCTACTTTTGTCTCAATGAAAGCACCAAATGATACGTACTCCATGGCTACAACTTCGAAATTGAAGGCGAGACGATGAGAGTGCAGGGGAGAGGGGAGTTCTGGCAGAGGAAACAGATGGTAAAAGAGAGAGGGGGGTCAAGAGCGAGAGAGAAAATGAGTGAGAGAGTGACAAAGAGGAAAAACAAATCAGAGAAAGTATAGTATATTCTTGCTCTCAGGAAGGATAAACAACATAGATATATACACCAAAGGTCTAGCAGAGTAATTAACTAACTGAGTGTCATGTGTGCATGCTAACAGAAGTATAAAACTGACCATATGCAGTAACAAAAGAGAAATAATAGAAAACAACATGTGTGTAGGGGTAGGGAGGCCTAATAAAAATAAATGAATATAAGCTCTAAATTTAGGAGGCGGTTGGACGATCCGAAAGTTTCTGCGTTTTACGGTGGTCGGAAGAGGAGGTACCACAGCTACCAAGGGTGAATTAATGAGCCTCGTACATTCGGTGAATGAGCTTTCGAGGGTTTATCGATGAGTTCATAACATATACTGTCAACCTTCAATTTCTGTAGCTGTGGAGACTTTACTTCCAAATTAATGTTTAGATACATTTGCACAATCAAAGACACCTTGAGATCTCAATCAGTGACTATATAACAACTCAATTACATCACCAAAAACATGCTAGATGCTAAAAACTGGCACAATCTTGATGCTAGTTGCTAGATGGAAAAATCTCAATCGCATCTCATTTGCGCTTGATGCTAGATCCACTTTTTGAGCGTTTGCTATAGTAGCTGTTCCGAACTCCTTGATGATGAACTCGAATCCTTTATCAAGTCTCCAGTTCAATCATCAAGCAACAAAGGGCATCATGATATTCTTCAAATATTGGATGTGTCTCTTCATTGCTGCATATGTATTGGGGACCCAAATTCATTCACGATTGTTCGTGTTTGTACCTCATTAAGACTTCCACCGTTGCTTTTGATAATTTTCTTCCCACCATGTAATCTCGTGCCACCTTCGTGAATCACGGTAGAATATACTTGCTTAGAACCTCATCACATAATCCCCTAGAACTCATAATCTAGATAATGTGACAACAAAGAATGCCAGCATAGTTGAAATGCTTACATAAACATTCATATTTACTACCTGTAATATTTACCACATGCATTCCACAATTAACTTACTTACAAAAAAAAAAAAAAAATGCATTCCACAAGTGCAATCGTTTCCCCTAAAACACAATTGTATGGTATATTTCGCGTCATCATTATCCGGCAATAATGTGTTGAGCTTAATGAAATGTTTTTTCATTATCCCTTCCTAAAAAATCTCAAACATTGCCCATGTGTAAATAGATATCGCA
Organism: Nepenthes gracilis; assembly: GCA_033239525.1. Taxonomy (NCBI): domain Eukaryota; kingdom Viridiplantae; phylum Streptophyta; class Magnoliopsida; order Caryophyllales; family Nepenthaceae; genus Nepenthes; species Nepenthes gracilis. Next base: position 671,048 of record BSYO01000039.1, on the reverse strand, counting down.
TGTTCACATAATGAATGCTGTACTTTTCATCTTAGGTAGCTTATCCTGAATGTGAAAGTTCGCTTCCAATTTCGTTGTATTGTAGGTCATCTACCGCACATTAGAAGTGATTAAAGAAACGTGTTAAATTGACATCTAATTTCACACACGATCATAGTTTAGTATTGTACTCTCACTCATTTGGATTGTTCACTTACCTACACAAAAATAACCCCTTTGTAAACTCGTTATCTTGAAGACCCATAGTATGGTTTCTCAAACATGATCAAAATTAAATTGCATATCAATTTTCCCAATCACTATTAAGTGATTTTTTAGTTTTTTTATTGTATTTTGATTGGTGTGCCATATGCATAAAAAAGTAGTATGTGTTTGGTAGGACTACAGAAATAACTAACATTATAACAAAATCTTATTCTGTGAAAAGTGTATTTAGCAACTTTCCTTACTGGAAAAATGTCTCAAACAATTACTAAAATAAATATGATATCTGATTGTACAACAGCATCAGTGTTACTACATGCACTGCGATGGAACTTATTCATTTGTCTATAACATGGTAAAAACTAAACCTTGGTTGGTGTCAAAAAATGAGAAAGCCGCCACCTATATATGTCAAATACCTTCCGGTCACTAGTCGTTTAACCGCAAAAACTGCGTTACATCCACACCTTATCTCGGCATGTTCTTTTTTATGCTGACGACCTTATTTTGTTGGTGGGCAACGGGCGGCCTACTTACCAAATTACAGGAACAGTTATCACCTGTTGGTCGGAATGGACCGCCAACTAATAGGGACACAATAAGTACTGTAAAGTAGAGAGTAGAGAAGAAAAATGAACACCAAATTTTACATAGAAAACCCTTATGAATCAAGGAAAAAACCACGGGACACTAAATCCACTAAGAATCACTAAATATGAGAAAGTTATAGGAGGCGAAAATAAGAATAAAGCAAAGTAATCAAGACTCTTACACTTGTTTCTCTCACAACTCACTTTCTTTTTCTTTCTCTTCTCTTTTACACTCTTATTCAATCTTGGCCAGTATCTTCTCCTTCTTCTTGTTTTTGCCTTTTCAATTCTCTCTCTACTACTGACCACTTCTTCTATGTGCAAAGTGCACATACATATACACACGCCCATTACCATAGCTTAGTGATTGGTGTTCAATTTTCAAAGTCTGCTTGCATGAGCATGCCTAGTCCTACAGCAGGCGGCGCATGCCTACTTCTATAGACCGATCAGCCTTTGGAGTCCCGAGAATGACTTCCACCAACCACCCAGAGGAGTAGGTTAATTGTACGTCTTTTGAATATGACAGTCGTTTAAATCTTCCAAATATGGTATGTCAATTTTGTTGTCCGTCACTTTACATTAGCCGGTCAATCATATCATTGACCGGTCGAAGTAGCCCATCCCGCTCCTTCAGACGACTCACAACATATGACGGTCAACATATTGACTAGAGAAGTTGACCGAAAGAGTTGACTTTGGTCAACTTCGTTGATCGGAATTTTTTCCTCCAAGTACATTCGTGCTTTGTTCAAATCCTACGGACTTCCACACGGAAGTGATCCCACCATATTTACCACATACCTAATATTTGCCATTCTAATGGGTTCTCTCCGTGTTCAGATGTCTACCTTGCATACAAACGCTAAACCCTAGTGACCTAGCATACTGTAGATATTAATAATGGACGTGGTTTGTATCCTTGCCCTCTAGCTTCCAAACGCCAACCAATTCTCTAGCATCTGATTGAACAATTTCATTTGCATGGCCAAACACTAACTTACATAAGCAGCAATGTAAGCAAAAATGGTCACGCTTAAATATAAATAAAAATAGAGTAACCTTCAGAATTTGAGTTTCTTGTTAACGTCCCTAGCTGTTTTCTTTTTAAAAAAAAAAAAAAAAAACAATTTGTCCCATCTAGAGCTCCCATTAGGTGAAATGTTGAACTTTATTGTCTTCCAAGTTATGAGGGAGACTTCTCTGTCGATGGAGTAACAATCAATTGGAGAGATATTACAGTCGATAGTATATTAAATAAGGACTTATTTTGATAGATAACTGGCTCAACCAATTGCTCCCAATTACAGATGCATAAGGAGAATAGCAAAATCCAAGGATGTCGAAACAGAAAACTGAAATCAGAGCTAGCGGCAGGATCGCCGGACGTGTATTCCTGCTGCGTTCAGGTTTTGACGGTCCTACCATTAAAACTGAAAACTAAAATCAGTAGTTTTTTTTTTTTTTTTTCATCATATAAAAGTCAACTGAAACCATACCCCTAGAAGAGAAGGAAAAAAAAAAAGGATTAAATTTAGTATATATTTGATGGGTTCAGAGATACGTGGCCCAGCCCAATTCTGAATCCACAGGAAGAACCACATTGCCCAGGCGTATTCTGTGCAGCCCAAAATCCAAACTGCACAGTTCCGGTTGACCTGGCAAAAATAAGCCCCTGGATGGACCCACGAGCACAGCCCAACAGCTCCCTTGAATAAGAAGATGCTACATAGTTGATCAACCAGCGTGACCGCTATCAGCGCATCGTTTTTTTAGTTTAGGGAATCAGGATTAAAACTTAAAACTAAAATCAGTAGCGTTTTTTGTTTTTGTTTTTGTTTTCATTGAATAGAAGTCACCAGAAGCCACACCCCTAGATGAAAAAAAAAACCAAAAAAAAAAAAAAAAAGGGATTGAATTTAGTACATATTACAGTAGTTCTCAGACAATGATGGGTGACAGCAGCGGCGTTATAGGCAACAGGTGCGGGCGGCAGTAGAAGGTGAACCCAAGGATGTGCGCTGCTGAAATCCTTTGTTTGTCCGACTCTAACATTAAAAAACATCATAGTTTCTTCGATATTAGATTTTTTTAATAATTAATATTTCAGAGAGGCAATCACTTCCAACTACACAATATAATAAGAATTATCGAGGAATAACTCAGTAATGAATCATTATTTACGCTGGATCCCGTCCAAACAATTGTGCTGCCTATGCAGCAGTGTCTCAACAGCCACACATGAAATCGTAATGTCTGATCAATCAAGTTCAGCTACCTAATTTAAACTCGTAGCCTTAATTTGAATTTTCATTCTTGAACACCAGCGTTATTATTATTTTACTCAGCTGCAAATGAACATGAATTTGAGGCAGGGAGAACTGTTTTTGAGGGGATCATCCTCGATAGTACGCCATATGTCTAGATGCCCTGAAAATAGAAGCAGAGCCGACAGGGCGGTGTGTCTTCTCAAGCTTGGTCTCTGAACGGAGCCAAGACTCGACCATGGAAAGAAGATTATTTGTTGAACTATTGTTACTCTTCTCCAGCTCCTCTGATAGTTTTGCTTTTCTCCTCAGCTTCCCATCCTGGATGTACGCCACATCAGTTGCCCATGTCTCCAGCCCATCAAATATATGCGTTGCATAAACGATTGTCGCTCCTCGCTGTTACAGATCACGGAAACTTACAGGTTTAAAGGTATCATTATATGTATTTTCCCGCAACAGCCCAACAATTGAGAGAAGTCCTAAGGAAAATGCCCGGGCATGTGGTTTGCATGAATCGTATTGCACATCACCATTTAACTACTATATTTCTTTTCCCGATAGTAGATCCCATGTATCAAATTAATGCCACTAATACCGAAGTTATAACTGAAGGGAAAGCAAAAGCATGACTAGAAGATGCATGTTTCCTGCTAGCGCTCTTCTTGAATTTGGCCAACTTTTTACTAGACAGCTTTATTGGCTATTGCTTTTTTTAACACTGCTTAGAAAGACTCTTCTATAGAGTTGGTTGAACCATCGGACTACATAAAACTGGAAGCTTATCTCTTTTCAAATGAGCTAATTTTCATAGCCAACCTTCTAAGCTATCAAATTGAAAGAAAAATCTTTGGTTCAAAATGGAGAGATTATAGCAATAAGAAAGTAATTTCAATAGGAAAAGAAGCGAGAAAGAGAAATCATATGTTAAGAGTGATAATTTCCTTTTATTTAAAGGAGGAAACAACCTTCGTAGGTTTGATTTACACAATGTTTTGAGAAATACTTACCATCCAAAAGAGAAAGAAATAGAATTTTAAATGCATTGAGAATGGGCTAGGCAAAGAAGAGTGCAATGTATTAACAGGAAAATTGGTTTAAATCACATCCACATACAAATTTTAATCACATGGTCTTAAGTCAGATGCTGGATTAGGATTGGCTAAACAATAATATCTTTTTCTCCACAACCCCCAAAAAAAAAAAGTTATGCGCTACTCTAAGAGTTTGGATGAATTGATTTCTCAGTGGGAATTCTTGGCTCGGATTCTTACTGTATATATCATTTTTCCAACTCAACCAATTAACTTTAATACTTATCATTGATTTTCATGTTTATGAATGTGGGCTTAATATATTCTCATAAAGCGGTTATATTTTAGGGATAACTCTCCTAATGGTGTGCCATTAGTAGTGGCTGACATAGTCCGCAACTAATGATTGTTTAGTTGAGCCCGGGTTAACTAAGAGTTATGGTTAGATTGTCATGTTTGACAATCCACTCTATGCGTCTCCCTTGGAGTATCAATATTCCAGTCTGACTAGTCTTCTATCATCTGTCCAATGGCAATCCACCTACCTGCTAATCGCTAATCTGTTTGTTTTGAGAAGATGGTTATTTGACAACTTGACAATTAAGATCTTCTAGAAATGGAAATTCCCGACATATTGGGTCTGGATCTCACTGTTTATTTAACAAACCCATCAAACTTATTCCATTTTGCACTTATCTTCTACTAACTAAGAAAAAATGACACTCTCAGGGATAAAGTGTCAGTATTCTATATATATTGGACATTGACCCTCTTCTAGCATGTGTCCAAAATTTCATATTTTTCTAAAAGTTCTTATACATTCCAACACATTTTGAATATGCTTATAACATATTTTGGATATGATTTTGCTCAAAATTGTTATTTATATTTTATATTTTTTTGACAATTATAAAGTATAAAGTAATAAAATTAAAATGCAAACATTGCTTAATAATTTATTAAAAAAATACTATATTAAGTTTTGCACGAGTTTGCACATTTATATCATTATTATACAACTTGTTGGAGATGTATTAACCATGTATATTTATTGTTAAATTTATTATAAAATAGTATTATTTATCAATTAAAAAAAAATAATAACCCATAACTTTAATTAACGTGTCTTCGATGTTTTGTGATCATATTTCTAGAAAAATGGCATATTGGCATGCCGTTCTCCATGACTCGTTAAGTCTACTAATGATGATTAAAGAAATGGCAATGCGACAGTCTTTCATTGTTCTATTTCATTGTTCTGCACAACGTTCCATGTGCAAATTTGGATGTCCTTTCATAGCCAAGGTAATAAGCAGATTCCCCAAGTGGTAAGAGCAGTTAAATCAGTCAGCCAATACCTGATCACACTCTTCTTTGAAGAAGTCGAGTAAATCTAACCGTGACACAACATCAAGGTCGACCGTCACCTCATCTAGCAAAAGAACCTGCTCAGCATCATAATTTTTACTCAGAGAAACTGTTAAATAGTCTGACCAAGTATTTCCCATAAAACAGTCTCAAGAAATGAGATCATAAGGTAAAAAATAACCAGAGTAGTCAGACAACGTGAATCTTGCATGCATTACAAACACAACTTCATAATATAGGCTACAGTACAATTTATTCTGATAAGCATAAAGATATAATAGCAGAATGCACTACCTCCTGGCAACAACAATATATCAGGCAGAAAAACATCCACAGGGCTCACGTATTCACAGATGGCAGAGCTGGAACGCCATGCTCACTTTTGAAATTTTCATGGAATAACTATTTAACCAATCTGGGCTGCTTCATGCTGCAATAGCAAAAGCAACAACGAATGGCTTTTTTTTTTCTTTGTTCTTTATTCTTGGTCCCTATGTTTTATAACACTACCCTCCAACGCAAGTATTAGATCCATTAATTATGAGAGTAACTATCTAATAGTGTTGTCAACCACATTTGGACCACATGCAAACATTGAGACAAAATTTGGAAGAAAACACATCCCATCCACTAGATGTGAAATAGATCTAGTCTGCTGCTTATTGCATCAATCTTATTACCGCTAGAATGCAATTATAGCATAGCAAAAGAAATTGACACAAATAAAGAATAAGCAAAGATACCTTAAAGGGATGAAGAAGACCCATGCAGATTTGGACACGTCTCCGCTGCCCATCTGATACCTTATGCATCCGCCACTGTAGATCAATATCAAGAAGCTCAATTAACTTCTGCCTTCTGTTAGGATCAGTACCTTCAACTGCAGCAGGGAAGAGAAATTAACTCATTGTGCAAAGAGAGAACTTAATTGACATAAAAGGCATATCAATTATAAATTATGTGTTGAACATACAAAGAATCTATTCCAATTAGTAAAGCATATTTTATTAGTCACCAAAAGAAGGGTTTCTATAATTGTCCTTCCAAATATTAGGCTCCCTTTTTCTTCCAATGGTTAAAGTCATTTTAAAAGTGGAGGAAAGAAATTGACACAATATTTCAGTGTATTGTTCTTATTTTAGCTTTCTATATTATAAAGACAAGACTCAACCGTAATGGTTGGGAAGACTAAATAGAACTCCAAAAGAAGGGACAACCACATACACAATCCTTATATGATTATACCCAGATCTCATAGCAGGTTGTACAAATAAAAAAGGCAGAAATAAGAGCTTTTAGGTCTTAAGGAAATTGCCTATCTCACATAATAGTGAAGAATAACATTGCTTTCCTTTCACATGCACACACACTCCCTCTCTCCATCCATTTGATAGAACAACAAACACACCTCATTTTAAGTTGTTTAGCACACGATGATAATGACCAATTTCTAGAGCTCAGTTGACCTGCCATCTAAATACACAAGGCTTGTACACAGCTAGACATGCTTAACAAAGGTAGCAACGTAGAGAAAGAGTTACAGTACCTCCAAAGATCATCTGTTTAGCGGAAATGTCACCTTGGAGAGGAACATCTCCCTAAAATGTCATGTAACAATAAACAGTGATGAATCTTATACCGATACTATCAACCAAATGTAAAATTTATTATCAGACAATTACAAAGAATCCTGGGGAATTAAAGGGCAAACTTTCATGGAAGTATTGTCAAGAAGTAAAATGGCATATGAATCTTCTCAAATATCTAGATCTTAGCAAGTCATCTACTGAGCTGCAGAAGCAGACGATGAGCCAGCCAAACTGTCATGTGTCCTAGGCTCTTCATTGACATAGGCATAATATTAGATGTAGGCCAAATGGTGCCCCTGCATTAGCAAAAAGAATCAGACAGGAGCCAGCCATGTCTTTCTATGGAGGCTTGCAAAAAACATGAAACACCGATAGCCCTTTTATCACAAACCCAAGACATTACAACCATAATTTAGATTCTCAGTGATGACGCTGCACTAAATTTATTAACCAGCATGATAATAAAATCCCAGGATATCCAACATCGATGTTATAAAATCATATACATTATTTAGAACTTATTTAATGTAAATCCTTGCACTTAAGCAACATCTAATTAACTTTTGTTTGTTATTTAGAACTTATTTAATGTAAATCCTCGCACTTAGCAATATCTAATTAACTTTTGTTTGTTATTTAGTTGGGGAAGGAGTTGCTGAATGAAAAGGCGCAAAATGGTCATTATACCTCACTTGTGCTTTATTGGCGTTATTAGGAAGCTTATCTCAAGCTCTATACTTTTGTCTCTTCAATTGTCTCAAGATTTGAATGTTTTCAAGCTGACTTACATGTGTAAGATAAGTGAATCTCGTGGATCCACAAAAATAGGAAAGTTTGAGCCTTGATTAGGTGAAAGATTTGAAGATCAATTCAGTAGAATTTCACTCCAAGATTTAAGGCAACATAAAAGGAAAACTAGGGCAAATGAGGGAGACCTTGGCTATCATTTAAAGGAGGATGTTTCCACACAAAACAGAGGAGGCTGCACACGGCAGAAAAGAAAAGAAAAGAAAGAGGGACAGAGAGGCACTATTTTTCCAAGGAGAAAAAAATTAAAGGAGATGTCGCAGAGAGGCACTGGGAGTCTAGGGGCAGTTCTCTTCTTCCATTTTTTCTTCCTCTTTTCCTTAATCCTTCTTAAAATGATGAATGCCACTATTTTCATGTCTGTTATTCAAACATGAACTAATTCTTCATTACTTGGGTTTTATATATAGCATTTGATTGAAATATATTTTATTAAAATTTATTAATAACACATTTTCTCTTCATAATTGCTTCACTTTATACTTGTGGGGTCCATTAGTAATATGAAACAAAGGGTCATCAGCCGGGCCAACGAAACAAAAGAAGGCCCCAAAACTGTTTAAGCCAACTGAGCATATAAGAGCCAGAGAACTGGAAGCGCAGCATGGTAAGGCCCAGAGAGGGGAAGCCCACCATGGCTCATTGCAGCCGGAAGCCCTACCAAATCATGATTAGACACTGAAAAGGTGCGATCGCAGACCCTGTATGAAGCAGCAGACAGCATCAAGCCGGGAAGGCGCACCAAGGAAATGGGCTTAGTTTGCCTATTGACCACTAAGAGCCACCTAGCTTGTGACCTATGTTGCATGCAATCGCAACTCCAATGCTCATATTTAGCATTACCTAATACAATCAATATCCCCTCATAATCTAGGATGTGCAGTATGGTTGCTAACCAAAACGGCCAAAAACCAAGTCACTACTTGACTCATGGATGAAAACAACTCAAGAAAAAAACCGCCATCTTGGGCAAGTCCTGTTACAAATGGCAACCCCTTCATTATGCAAGGGGGATCAGAAGCAAGGAAGTAGAAAAGAGCACCTTGTTCACCCACTAATCCATTTGACAATTAAAATCTTAGTTCTCTGCACTCAGTTTGTACTTAAAGAGATTCGGAGTGTGGTCCTCGAATTCTCCCATTTCTATATTCACAACGCACACTCTCCCCTAACTCGTTTGTTAAGAGTCTAATACTTATTTAAATATTAGAGAATAATCCATGAAGCGAGTCCCAATTCTTCTGAAATTCTTATTCTAGCTTGTAATTTATAGGATCAGGGTTGAAAGGTTTAAGAATCCAATTGAGAGATTCTTAGGCCGAATCCAGAGTCTAGGTATATATCAATACTTAATGCTTTTAGACATTTTAACACCATTTAAATGATTTCATATTGTTTATTGAGACTGAGAGGAAATGCATACATAATTGATGATGAGAGAAGTAACACAAGTTGTATTGTAAATAAAAATATACTACATGGACTTATACAATCTTGAAGAGATAGATTAAGTTTCATGTATGATCATATATTTTATTCACATAAAAATATAATAGATAAATATTTAACTATAATTTTAACATAACTGGGAGGAATCATTAAATATCACCGTTATCTTAATTGTTATTATAATTGAATATTGTACATGATAAATTGAAAGGTGGTATATAGAAGTGACAGGTACGAAGATCTATGGGCTGGCCCAGAGCGTGATCTACTGAAGGAAGAAAGGCCTAGATAGCAACGGCCCGCCATGAGTCACTCAATGCCCAAGATACAGAAGGCACTGTGAATGACTCAAAGGGTTCGACCGAAACCACAAGTAGCAAATAGGCAATTAGGATTAACTAGCGAGCCGCCCCTGCAACTACAGCTCCAACTCAGCGGCTGACAACCTTTATAGCTCGGCGAATAGTTGCAAACCTGCAGGCGACAATTACTAGCATATTATCCCCATGATCGCTAGGTCACGATGGGCAAGCGTATTAGCTGCAAGCGGCAGCTGCACAAGCACTGCTCCACTAAGTTACACAGCCATAATGCCCAGAGATAGTTGAACCGGCACCCACTCTATAAATATCCTCTCTTCCACAGGAGAAGGGATCTTTCAGGGGCGAGAGCATCCTCTTGGATCAACATATCTCGATCGACCTCCGTTTAGAAGCGGAACTATTTAGACAAGCAAGAAAGCCACCCTTCGACAAGTGCATATCTCCCTCTTTAAAAGCCATTCTTCGATGAGTGCATCTCTCTCTCACAAAAAGCCACTCCCTCTGCTAGTATACCACTCTAAGCTGCTCACTCCTTTAAGCGCACCAAACGAAGCCTACCCCTCCACTGTACACTTAACCCCTCATTCTTGCATTCACGCACTTACCTTCCTCGTATCTTTCAATTCAACTAAGAAAGATCACTGACTTGAGTGTCAAAGGACATACCAAAAAACGAGTCCAGTATTCCTCAGATCTCTTATTTGTTAATTGTAGTATGCAGGATCTAGATTTAAAATAACGAAGACCAGACCCACTACTAGACGAGCTCCTGAATTAGGCGGCTCCTTTTAATTCATTCAGTAATTTGAATCCAAAGACGCATCAAGAAGTACTCAATTGAAATTGAAAATACCCTAATATATCTTTTCATTGAATTTAATCTCATTTTAATACAATTTTCATAGTGATTAGTTATTTGGTTTGTTAGTTAATTATTTCCACATTTCGATTGTTTAAATAATATTTGGATAAAGCTTACATTGATACTTGGTAAAAATTTAATCCCATCGGAGACGATACTCGATTTATTATTTTATTATCTGTTATGATATTGTGCACTTGGGAGTAAGATAGGTTTTTGGAGCCGTTACTAGAGATTGAGTATATTTTGCTAATATCAATATCATTTTATCTTGGTGTCAATTTAACTTGTTCATTATTTGCTTAAGTTTTCTCTTCTTGACTTTCTTTTGTGTTGGCTTTAAGTATAGTTTTTCTAGCTTAATTTGTTTAGTTTTAACCCTAGTGCATATTATATCATGATAAAAACAATTTTTTTAAAAAAGAGGGCCATCATTTAGTTTTGGTATTGTCATTTACTTTTAGTGGATCTTTTTTATAGGTTTGAAGTTATATGAGATGATCTAAAAGTGTGGAACTATTACCTCTAGATCCCAAGATTGAGAGAACATATCATTGATACACCAGGGTAAAGCAACAAATAGCTGATCAAATCCAAGAAGTGAAGAGTCATAGGGCTTTTCGGCAATATGTTGTTCTAAGTGTTCATAACACTTCTTCAAGCATAAGGAGACTAACCATTCAAGCTAATAATTTTGAAATCAAGTTGGCTATAATTCAAATGATTAATACCTCAGTCCAATTCGATAGGATGCTGGGTGATGATCTGAATGCTCACATTTCCAACTTCTTAGAGAAGTGGTACTTCCAAACATAATGGAGTTTCAAACAATGCTGTTGGATTAATTCTTTCAATTTTCACTTTGAGACAAGGCAAACAGGGGTGTCTCACTTCACAGCCACCTGGTTGGATCACTACTTGGGAGGAGTTAGCTTAAAATTTTAGCTAAGTTCCTCCCCCTTCAAAAATAGCAAATATGAGGAGTGACATCACTGCCTTCAATCAATTCAAAATCGAGTCCTTATACGAAACATGGGAGTGGTACAAGGATTTGCTACAATAGGTACCAATCATGGCTTGCGTAAAAGGCTACAAGTTCAAATCTTCCACAATGGTCTTTGTAACAACATGAGAGCCATAATTGATGTGTCAGTTGGTGGAGCACTTGAGTAAGCCCCATGAAGAGGCATATGAGCTTATGAAAGAGATGTCCTCAAATAACTACGAAAGAAATCAAGCAAAGAAGGCAATGGAAGTTTATGAGCTTGAAACATACACAACACTTTAAGCCCATATTTTGGCCTTTCAAAGTAAATGGAGAAAGCAAATGGAGGAGCACATGAAGGCTAATGCCATTCACACCCTCATATGACTTGTGAATTTTGAATCATAGACACTGAGACGGGATACGGACATGACACAGACATGCTGACACAATATCATTCAAAAAACAAGGACAACACAAGCTAAGGACAAGTTAAATAAAATCATGGTTTGTGCTTTTTAAAATTAATGAACACTACTACTTTATACTAAATTTTCAATAAAAAAACATATATCTTATTTTACACACAATGAAGAAGCGGCATGAAACCATATAAAGACAATAGCAATGATATAACTTTCATAAAAGGATCAAGTATCAAATATCAATGACAAATAAATATAAAAGTATGTTACTTTCCAAGTTTCTACAACTACATTTTCTTCATTATCTTTATTTCCATCACCATTATCGGTAAAAACAGCACATTTTAACTCCGACTCATTCAATGAGAGATGTGCAATCTCTAACTCTCCAACATACTTGAGAGAGTTAAATACATCTCCACAAATATCCCTTATCTTACTCTCTTCTTATAACTACTATAGACTTCTTATTGAAAATAGATGAAGATTGCTATGAATAAAAACAAAATCTTCAACATGTGTTGGAATCACTTTATTCATTCTCAATGACTAGATATAGGAATAAATATTCCAATTTTCTCACAATATGATGACAATGATGGTTGCTCAAAGTAGCTTTAAAGCAAAGGTTTGTAACAATGGTGCACTTCTATAAACAACCTACCAACTTTTAAGATTCATATTATATCAATCACTAATAGAGTTAATATCCAAAAATTAATTTGCCCTTGATGAAAAAAATTTTCAAAGTTTATGTTGGCCTTAGCATGATCTTGTGGATTATGGAATTACATTTTTATACATTTCATCCATCATTAAAAAACTTTCGCGCACACATGCACACACACATACATGCTCGATCTTGCAGATTAGGGAATTGAATTTTTTTATTCAATTTATCATTCCTTGAGAAATTTTCAAGCCTTTGTATTGGATCATTGGTCAATGGTTCAATCAATTATTTCTTGAGACTGTTAAAGTTTATACAATTTTCTTTATTTTTGATCTAGATTTATTTAATTGATGAACTCTATGAGTCCCTTCACTAAGTTATTGATTGTTATATTATTTTAAAAATTAAATAAACAAAAACAAAGGGTTAGATTTGAATTCATTTTAGTGTAATGAATGTGTTAGTCGATGATGCGAAAGTGACAAATCATAATATTTTAATTATCTTGGATAAAAACAATGGGCCATGCAATAAAGTAGGGTGTTATTCTTGCTCTATTAGTCAATAGAAATGTTACATACCACATCATAGGAAGTAGAAGATTCTTCTATCCACTTTTTTCATGTCTGTATAATGTAATCTTCACTTTTTTTTAATCATAGTATCTCACATGTCATACACTAAGTGAGATAAGACTTATCCGTGTCACAAGCCCTTAACACATCATATATATGAGCAGTGAAGGAAAGTAAATATGATATTTAGGCAAATCAACTCACAAAGGCTATATATCAATAAGATAGTTTGATTTTATGGTGTTTCAGCTTAGATTGTCCCAGGTTGAGACTTGAAGTTTGTATCCAAGTTTTAGGAGAGTTTGCATCAAGAGACGGGCACAAAGCAGAAGTTTAGCACAACTTTTCATCCAAAAGTGGATGCGTAGTCAAAGTGGACAATTTAGATTTTCTAAAAACTATTGCGAGCCTCGATTTTGAAGATGAAAGGTAATTGGGACAACCCTTTGCCATTAGTTGAGTTTGCCTATAATGATAGTTATTAGGATAGTGTCGGCATGACACATTTTAAAGTATTTTATGGACGAAAATATCACCCTTAACCAATTGGGAAGAAATTAGAGACAGAAGGCTCTAAGGGACAAAAGTGATTTAAGAGATGATGGAGAAGATCTATTTAATCTAAGATGGCTTCAAGTTGCTCAATGCCGACAAAAGAATTATATAGATCGCAAGAGATTCGAGTTGAGCTTTGAAGTTGGGAATCATGTGTTCTTAAGATATTTCCATCTAAGAAAATTTTGAGGTTTGAAATAAAAGGAAAATAGAAGCCAATATTCATACCATTGTTTAAAATTTTGGAAAGAATTGGAGAAGTAGATTTGTTGGATTCTCATGATATATTTAATGTATCTATGCTTTATTATCGAGCATGAGCCCTTAAGGATTAATACAGATTTGACATATGTTGAAGAACTAGTTCAGATTTTAAGACGGCGAGATCAAGTGTTCCGCACAAAAGTTATTCCTTTGATTAAAGTACTGTGAGGGAACCATTCTTACGAGGAAGCTACATGGGAGCATGATGAAGAGATCCTAGATAAGTATTTATATTTATTTTGTTTTATTAAGGTATGTAAATTTCGATGACAGAATTTTAATGTGGGGGAGGGGATGTGAGATCCAAGTGTTATTTGGTCATATGATATTGGAATTAAATAATTATGCAAATTATTAAGAATAATTACGAGTTAGGGTGAGACCTGAAGTTTCAGACTGTTATATTTGGTGCTTGATGGGTGCATGAGGCACTTCTATATGCTGATAGTAGTATTCATTGCATGTGAGGTGTGTAAAAAGGGAGCTCGTGCATGCCTAGCAATATGGATGAAATCTGAGATGTACATGAACAGTGTTCAAGTGTGCTTAGATGAATGGGTCGTGTCTGAGGTACACATGAAGGACACACGTGCAACACCCTTTATTAGCCCCTATGCCACGCATGACTAGTGCTCATGTGCTGGTCTACGTTTATAGGAGACTACAATCATTTTTCTACATACTCGAGAAGAAAGAGAAAAAGGAGAAGAGAGAGATGGAAGAGATTTTAGAGAAAAATTTTCGAAGATATTTGAAATTTAAGTTAAGGCAAATGAATTGCAACAATTGTTCTTCATTTTTTGATGAAATTTCTAAAATTCTTATTCTTGATTGTCTAAAATCTGATATTTGATGTTCATGTCTTTTTTGATGTTTAGCTTGCATGTTTGTCATTCTCTGATAAATTTTCTCATATTTTGATGTATATTGTTCATGTTCATGTATTGTTAGAAAATATTATGAAATTTCTAAAATTTGATAGTGTATCCTTCTTGCGTTCTTTTATTTTGTAAGAACCTTAAATAATCCTTTATGCATCTGCCTTATTTTTGTAAGACTTCTGAGAATTCTTTACAATAAGTTAAGCTAAGATTTTTTTTATTTCTAAATTTTGAAAAATGTACATATTTTGTAGAACCTCGCATATTTCTTTCAAATAAACCAAAGTAAGGAGTTGATAGAAAGTACAAATATCATGAAATGTCAAAAATATATGAACATAAGGTCGTATAAACACATCAATGGATTATAATGGTGGGCAAGGCCCTGGCTACAGGGATGATAGGTAGCCAATCTTTCTACAGGCTTTGAATAATGGAGTATGGCCATAGTTTATGAGATAATTTGTTAACCAACCTTCATGTTTTCATCATAGTAATTGAGGTTTACTATTGGCCTTTGGTTCATTTATTCCAGTGTATATTTCCAATGATCATGCTCATTTTTTATGTTCCACATTTTACTTGTTGAACTTTTAGTTCATCTTGCATTGTCACTCTTCAAACTAGCACACTTGGACTTCTTATGAGTTTGGGACAGGGGTGTTCTTTGTTGGAGGATCTATTAGAAAAGGATATTATTTACGTATTTTGATAATGTTGTTAGAAATGATGTATTGTGATGTTGGAAGAACATATTAAATGTTAGTACAATTTGACATGTATAATTTGATACAGTGTGGCCGTAAGGTACTATATTTCGTTGGTTATAAGTATTGTTCAATTCATACAACTTGATAAGGTGTAAATTATGGATGCCATATTATTTAATTAAATAGATTGAGAAGTCAAAGGCCAAATCAGAGCAAATTTGAGCGTATCATGATATATATGTATGTATATATATGTATGTATATATGTATGTATGTTGTTAAGTCATTAATGAAGCTTTATGTAGCATCATCATTTGGATTTTTGAAATCTAATTTTCATGTTAATAATCACAATCGTGACATATGCATGCATTTTGTTAATGTTACAACCTAGATTATAAACAAAAAAGAAGATCCTAAAAATTCAGAACGTAATATTGTATCAAACTTTATTAGTGATTTCACAACATATACATAAATATTTCATCCCAAGATATGGTAAAATTTACTTCAATTTGATCTTTGACTTCTGCAACTTGCTCAACCATAAAAGTATAACATTTGAATTCAAACCATAACAGGTCCTACTAATTTAACAATACATAAGAACGACCAGACATACGGCCTTGCGGCCATATAGTATCAAGCAATACAAGCCAAAATATACTTAAACATTTAATTTGTTCTTCCAACAATATCACAATACATAATTTCCAACAACATTATCAAAATACATAAACAGCACCCTTTTCAAAATGGACCCTCCGACAACAAACACCTCCAAACCAAATCCCGTAAGCAATCCAAGCCTATTAATTGAAAGGTTGATAATGTAAAGTGAGTTAAAGGTTTAGTAAGTAAATGTGGGACAAAACAATGACCATGATCCTCAAAATATGCAAAGATAAAATAAACCAAAGACTAGCGATAAGCCTCACCAACTAGGATGAAATCATGAAGATCGGTTAGTTTACACATTACCCTCTAAACAAGGGATACATTCCACTATTCAAAACCCGTGAATGAGCTTCCCACATATTACCCTCATTAATGAAGCATTGCCCACTATTATAACCTAAGGGTGGACCTTATACAACCTTATTTTAATATATTTTAACATGTCATGAACTTATAATACATACTTTCTGTTAATTTCTTATGATGGTTCATTTGCAATGAACACATGAACATCTCTATGAAAAATTTACATTTTTCTAGAATTTCGAAACAAAATTTCTTTGCTTAACTTATTGTTAAGAATTTTCAAAGGTCTTGAAAAAATAAAGCACATGTAAGAAGAATTCTTCAAAGTTCTTGCAAAATAAAAGGTATGCAAGAAGGATACTTTATTAAATTTTAGAAATTTTAGGGTATTTTCCAACAAAATATATAAACATGAACAATATATATCAAAATCTGAGAAAACTTATGATATAAGGACATGAATACAAACCAAACATCAAAAAAGACATGAATAAGCATTGGCATATAACTTGGGAACATGGAATCTAAGATTTTAGACTCAAGAAAAAGAAATTCGGAAATTTTAGAAAAAAATAAAGAATAACACTTAAAATTCACTTACTTTAATTTAATTCAAGAAAAAGAATAAGGTACGGCTCCAAAATCTCAACCTTCTTCTCTTTCTCTCTCTTCTTCCATTCTCTCTCTTCTCAAAATCTCAGAAAAAATAAACAGAAAATAGTGACTGAAGTTACTTATATATATAAATTGATGCATGTGTACTAGTCGGGAGCCCATCAAGCGTTGGGCTAATAAAGGCTAGCGCATGTGCATCCTTCATACGCATATTAGGAGGGACCAATTTTACTAGGCACACACGAGCTCTATTCATGCGTACTTGGGTGCCATTTATACCGGCAGGCACACATGAGCTCCTTACATGCGCACCTCATGTGCAACAAATATTGCTATCGATAAATGAGTGTGCCTTATGCGCCTATCAAAGGCCATAACAGAACAGTCCACCACTAAGTCTTAGCGGAACCTTTATTTATCTTTAATAAATCTACTCAATTATTTAATTTAAATATCATACAATGAAATAACGCTTGGATCTCATAGTTAAATCCCATAATCTTACCCATTTTAAGTCTAAAACACTTGTTTTACCCTTTAAGAGAATTTTTGAAGAGCATGATATTGAGCTCTACAGTTTTGCAAAGACCATTGAAGTGTAAGCAGTAGTGAATCAAGAAATTTGGATATGTGGACTATGCATTGTTTCTCCCAAAACCAAAATGAAAAAAAAAAAAAAATTGAAAAAAGGAGAAAATATAGTGTTGTTATGCTAGACACCCTATCTAGAGACATTTTTTAGCTCATTTGTGTCCAGCTAAACGAGGTGCTAAAATACTTCAAGCACATTGGTTCAATAAATGCTGAGGATGATAGCAAATTTTGCCAAAAGATTAGAACTCTTTTCTTAATCATGTAAAGCTTTAAAGTTCTCTAGGTTTTAGGATTCCTATCCCTCCTTTGATTAACAAATTCCATAATCCTAATGTTACAAGCTCGAAAAGACCTTTTAATCTTTAATAGTGCAATTGTCTACATTAGTGGAGAGTTGATATAAAAACAAGCATATGACTTGAACATGGTTGGATTTCTGTGGGCACTTGTGCACCCTGTTTTCTTCTTTTGTCGTAATGAAAACACTCTTCATGGCTCCCTCGCTGATTCAAAGCACTTTCAGCAGCTTTGTTTGGTGATCCTTAGAGGTGGCCATTTGAAAGGCTGGTTATTCTCCCTCCCGTGTTCATGACTCCTCATGGCTTGCATCAGCTTTGTCTCAACTTTGGGAGCCATTGGTAAGCTTCTCAAGTTCAGTTAGCTGGTGCACCATGAGTTTGTCGTGGGTGGCTTGTTTGATTCCACTTAAATACCAGGCCACCAATTGGTCATTGCTTTCTTGCTAATTAAGTACTTGTAAAACTCCTCTGTGTATCTGGTGACATCTTGGTCAAATAGCTATTTGATGAGGTGGAGCTTCCAATACAAAGTTTGAGAGTAGTCCAGGGGAAGAAAGTTTTCAATTTGATCTCCATGTCAGCCCATGTGCTTATACATGGGTGGCCACTGTGGTCTCAGTTTAGTTGGCAATGCAACCACCAAGATAAAGTTGGCCCATAGAGTTTGATAACAACGAAGTGCACTTTCCTTTCCTCAGCTAAGTCTTTCCAATCAACAAGTGCTTCAAGGGTGGCAATCTAGTCCCAGTAGACTTCCGAATCCATCTTCCTTCAAATTCAGGTACGTCTACATGGATGCTTTTATCTACATTCTTCAAATTTCAGGTGATGGCTTCCATGGAGAAAGGAGTAGGATTAACAGTGGGTGGTTGTGTTTGGATTGTGATAGTATATAATGGGGGTGGCTGAGAGGAGCTTAAGCTAGAGTATCCTGCCTCAAATTCATCAGACGATTCGTCTGGGATAAAAAATGGTGAAGTGGGTTGAGGAGTTCGTTAGACAGAAGACTACCTTAACAATTCATCTAGTTGTCGTCAAATTTTCATGCTTTCTCGTCATAGCTCTCCCAATTTGTCCTAGTAATAGATATTCGAGATAAGGGTTGTGCGTCCACCTCTATGTCAGAGTCTTTTGACCTTATCGTGGACTTGCCTTCTCTGATACAAAATGATGCGGATGCATGTTTTAAAGTAAATCGGAACTTTAATTATTAAAGATAACTGAAAATTACAATGATAGAAGTACGGGAATGACTCATCCTCCAAAGGGATTCATTCACCTTTAATAGTTAGCTAAGGGAATCACTCAACCTAAGCATTTATCCAAAAATTCGTTGTTATTTACTTTAACAATATCCTCATTTTCAGCAAAGAACCAACTAAAGACCCCTCCCATCTTCGTCAATTTTTAGAGGTTCTTTGGCATAAAAGGTTATTCATCAGTATGAAGTGCTCCTTTATGAAGAAAAGTGTGGCATTCCTCGACTATGTCATCTCACACGAGGGTGCCAAAGTGGACGAAGAAAATATCTGAGCTATTATTGAATGATCTACTCCACGGACCACTACCAAAGTGTGTAGCCTTCACAGTTTGGCCATCTTCTACGTAGGTTCATCAAAAAGTCCAGTACTTCCCCCATCACTGACTATATGAACAAGGGCAATTTTCAATGGACCGACCTTGCCACCGCTAGTTTCAACAAGGTAAAAAAGATGTTGACAGAAGCCCCCATCCTTCCCCTTCCTGATTTTAGTGAAGTCTTCATGGTAGAATGTGATGAGTCCCATATCAGCATCAACACCATCCTCAACCAGATGGGCTGACCAGTATTCTTTTTTAGTGAAATGCTTAACTGCACCAACAAACGTTATCCCACATATGACTTCGAACTCTATGCTATTATCCAAGCACTCTGGTTTTGGCATTGCTATTTAATCCACAAAGAGTTCATCCTACTTTCTGACCACGAAGCTCTACGATACCTCCACGCCCAAAAGAAGCTCAATTCTTGACACGCTAAATGGGTATCCTTCCTCCAAGAATATAGACCCATTCCCAGATATGCATCTTGGGCTATGAACAATGTAGCTGATGCCATTAGTAGAAAAGGCTATTTCCCCAAGACATTAACCTATGAAGTGGTTGGCTTTGATTTATCATGGCTGGCCCTAAATGAGTAAGGATGTTGACTGATTTGTCAGACAATGCATGACTTGTCAATGCACAAAAGGAGGATGACTAAATCATGGAATGTACCAATCCCTACCCATTCCACAACATCCTTGGAATATCTTAGCATGGACTTCCTTTTAGGAATGCCCAAAACTGGAGCAGGACATAAATCACATGCATTGTGGTCGATCGCTTCTCAAAAATAGCCTACTTTACATCTTGTCATCCTGTTACTGATACCTCTCAAGTCCTATAGTTTTTCTTCAAAGAAATTGTTTGCTTGTACAGAATGCCAAAGACTATAACTTCAAATAGAGACACAAGATTTATCAACTACTTTTGGCGAATGCTATGGGGACTTATTGGAACTGTAATGTCCCACGTCCTTATTTCCGTCAATAGCCATTATTATTATTATTAAATGTGATAAATACATATAAATATACATAGAATCCATACAGTTGTTATGCCATTAGTGGCACCAACATTATATTATAGGAATATAATGACGGTTCTTGTTAAGAAAATATGCCTGCTAAAAGCCAAAATCAATCTCACATTAACTTGCGAAAGCATACATAATATCCACCATAATCTGCGAAAGTAATTCCAAACTAACATCACCAAAAATAGAATACATCATGTCATACTTTCAAAGTTTTACAATGTTATCATATACATATTTTAACTTCAGTTATACTAAGTACATCAAAATTCTAAGCATTTCGAATACATTATCTAAATGTAAAGCATAATTAAGACTTTTATTTTCACTCCTGTTTGTCAGGCATCATCTCCTGCGAGACATCTGATGGATAGTAAAACAACAAGAGAGTGAACTAAATGCTCAACAATGCACAATATATACAAGAACATGCACATTTATACTAAAAATATATTATCGGAAGTAATAGGAGTCATAATGCATATATAAGCATGAAATATGAACGGTAACGTTTTCCTGATGCATTCAATTTTCTTTATCTTGTTCTTTTACTATTTTACAATAAAAACTTACTTAACCTAAAGGACTAGAGCTAGTAGGCCTTACCAGCTAATAGAGCAGACAATCGAGGAAAGAATTGTTTTCAATCCACACAATATCCTTGGTACTAAAGGTAATTCATCGATTATCACTACAATATCCTAAGGCATGTTAGGGAATATTAACTTCTAAATAAATCCTTGATCCAATTTCTTAATTCCTTTTTAATTCATCGTGGAAGCTCTACACTTGTTCTTGGTTCTTCTTCTTAATTTTCTCAATTTCGGGAGAAAATAATCATACTTCTTTATATTGTGTAAGGCTTCCACACATGGTATGGGATTTTCAATAGCCTTAGATGCAGTGTCTTAATATCTCAAATTTCAATTATATGGAGGGAGCAGCTACAAGGCTTCGGTAGCAATTTTATTAATGAATTCTAAAATCAACAATTTAATGCTTTAAAATAAGCTGTAATCCAGTACAGCCGTGCTGAAATTCCAA
The DNA here is from genome assembly GCA_033239525.1 of Nepenthes gracilis. Taxonomy (NCBI): domain Eukaryota; kingdom Viridiplantae; phylum Streptophyta; class Magnoliopsida; order Caryophyllales; family Nepenthaceae; genus Nepenthes; species Nepenthes gracilis. Next base: position 649,334 of record BSYO01000039.1, on the reverse strand, counting down.
CAACTCAACATCGGTTGAATTTAAGCAAAGTATTGTTGAAATTTCAGCAGTTTAGTATGTGTGATTCATCAAAACATAAGGAAATCCAATATCAGGAAGCTGAAAATTCAGTATCCAAATATTAGAGCTGCAGCAATTAGTAGTGGAACAGCAAGGTCTTGCAATTTTTACATATGCTGAATGGTGATTTGGTTATATAGTAATTTGGCAAACAGGGAGAAAATCAGAACTAGCAACTGTGGTGTAGCAGCTGGTTCAGCAAGCCTCAAAACTGATTTTTACATGCTGAAAAATCAGAACCAGCACATGATATATCAGCTGGTTTGGCCGCCAATTTAACAGTCAGTTCAGCCGCCGGTTCAGCTGTCTCAAAACTAATTTTTCTATACTGAAAAATCAGAACCAGCACATGATACATCACCTGGTCCAGCCACCGGTTAAGTAGCCAGTTCAGCCGCCTTAAAACTAATTTTTTTTACATGCTGAAAAATTAGAACTAGCACATGATACATTACCCGGTTCAGCCACTGGTTTAGCAGCCGGTTCAGCCGCCTCAAAACTAATTTTTTATATGTTGAAAAATTAGAAGCAGCACATAATACATCACCCGGTTCAACAGCCTCAAAACTGAGTTTTTACCTATTCTAAGATGATGATATAGTAGTGGTAGCATGGTAAAGTAAGAAAATTAAGTATTGGATTAACAATACTTGAAAATAATCAGCAAGAATTAGCAACAAGTGAAGGAAGAGCCAGTGGAGTACTTGCCTTAAACTGAATTACCTAAAATTCAGCTGATGCAAACCATGGAATACTGAATTTCTTTACCTCTCTTTTGCCTTTCGGTTCTCTCCTCTCTTCTCCCTTTCATTTTACTTCCTTGCTTCTACTCTCTTGTTGCCTTAATATAAGTTAAAGGCTGGAGTTGCTGAATCATCCCTTATTTGGATGTGCTGCTGCCAGTTCTTCCCGAATTTCTCCTAAATCAGATTAGTGTCCCCTAAGTTGAGGCTTCTAATTTTGCTGAATCAGTCCTTAAATTTTGCTGAATTGGTTCCTTGTGATGCTGCCCTGTGTTGCTGTTTGGTTGGCCCTAAATTTTGCTGATTTTGCTGCCTGGTTCTGCTGCTGTTATATCATTTTATACGTTGCTGAATTATCTTATTTTGCTGCTGCTGCCGAATGCCACTGCTGCCCTTTTTTTTTTTTTTTTGCTGTTGTCTGCTTGCCGTGCTGCTCTCCTACACTGTTGCCCACCAATTTAATTATAAGACATGCTGAATCATTAGCTCTCTTTTAATATAGCTGAAGCATGCTGCCCTTTTAATTCCTTTGTTCAGCTGCTCCACCGAGTGCTGTTGCCCAGATTTGTTGCTAATTAATCCTTTTGTTCAGCTACTCCACCGAGTCAAATTTTTAAGGTATGCTGAATCAGCATGCTACTGCTCCGCCACATTTTAATGTAAGTTGTTCTTAGCCAACCGAAATTAAATCGGCTGCTAACCAGTTCCATTGATTAAATTTACGCCGTTGCTACTTCCCGGAGTAAGCCTCTAGCTTCCGGGTTTTCAATATAATTAACGTAATTATGAAACTCAATTCCTACAATCCAGCCCCTTACAAAATTTTGTCCTTAAAATTTAGAGGAATTTGCATACTTTAAGGAAATAGGTGAGGAGACTTGTTCCGGATTTCATCTTGTCGTTTCTATGTGGTCTCCTCACGTGAATGATTTCTCCATAAAATTTTGACTAGTGGGATGGTCTTTATGCAAAGCACTTGATCCCTTTGTTCTAAAATTTGCACCGATTCCTCCACATACGATAAATCTTCGCTGATGATCAAGGGTTCATAGTCAATAACATGTGTCGGGTCATATATATATTTCCGAAATATCAATGCATGGAATACATTATGTACTTTTGCCATACTTGATGACAATACTAATCGATAGGCCACTTCTCCGAACTTTTTCAGAATCTCAAAGGGACCAATAAACTTTTGATTTAGTTTTCCTTTCATCCCAAATATGGATGTTCTTTTTGATGGTGATACTTTCAAAAAGACATAATCACCAACTTCAAATTTTAGCTCTGATCTCCTCTGGTCAACGTAGTTTTTGTCAACTTTGGGCCACTTTTAAATTCTCGTGGATCAATTTAATTTTCTCAGAGATTTCCCGAATAATTTCAAATCCTAATTGCCATCTCTCACCAGTTTCCTCCTAGTGGATTGGAGATCGACATTTTCTTCCATATAAAACTTCAAATTGTGCCATTCCGATGCTCGTTTGGTAACTGTTATTGTAGGCGAACTCCGCCAGAGCTAAGTGATTATCTCAATTACCTTTCATCTCTAACACCGAAGCCCTTTTGATAACTACTCGTTTGGTAACTGTTAAGGAGATGCCTCAGGTTGATCAATTATAATGCAGAAGCTAAGAATTGGTTTAGATTAATTTAAGTTGGGAATTGTTAGTTATAGCTATGTTTTAGTTATAGGTCTCTAGTTAAGACCACAGATTAAATTTTATGTGAGGAGCTAACCTATATATTAATATTTGACCAATAGGAATTGTAAATAACAAGTCGAAGAAGAAATACCTGATCCAGTACCGGAACTCAACTTGATAGAGAAGTAGAGTATCTAAATCTACTAGGACGGATGACCGATGAGATGGAATCCTTGGCACCACGGAAGTTGGTACCAACCCCAACCCCAGCTCTAGCCCCAGCAAATCCAGGAGCATCAGACTACGATTGGTTTACCAATGAACGGGTGCCTGAGTTTAGGGGGGATTTGGATCCAGCAAAGGCAGATATATGGATCCGAAAGCTTAAAAAGGTCTTCACAGTCTTTCATTGTCCCGAGGAAGACAAAATGACGTTTGACTCTTATAGACTAGAACGAAAAGCAGATCATTGGTAGGCAATATAGAAGAGAGCCTTGGGAGTTTGCGAGACTCAGACAAGGGAACCGAACGGTAGTAGAGTACGATGCGAAGTTTGCCGAATTGTCTTGCTATACTTCTTACCTGGTCGAGGATGAAGTCAGAAAGGCCAAGAAGTTTCAACAGAGTTTGAAGGATGTAATCAAAAAGTAGCTGGAGGCTTTAAAGCTACAGACTTATAGAAACATGTTAGACCGGGCACTTTTGTTCAAAAAGAATCTAGAGAAAGAGGAGTTTTTCAAGAAGAGAGCGTCCAATTAGGGAGGCCCGAGTACAGGATCAAGCTTAGGAGCAGGAGGAACCGTTGAGAAAGCTAAAGTAGTGGATAAAGGAAAGAGCAACACTGCAGTTCAACCAATACCATGCTTGCAAGCAGCAAAACCAACATGCCCTCAGTGTGGGAGACAACATCCAAGAAAGCCTTGTCATTGATTGATTGGAGTTTTCTTAAAATGTGGACAACCGGGCCATTTCATCAAGAATTATCCCTTTCCTAAGCCGAAGATAAAGAAATCTGCTATCTAGGGCAAGGCTTTTGCAGTTACGATCCAGCAGACAGAAGCATTGCCAAATGTTGTGAAAAGTACTCTCTCCATTTGCGATGTTCCAGCTCATATGTTGTTTTACTCGGGGTCTACGCATTCCCTTGTTTTTCCTAAATCTATATTTCATCTAAAATCACCCTCGAGGATTTTAGATTTCTCCTTGGTAGTACCAACACCTATGGGTTCATCTATGATTACGGACATAATGTACCTGAGATGTGTGATTCGGGTGAATGGGCTACAATTAACTGTAAATTTGATTTTGTTAGATATGGATGATTTCGACGTAATTTTAGGCATGGATTAGTTAGCAAATTACCATGCCAGTGTAGATTATTTTCATAAACAAGTTTACTTCGCTATCCCAGGATGTGAGACATTTCACATTCGAGTAAGACGAAAGGAAATGCCTTATCTAATTTCGGCTCTACATGCCGAACATTTGATTAAAAATGGATGTCAAGCATATTTAGCCTATGTCAACATGATTGGGAGTCATGATGTGTCGACAAAAGATATACCGGTGGTGTATGAATTTGAGGACATTTTTCTGGAGGAATTGCCTAGCTTGTCACCACATCGAGAAATTGAGTTTGAAATTAAAATTGTTCCAAGATCGGGCCCCATTTCAAAGACACTGTATAGAATGGTGCCCTGCAGAATTGAAAGAGCTAAAGCAGCAGTTGCAGAAATTGCTAGAGTAGGGCTTTATTAGACCAAGTGTGTCTCCTTGGGAGGCACCGATATTATTTATGAAAAAAGACGGAACCTTACAGCTGTGCATTGATTATCGTGAATTAAATAAGATCACAATAAAAAATAAATATTCGTCACCTGAATTGACGATTTATTTGACTAACTTCAAGAGACTCAAGTATTATCAAAAATTGATCTCTGTTCAAGATATCACCAATTAAGGATTAAGCAGGAAAATGTGTCAAAGACAGCCTTCCGAACAAGGTACAACCATTACGAATTTTAGGTTATACCATTCGAATTGACTAATGCCCCCATCAACTTTTATGAATTTAATGGACTGGGTGTTTCAGCCGTATCTGGACAAGTTTGTAGTAGTATTTATTGATGATATCCTAATTTATTCCAAAAGCTATAAGGAGTATGAGGCACATTTAAGAATTGTGCTCTAGACTCTTTGGAAGAAGAAATTATATGCTAAATTGAAAAAATGTGAATTTTGGCTCGAAGAAGTGACATTCTTGGGCCATGATATTTCAAATGGAAGCATTCTAGTCGACTCGAAGAAAATCGAAGTTGTTACCAATTGGAGTCGACCTACGACGGTGACAAAAGTTTGGAGTTTCTTAGGTGTGGCAGGTTATTACCACAGGTTTGTGGAGAATTTTTCTAGAATTGCTATGCCTCTCACTTAGTTGACAAAGAATAAAGCCAAATTTTATTGGACGGATGAATGTGAGCAGAGCTTTCACGAACTAAAGAATCGACTAATGTCTGCTCCAATTTATCAATTCCAGAAGGAACGGGTGGATTTGTAGTTTATTGCGATGCTTTTAAGACTAGGTTAGGCTGTGTTTTAATACAACACAGGAAAGCCATTGCCTATGGGTCAAGCCAACGAAAAGTTTACAAGAAGAATTATCCGACCCATGATTTGGAATTAGCAGCAATAGTTTTTTGCACTAAAGATTTAGAGACACTATTTGTATGGCAAGAAATTCCTTGTATATTCAGGCCACAAGAGTTTGAAGTATTTATTCTCGTAAAAATAGCTGAACATAAAACAGAGAAGATGGATAGATTTCCTAAAAGACTACGACTGTGAAATTCGGTATCAACTGGGGAAAGGCATTGTAGTGGCTGATGCCTTGAGTTGTCAGACGTATTTTACAAAAAGATTGGAGATTAAAGAGATGGAGATGCTCAAAAGCATGAAGCAATGTAACATTCAAAGATACGCTCAAGGCAACCGGATGATTTTATCATACCTTCAAATTCAACCGAAGATACAAAAGAAAATCAAGGATAGCTAGATGAATGATCCATTTCTAGTAGATATTGCTAGAGATCTAAATCGGGACTCCCGGGCTGATTTCCTAAAAGACTACGACTATGATATTCAGTATCAACCGGGGAAAGTCATTTTAGTGGCTGATGCCTTGAGTTGTCAGATGTGTTTCATGGCAAGATTGGAAATTAAAGAGATGGAGATGCTCAAAAGCATGAAGCAATGTAACATTCAAAGATACGCTCAAGGCAACCGGATGATTTTATCATACCTTCAAATTCAACTGAAGATACTAAAGAAGATCAAGGATGGCTAGATGAACGATCCATTTCTAGCAGATATTGCCCAAGATCTAAATCGGGACTCCTAGGTTGATTTCCTGAAAGACTACAACTGTGAAATTCAGTATCAATTGAGGAAAGTCATTGTAGTGGCTGATGCCTTAAGTTGTCAGATGTGTTTTATGGCAAGATTGGAGATTAAAGAGATGGAGATGCTCGAAAGTATGAAGTAATGGAACATTCAAAGATACACTCAAGGCAACCGGATGATTTTATCATACCTTCAAATCCAACCGAAGATACTAAAAAAAATTAGGGATGGCCCGATGAACGATCCATTTCTAGTAGATATTGCCAGGATCTAAATTGAGACACTAGGGCTGATTTCTTGAAAGACTACGACTGTGAAATTCGGTATCAACCGGAGAAAGTCATAGTAGTGGCTGATGCCTTGAGTTGTCAGATGTGTTTTATGGCAAGATTGGAGATTAAAGAGATGGAGATGCTTGAAAGCATGAAGCAATATAACATTCAAAGATACGTTTAAAGCAACCGGATGATTTTATCGTACCTTCAAATCCAACCAAAGATATTAAAAAAAATCAAGGATGGCTAGATGAACGATCCATTTCTAGTAGATATTGCCAGAGATCTAAATTGGAACTCCTGGGCTGATTTCCTGAAAGACTACGATTGTGAAATTTAGTATTAACTGGGGAAAGTCATTGTAGTGGCTGATGCCTTGAGTTGTCAAACGTATTTTATGGCAAGATTGGAGATTAAAGAGATAGAGATGCTCGAAAGTATGAAGCAATATAACATTCAAAGATACGCTTAAGGCAACCGGATGATTTTATCATACCTTCAAATCCAACTGAGGATACTAAAGAAAATCAAGAATGGCCATATGAACAATCCATTTCTGGCTTAGATATTGCCGAAATCTAAATCGGGACTCCCAAGTTGATTTTAATGTTCGTGCTGACGGAGTTTTAAGATTTCAAGATAGATTGTGTACCAGATAGTAAGGAATTGAAGTAAGAAATCATGAAAGAGGCTCACCGATCCAGATATACCATTTATCCGGGAATCAACAAGATGTACCAAGATATAAAGAAAATATTTTAGTGGAAAAATATGAAGAGAGAGATAGTGACCTATGTAAGAAGATGTTTAGTTTGCCGGCAGGTAAAAGCCGAACGAAAGAAACCATTTGGTTTGTTACAACCATTGTCTATTCCAAGTTGAAAATGGAGAGACTTAACTATGGATATCGTGATGAGATTGCCGAGAACATCAAAGAATCATAATGCTATTTGGGTGATCATAGATCGGCTCACGAAATCAGCACAATTTTTAGCAATTTGTATGACTTATCCGAGGGATCGATTAGCTCGGATTTATATTGATGAGATCGTTAGATTACATGGTGTGCCTGTGTCTATTGTATCAAATCAAGATCTGTAGTTTTTTTTTCAAATTTTGGGAAAGCCTACACCGTGAATTGGAGACGGAATTAAAATTGAACATTGCATACCATCCGCAAATAGATGGCCAATTGGAGCTCACCATTCAAATTATGGAAGACATACGAAGGGCTTCGGTGCTAGAGATGAATAGTAACTGGGATAATCACTTAGCTTTGGCAGAGTTTACCTACAATAATAGTAACCAAACGAGCATCGGAATGACATCATTGCAGCTCTATATGGAAGCAAATATCAATCTCCAATCCAATGGAAGGAAACTGGTGACAAACAGCTATTAGGACCGGAAATTATTCAGGAAACCTCTGAGAAAATTAAATTGATCCACGAGAATTTAAAAGTGGTCCAAAGTCGACAGAAAAGCAACGCCGCCCAGAGAAGATCAGAGCTAAAATTTGAAGTTGGCGATTATGTCTTTCTGAAAGTATTATCATCGAAAGAAACATCCAAATTCGGGGTGAAAGGAAAACTAAAGTCAAGGTTTATTGGTCCATTTGAGATTCTAAAAAAAGTCGGAGAAGTGGCCTATCGGTTAGCATTGCCACCAAGCACGACGGAAGTATATAATGTATTCCATGTATCGATACTTTGAAGGTATATACATAACCCGACACATGTTATTGACTATGAACCCTTGATCATCAGTGAAGGTTTATCGTATATGGAACCGGTGCAAATTTTAAAACAAAGGGGTTATGTGCTTCACACAAAGAACATCCCACTAGTCAAAATTTTATGGAGAAACCATTCACGCGAGAAGGCTACATGGGAACGAGAAAATACATGGGAACGAGAAAATGAAATTCGGAACAAGTATCATCATCTGTTTCCTTAAGGCATGCAAATTCCTCCAAATTTTGAGGACGAAATTTTGTTAAGGGGGTAGAATTGTAAAAATTGAGTTTCATAATTATGCTAATTATGTTTAAAACCTGAAAGCCGAAGGCTCACCCCTGGACACAGCAGCGGCACAAATTTAATTAATGGAACCGGTTAGCAACTAATTTAATTTCGGTTTGCTAGAAACAGCTTATATTAAAATGTGGCACAGCAGCAGCATGCTGATTCAGGATACCTTAAAAATTTGACTCGGTGGAGCAGCTAAATAAAAAGATTAATCAGCAACAAATCTAGGCAGCAGCACTCAGTGGAGCAGCTGAACAAAGGAATTAAACGGGCAACATGCTTTAGCAATATTAAAAGAGAGCTAATGATTTAGCATGCCTTATAATTAAATCGATAGGTAGCAGTGCAGGAGAGCAGCATGGTAAGCACACAAAAAAAAAAAAAACAGGGCAGCAGTGGCATTCGGGCAGCAGCAAAATAAGATAATTCAGTAATGTATAAAATGATATAATAATAGTAGAACCAAGCAGCAGAATCAACAAAATTCAGGGCCTACCAAACAGCAACACAGGGCAGTATCACAATAAACCAATTCAGCAAAATTTGAGTGATTCAGCAAAATTAGAAGCCTCAACTCAGGGGACACTAATCTGATTTAGCGAAAATTTAGGAAGAACTGGCAGCAGCACATCCAAACAATAGATGATTCAGCAACTCTAGCCTTCAACTTAAATTAAGGCGATGAGAGAGTAGAAGCAAGGAAGTAAAACGAAAGGGAGAAGAGAGGAGAGAACCGAAAGGCAAAAGGGAGGTGAAGAAATTTAGTATTCCACGGTTTGCATTGGCTGAATTTTGGGTAATTCAGTTTAAGGCAAGTACACCGCAGGCTCTTTCTTCACTTGTTGCTAATTCTTGCTGATTATCTTCAAGTATTGTTGATCCAATACTTAATTTCCTTACTTTACCATGCTGACACTGCTGTATCATCATTTTAGAATAGGTAAAAATTCAGTTTTGAGGCTGCTAAACCAGCAGCTGAACCAGGTGATGTGTCATGTGCTGGTTATGATTTTTCAACATGTAAAAAAATTAGATTTGAGGCTGCTAAATTAGGTGACGTATCATGTGCTGGTTCTGATTTTTTAGCATACAAAAATTAGTTTTGAGGAGGCTGAGCTGGCTGCCACACCGGCAGCCAAACCGGCTGATATATCGTGTGCTGGTCCTAATTTTTTAGCATGTAAAAATTAGTTTTGAGGCTTGCTGAACCAGCTGATAATACATCATGGCTGCTGAAACTGATTTTCTCCCTGTTGGCTGAATTACTACATAACCTGATGGGTTCGGAAAACCCGGCCCAGAAAGAAGGTCCATGAATAAAGTAAAGGCTCAATAAAGTTCAGTATAATTAGAAATTCAGGAAACATCCAAGTAAAGCTCACTCAGCAGCCCTTGCTGATTCGGCCTAACGGTTCAACAATTTCGACCCAAAAAGCGAGCCTATAACCGGCTGGACAAATCTCTACAAAATAACCGTCATACAGCGCAACCACCCACTTCCTGGTAACCAACCGTAACCAATCGATCAGAACAGCACAACAGCCTTATCCTGTTCATGGGCGGTTGTCAATCCAACCGCCCTTCACCTCTACAAGTACCCCTTTATTCTGGCGGCCAAGAGCGGGGAATCCGGATTAAGGATAAAAAGAGGAGGAAGAAAATGCAAAAAAGGCTCTTCCATCCAGCCTTCCTGGAGTCATGTGCTCAGTCTAGAAGGCCATGCCTAAGGAGGACAGGATATTCGTCCTCATTCAAGGGATCTCTCTCTCTCGTCTAGGAAGGCCCTGTCTTCCAGTTCCAGAAGCCATCTCTCCTACAAGTAGTCAAACCTCTCAGGAGTCTATCCAAGCAAAAGCTCTTCATTCAAGTTATCTTCCATTCAAGCGACCGGCCATCCCTCTAAAGCACTCCAGTAATACTTAGACAACCGTACAATCTACAATAGCGCATATAAGATGTCTCTATGTGGGCATAGCTCTAAGCCGCCCCTCTACCAGACGCATCTCTAAACCGCCTCTTTGCGGACGCACCTCTAAGCCATCCATTAACTGGGTGCACCCAAACGCTCGATCCATCGATACATGCATCGTCCATGCATCTTTCTATTTCCTTAGAAAGATTTTTAACTTGAGCGTCGGAGGAAATACGATGGGAGCAATTTTCGCCGTCCTCTGACTCCTCGTTTTCAGTTGTGTTGCACATAATTCAAGTTTGAAACTATGGAAACCAAATCTGCATTAGATCGACCCAATGTGAACATCAAATTTGCGGCCCCCTAAACCGTAGGACAACCTGAATTCATGGAATACAACATAACCAAATCACCATTTTAGCATATATAAAAATTGCAAGACTTTATTGTTCCACTACTAATTGCTACAACTATAATATTTGGATGCTGAATTTTTAGCTTCCCAATATTGGATTTCCTTCTATTTTAATGAATCACACATACTAAACTACTGAAATTTTAGTAATACTTTGTTAACATTCAACCGATATTGAGTTGTTGGAATTTCATCAAAGCTGTACTGGATTACAGCTTATTTTAAAGTATTAAATTGTTGGTTTTAGAATTCAATAATAAAATTGCTACCGAAACCTTAAAACTACTCCCTCCATGTAACTGAAATTTGAGGTATTAAGATACTACATTTAAGGCTATTAAAAAGCCCATACTATGTGTGGAAGCTTTACACAATATTAAGAAGTATGATTATTTTTTTCAAGAATTGAGAAAATTAAGAATAAGAACCAAGAACAAGTGTAGAGTTTTCACAATGAATTAAAAAGGACTTAAGAAACTGGACCAGGGATTAATTTAGAGGGTAATATTCCCTACTTAGGATATCGCAGTAATAATCGAGGAATTGCCCCTAGCACCGCGGAGGAAAGAAGGCGGCTTTTGGCCCTGTCTACTGGGTATAAAAATATGTACTACCCACCTCGGGGTGTAAAAGGAGGGACGACCTTAGATTGTGTGGATTAAACACAATTTTTTCCTCGATTGTCCGCTCCGTTAGTTGGTAAAGCATACAGACCCTGGTCTTTTAGGTTAAGTTTTTACTGTAAGACAGTAAAAGAATAAGATAAAGAAAATTGAATGCATCAGGAAAATATTTTCCTTTCATATTTCATGTTTATATATGCATTATGACTCCTATTACTTTCGATGATATATTTTCAGTATAAATGTGCATGTTCTCGTACATATTGTGCCTTACTGAGTATTTGGCTTATTCTCTTACTATTTTACTACCCTTCAGATGTCTCGCAGAAGCTAATGCCTGACGAACATGAGTAAAAATAGAAGTCTTAATTATGCTTTACATTTAATAATGTATTCATAATGCTTAAAATTTTGATGTACTTAGTTTAACTAAAATTAAGATATGTACATGATAACATTATAAAACTTTATAATTATGACATGATGTATTCTATTTTTAGTGATGTTAGTTAGAAATTGCTTCCATGGATTATGGTAGATATTATGTATGCTTCCACAAGTTAATGTGAGATTGATTTTGATTTTTAACAGGCATCTTTCCTTAACAAAAACTATCATCATATTCCTATAATACAATACTGGTACCACTGATGGCATGACAACTATATGGATCCTGTATATGTTTATATGTATTTATCACATTTAATAATGATAATAATGGCTAATGACGGAAATGAGGACGTGGGACGTCACAGGTGATACCAAAGTAAAAACTTACAGTAAAAACATTTTCTTGATGCATTAAGTTTTCTTTATCTTGTTCTTTTACTATCTTACAGTAAAAACTTACTTAACCTGAGGAGCCAGGACTAGTAAACCTTACCAACTAACAGAGTAAACAATCGAGGAAAGAATTATTTTCAATCCACACAATCTAAAGCCTTCCCTCCTTTTATACCCTAATGTGGATGGTACATATCTTTATAATTAGTAGACGGGGCCAAAAACCACATTCTTTTCTCCACGGTGCTAAGGGCAATTCCTCGATTACCACTATAGTATCCTAAAGCATGCTAGAGAATATTACCCTTTAAATAAATCATTGGTCCAATTTTTTAATTCCTTTTTAATTCATTGTGGAAACTCTACACTTGTTCTTGGGTCTTCTTCTTAATTTTCTCAGCTCCGGAAGAAAATAATCATACTTCTTAATATTGTGTAAGACTTTCACACATGGTATGTGTTTCGAATAGCCATAGATACAGTGTCTTAATACTTCAAATTTCAGTTACATAGAGGGAGCAGCTACAAGGTTTTGGTAGCAATTTTATCAATGAATTCTAAAATTAACAATTTAATGCTTTAAAATAAGCTGTAATCTAGTACAGCCTTGCTGAAATTCCAGCAACTCAACATCGGTTGAATTTCAGCAAAGTATTGCTGAAATTTCAGCTGTTCAGTATGTGTGATTCATCAAAACAGAAGGAAATCCAATATCAGGAAGCTGAAAATTCAGCATCCAAATATTAGAACTGCAGCAATTAGTAGTTGGACAGCAAGATCTTGCAATTTTTACATATGCTGAAATGATGATTTGGTTAAATAGGAATTCGGCCAACAGGGAGAAAATCAAAACCAGCAACCATGGTGTATCAGCTGGTTCAGCAAACCTTAAAACCAGTTTAGCAACCGGTTCAGCCGTCTCAAAACTAATTTTGACATGCTGAAAAATCAGAACCAGCACATGATACATCACCTAGTTCAGCTACCGGTTCAACCGCCTCAAAACTAATTTTTTACATGCTGAAAAATTAGAACCAGCACATGATACATCACCCAGTTCAGCCACCAGATCATCAGCTCAAAACTAAATTTTTATTTATTCTAAAATGATGATACAGCAATGATAGCATGGTAAAGGAAATTACGAATTGGATCAACAATACTTGAAGATAATCAGCAAGAATTAGCGAAAAGTGAAAGAAGAGCATGCGGTATATTTGCCTTAAACTGAATTACCTAAAATTCAGCTGATGCAAACCATGGAAAACTGAATTTCTTCACCTCCATTTTGCCTTTTGGTTCTCTCCTCTCTTCTCCCTTTCGTTTTACTTCCTTGCTTCTACTCTCTCGTTGCCTTAATATAAGTTGAAGGCTAGAATTCAACTTTTGGTTCTCTCATTGCCTTTCGGTTCTCTATTCTCTTGTTGTTTCTACTCTCTCGTAGCAGCACATCCCTTGTTTGGATGTGCTGCTACTGGTTCTTCCTGAATTTCCCCAAAATCAAATTAGTATCCCCTAAGTTGAGGTGTCTAATTTTGCTGAATCATTTCTTAAATTTTGCTGAATTGGTTCCTTGTAATGCTGCCCTGTGTTGCTGTTTGGTTGGCCCTAAATTTTGCTAATTCTGCTGCCTACTCTGCTGCTGTTATATCATTTTATACATTGCTGAATTATCTTATTTTGCTGCTGCCTGAAAGCCTTTGCTGCCCAGTTTTTTTTTTTGAATATTGCGTGCTTGCCGTGCTGCTCTCCTGCACTGTTGCCCACTGATTTAGTTATAAGACATGCTAAATCATTAGCTCTCTTTTAATATTACTGAAGCATGCTGACCGTTTAATTCATTTGTTCAGTTGCTCCACCAAGTGCTGCTGCTGCCTAGATTTGTTGCTGATTAGTTCTTTTATTCAGCTGCTCCATCAAGTCAAATTTTTAAGGTATGCTGAATCAACATGCTGCTGCTGCCCCATATTTTAATGTAAGTTGTTCCTAGCCAACCGAAATTAAAACGGTTGCTAACCAGTTTCATTGATTAAATTTGCGTCGCTGCTGCGTCCTGAGATGATCCTCCGACTTCCGGGTTTTTAACATAATTAGCATAATTATGAACTCAATTCTTACAAGAACAAAGCTTCAATTTTCGAGTACATGTGACCCCCAAATTAACGGACAAATTGAGGTCATCAACAGATGCCTTAAAGTAACATGCTTCACAATCTCATCCATGGCAACCCCATAACTCGGGATGCGGTCATAGCACAGGCTGAATTTTCACATCCAATTGGGCACATAACCAATCCACCCAATTATCTCCCTAAAAAGCCATTTATGGCCGAAATTTGGAGCAATTCCACGGCCACATTTCGACACGTGAGTATTGGAGGCAGAAGAATTAGCAAACCACATCTGAGGCATCCATATGCAAGTCAAAACCAATATGGAGAAAGCTACCACCAACTACAAACAGGTAGCCAACATCCACAACTAGCACATCAAATTCAGTGAAGGTGACCTTGTCATGGTTTACTTATGAAAGGAGTGTTTTCCAGTGGGAACGTATCACAAACTCTAGGATGAAAAAATTAGCCCCTATTGGTCACTTAACAAGATCAATTCAAGTGCCTATTGACCCAAGTCCAACTCCCAATCAGTTTGGGGATTAGCCCTAAGTTCAACATCGCTGACCTAAGTGACTACTATAAATCTATCTTTGAAGAACCCATTGAAGCTTCTAACCCACCTCCACCCGCATCTACCGACTTTGATATACTGGACTCCAAACAACGACAAGCCACCATGGAAGTTACACTCGACATTTGATCTGACTCAACCATGCGACCACTTTACACTGGATTACCAATGCGGAATTGATGTACCCCCAAGTGCCTCTAAAAGATGTTCGTCACATCCTTAACTTGAGGACAAGTTTCCCCAAAGAGGGGATGATGATGCAGAATAACTCACAATTCACTCACACCCTCACACATTAATAAGTTCCATTGCTTAGGAGAAGGATGTCCCAAACCTGGTTGCCAGGAAGACAGCATTCTGCCCAAAAGAATGAGTCCCATGTTGCCTCTTTCCTTCCCAAGAACCAGCCCAGCCATGCACCAATCTTCTTTCCAAAGAACAACTGTGTCATCTTTCATTAATTTAGATTAAGTATTGTTTACTTATTTAAGGTAGTGTAGTATCAACATTTTAGGCAAACTAAGCTTCCATCAAACTTAAGTGAATCATCTCCTTAACCCAAAGTAGTAAGCCCACTCATGGGAAGTGAATACCAACACTTCAATTGGATGATTCTCTAAGCTAACTATCAAGGTGAGTGAGCCGCTTTAAAGAATGAATGATTTCCTTACTTTTGTCCTTGTAATTTTTAATTATCTTTATCAAACAAAGTTCTAGTTTATCCTTAAACACACATCCGCATCAATTACTCATTACGATACTATGTACTTGTGATTATGACAACAAACATCACCAAATTAGTTACTTACACAATCATATACATACTTATGACGAGCCTTTGAGTCAGTATTCTTTTGTACAAACTTTACAAAAATTATGAAAAATAACTCTTAAGCACTAAACAAAAGATCCTCCTCTGAAGCTGATAATCACCAGAAAACAACTTCCAAACCTACCTTCATTGTCACGCAATGTCAAGCCTATAAATTTGAAATATGCAGGGATGCAAGGGTGAACAGCAAGTATTACCATAATCAAGGCTCAATAAAAATACAACAAAGATACAAAAGCAACGTTCATATTAAATATACAAAATTTTTGAATGATCAGCCAAAGTATATCTCCAATGGATGATCATATAAGAATGTTGAATATCTAGATATTATACCTTGCACAAGAGGTTGCACGCCAATATATACCCTATGGACGAAGTTAAACAAGCCTTCTAAATAGTTGGACATGTCATAGACTATCCCATAATCCATCATTTCCATTATCAAATCCATGTTTTAAAGGTATCAAACGCAGTCATACATTTAGGGCATTTCCACAACATCAAAAAGCAAGATTTCATAATATGAAAATCGAATATGTAGTAAAGCATCAAATTTCAGCATAGGAAGCAATTTCATGAATGAAGTTTATAATAGAATTCAGAAACTCAACATAAGAGAGAAGAAACCCATAGGAATCACTTGCCTTACAAAAAGTTTAAGCTTTGCAAAGAAAGTCTCGATATTCTCCCACACCAAACACTTTGGCTATTCACCTTTCTTTCTCTCTTTTTGTCTTAGAACTGATTCAAAATGAGTAGATAAAGTACATTAACTCACAAATACAACACAAGCACCTCAAGCATGCACCTTAATCCTGCTCATGCTTGCAATGTGTGAAGCTAGGGCTGATCAATAACCTCAGTTGGGACCAACATTTATGCCATTTTATTACCTGATTGGCTACCAAAAATAATATGGCAAAATTAGAATCATAAGGCAGCTGATGAACAAAATGTCTATTGGCCGCTCAAGCTAAACTACTCGGGCAATCCTCAAATGAATGATTCTGGATCAGTTTGGCTTAAGCAGAACTTAAGCGAAAGGTCTTCAGAATTCCCTAGCTCAAGTGAACCTTGAGCGAATCCTCTTTGGAATCTTAGCTCGAGCGAACTTCACGTGAACCTCAAATGAAACCTCTCTAAAATTGCTTGGCTCTAGCGAACCTCTAGAGGATCTACACTAATATAACTTGAGCATTCAACAAGTGGACATCTACCAAAACCCCTCAAATTTTTGCAACTACTCAAAATTTCAGATATGCACATAGTTAAAAGTCCTTAATCATTATTACACGTAACCAATGATCGATATCACAAAATTGGACATTGCACTTTTCGCTCACCATGGTATCATAACCAGAAGAAAACAAATGTTAGTTTACTCAAGTTGGTTCAAAACCTCTCTGCATCAAGATTTTAACTTAGAACAACACTTTTTGGAAATGGAATCAGACCTGGCCTGTATAAAACTTTCTATTGGACTCCAATAGATCATGTACTCTTACAAAGTAGCGCCATCCATCAGAGCATGTAATGCAGAAAACAAAAGGCATTCTTCCTCATAATATTTTCTCCCCTCTCCAGATCATCAAAAGTACCATATGAAGCACATGATAATATAAGATCCCATCCTAGGCTCCACCCCATTTTAACACCAGACAGAGTGTATGCTTCAGGAGGCTATACCATAAAGAAAAACAAACTGATCTCATCAACAAAACCCCCATAGCAGATTTCGCAATGACATATACACATGGACACACAGACTCAGATGGTGAATACAATGTGGAACAACAGTTCAGTTCTTAATCACCACAATTGTTGAGTTTCCAGGCACAGTTCTGGCAGAAAATCTCTTTTCAGCTTAAACATAACCATACAGCAATCCAGCAGGTTTCCAGTACAAAAAATAAACCTTGACAGAGTATGCAACACAGTTTGAATCCCAGATTTCACAAACATAGCGCATATGTACAAATCCCATGAAGTTCTCTATGATAACACAAACTAATAGTTCAGGAGGAGATAACAGGAGTGGTGAAGGTGACTTCAAGCTGGTGGTGGCATAAGGATTTTTCAATTGGTCATGATGGAAATAGTAAGGATAGTTTGTCATAAAACAGAGGCACTGTGACAGAGAGAGAGCAATGGGAAAAGAGGGATGGTA
The DNA here is from genome assembly GCA_033239525.1 of Nepenthes gracilis. NCBI lineage: Eukaryota > Viridiplantae > Streptophyta > Magnoliopsida > Caryophyllales > Nepenthaceae > Nepenthes > Nepenthes gracilis. Next base: position 631,758 of record BSYO01000039.1, on the reverse strand, counting down.
TGCAAGGTGGTAGTCTAAAGCATAGAATTACAAGAGAAACTGGGGGAGAACAAAGGCCGGGAGAGGAGTATGCTATCAAATAGAATAAAGGCACTTAGAAGAGCTTTGAAGTGGTAATTAGTTGTTTGATTTTTCACTATCATTTTCCTTTCTTGGGGGATTAGGGGGGTGGTTTCATCATCTATAGTCATGGAGGGAGCAATAGGCAGCAGCTTTGTTAGTAAAGATGTTGAAATGATAGTGATGCTGAACTGCTGAGGGTGGTATATTGGTGGTCGAGATGGAAAATTTTCAAAACTATGTGAGATGAAAAAAAGAAGAATATGGTGGCTATTATCCTTCATCAGGTATGGTTACTCCAAGGCAGACTTTTTGTTGAAATTTGACACCAGGAAAAACTGCAACCAGATTGACCTACATGACACCCAAACCATCAAATAACAATCCATATGACTTGCCAAATGGCACTAACTGCCATCCAATCAGTATGCTATGCTCCGCCATCCAAAAGACAAGCAAAAAAATAAACATGTGATACTGATCAAAAATTCTGAGACAGATTAAGGAACTTACTGCCGAGCCAACAGTTCTACTCCAAGATCCGCCTAGATATGATAAATCGCCACTACAAACCAGTTGGGTGTCATGGAAAGCTGAAGAGCTTAGCACCCGAACAACTTCCCTTCCACCAACCATATGTTTTCCGGCCAATATCTTTAACAAGGTTGTCTTGCCTGAGAAATATAGATAAAGCTTACAGTTAGAAGAGATACTAGTTTTCTCATTGGAATAAAGACAAAACATGTAGTTTTCTTGGTCTAACAAGCGTAAAATGCTTAAGTGCCAGCATCAAAGGAGGTGACAAACCATCCACCCACAAAGGTTTTCCAAGTGCAAATCAATAAACACAATTCGGATCTACAAGTCTGCAGTAATTTTAAAGGAAAATATGCTCCTAAATTAAATTCTTCCAGCTTTTAGAAGAACTTTGGCTGCATAACCAGTCATTCTGCAATAAAATTACAATGTAAAGTGGAAAGATAATATTGCTAAAAGTAATATATTAAAGTATAATACCACAATAAGCTAGAAGTAGTAACCATAAGTGAAGTCCTTTTGGATGGTATCTAAAATTAAGCACAAGTTGAAAGCAGTATCATGACCTATCCATTGAGAAAGTTTCATGAAATAAGAGTGGACGGGAAAACTGAAAAGTTCTGATTGTCAGCAGACAGGACATTTGCCCGCTGAACTTCTTGAGAATGCTACCATGAATTGTACAAAATAGTGAAGAAATGGGTCATGTGGCTCACTGCTGACCCATATAGTGTAACTTGCAATGTTGTTGTATATTGCTTGATAATGGATCATAACAAAAAATAAAATAATTTTTTTCTTTTACAATATTGAATCCTCTTTATAATAAGTTTTCATATTGACAAAGAATCTACCAGCAGCATGAAAAAAACAGGGAACATTGCTCTACACTATAGTTTTTGTGGAACAACATTCCTTTGCTCTCTACAGGGCCGCATGGTTCACATGGTATTCCAGTTCCATGAAGAACCTAATCTTTTGCAAAATCCTCTTTCATCCATAATTCTTAAGATCATGGGCCAAACACTATCTCAATCTCCTCATTGAATTCCAAATCACAGGCTTTGAATTTTATAGGGAGGTTATCAAAAGATTTTTTACAATCCATATCATGTTCCAATAAAACCACCAAGGATGTTTAGATCTCGGCTGGGATTATAGCAGGGGATGGTAGACGGAAAATATAGATGTGAATGGGCGGATCTTATAATATACCCCAAAGTTTTGCATGAGCAATATCCTTGATCAATGAGATGTTAGGTGAAAAGGTTGAGCGTGAGAAATCGGCCTGACAATTAGGATTAGGCCCATAATTGAGGATTACTAGACCATTCATAAGCCCCTGACCTTCCTAGAAGGTAGGACATAATAGACACCCATCTACGCATTTTAATTGACATGTTAATACCTCAGTAGGTTCAAATGCAACTATGATAATTTGGTTCCACACTCAAAGGACTAACAACTTTTCCACCCTCTCCACCACTTTGTGCTTGTGACTATCTTAACACCCCTAGTCAGAAGCTATGCCTTGGAATGAAAGAAAAATGCATGTTTTTGTGGCCATGACAATGAGTTTCTAGCATTTTTAGCAATGCTGCAAATGATTCAAGGCAACAATTAGTGGCTTTGTCATTGGATTTTGAGCCATTGTCCTGGCTCAATGGTAGGGTTTCTTATTGTGATCTAAATATTATAGGCTTAAACTAAAGAACTCTTTGTACATTGTGAGATAAGGCTAACAAATCTAACCATCCTCTCATACCCACTAGTATGAGAAACTCACACTGGCCTGCCCTTCATTTCTGGGCATAGTTTAAGGCTCCACGAGCAAGTTGATAAGGAGATGTCCAAAGGAACATAAGGATTTCCTTCTTCATTTCCCAAATCCAACATCTATAGTTACTACCAGATCTCTGTTGGTTTATGAATAAATCATTCTCTTGCTAGTTTGCACCAAATCATCTTAGGTTTACCCATACCCTCCCTCTTTTATCACCCCCTCCCTTAATAACATAACCCTTCCCATTGATACACCATTTGGCCTCCAAAACCATCCTGAATTCCTTTCCCTGGCATTCTAATTAAAAATATTCTGATTTTTATTTTCTTTTATAGTTCCTCTGATTAATATCTAATAGCACACAAAATTATCAAGTTTCAATGAAATTATCCATGAGGACCATGACAGGAGTTCAACCAAAACTGTTCTCTAATGTAAACACGATCAGTTTGCTCAGGGATAAATTGATCTTCTATTCCATTGCCTTTGGTGGTTCTTACAATTGAGTTCATAATGTTTTATTCCTTACAAACAAGTCTGCCAAGATCATTAAAACCGATCTTCCATTTTCCCCAAAATCTTCACCGGAAAAGACCATATTCAAATCACTTTCGACCTTAAAATGAGCAAATGCTCGAAAGTAATAATAGACAAGACATTCAACGCAGCTTGGAGTTACTAGATCATGACATATTTCACAGGAATTTTTTTCGACGTGCTGGAACTGTAAAAAGAACCGAAGGGAGAGGACTAAAAGTTCAACGTCGAGGAAAGTGATTAATTGCCCAAGAAAGTGGTTCAAAGTTTAATTTATCTATTTCTAGTTTCTAAAAATTGGACGACTCAATGAAAAACCATCGAATCCCCGATGCGGTCATAGAGTCTAATTCAGGCAGACATATTCACAATTGATTACCAGATCCGTTGGCGCCCACAAGAAGGCAACGAGAGCTAGGAACGATGTCGAGGTTGAAGTCGAAGAAAAGTGGCTGTTGAGCGTCGTAGGCGAATTGCATAGCTCGGACTCTTATAACGCTGGAATGATGATCATATTCGTCCGCCATTTTCGAGCGAACAGCTGATCGCAAGGACTTGCGAGTTGATCTGCCCGTATAATTAAGTCCTCAGGGAACAACAACAAAAAGCTAAAAACAGAACCCGAAAACACAACAGAGGGCATATTGTGGTGAGGGTTGTGCGACGTCGTTTGCGTAGGTTTTAGGCGAACTGGATGAAACGACGTCGTGGGTAATGTGTGTCTCGAAATCTAGTGACGATAAGAGTGGTTCGTTTAAATAGGAGCCCAAATTTAAAAACAGGTACTGACACTTAAAAATGATATCATATTAAATTGTTTAAATATTTTTTACGGTAAAAAATTTAGATTGTGTGAATGAAGGGACTTAATCCAGATGTCACCGTGTTCTTGCCTTTTTTAAAAAAAATAAAAATAAGATCTTATTTTTTTTATCATTAAAATCAAATTTTAATAACCATAAATTCAAAATAAAAAAAAAATATTAAAGATAATTATATTTTAAATTTTTTATAATATTAATATATATTAAATATTAATGAGTCTAGTATAAATATGTGTCAATAAAAACAATGCCCATCCGATAGAAAAGTCCAACTAGGCGATGGGCCCTAATAGGCCTCGGACAAAGCCTAGCGCCACAAGAAGGATCTTGGGTGGGACAAGCCGTACCAAGGCCCACTAGGCATCACCTCATATGTGCCCAATCACAATCCATTTGTACTTCCCCCAATATGACTGCAGACTTGGAGTGTAAAAAACGTCGGCCAAAGAAATGCCAGCCAATGGCAGATGAAATTAACTCTAACGAGCCATGGCACCCGCCACCCTACAACGACTCAGCCGATCCTAATGAAAGGCAACTAAACCTGTATAAGCCACGCCCGACAACGGTTTCCTCACCACCACAAAACGACAACTAACATCGCTGATAAGCGCCAGTGTTTAGTGGCCGGTGAACCATGGCAGAACATCTATCATAGGTCCCCGCACTCAAAGCCTCCTCCACGGAGCTTTACAAATATCTTCTCCTACACTGGAAAAAATGGGAGAAAAGAGAAGGGAAAAACAGAGAGAAAATAATTCAAGTTCACTCAAGGCATCTCAAGGCTATCTCAAGCTACACTTCGAATCAAAAACATGATGAGAAAGAACCAACTCTCTTCTCTCAAAAAACCGCCACTCTCATCTAGTGATTTTAGTGAGCCACTTTCCGAAGTGTACAAAAGGAGCCCGAGCCTCCTCTATTCACTCGCATCCCTTGCATTCGAATATTTGTGTATTCAACATCACGTCTACCTTCACGATTACATCTTTCTATTCTCTTGGAAAGATTACTAACTTAAGTGTCAGTAGATAAATCGGAGAGCCACTCTCCGAAGTGTACAAGAAGAGCCCAAGCCTCCTCTGCTCCTCACTCACATCCCTTGCATTTGAATATTTGTGCATTTCACATCATGTTTACCTTCACGCTTGTATCTTTCTATTCTCTTGAAAAAATTACTAACTTAAATATTAGAGAATAAATCGGAGAGTAAGTCCCGCCAACCCTCTGACCTCTTGTCAACTGTTTGTGGTGCGCAAAACCTAAGTTGAGAGATGCGGAAATTGGACCCGTTCGAGTTCGACCTGGCGCGAAGAATTTGAAGACTCCCTAATCTGCATGGTAACCCAGACTCTAAGAACATATCATTAGCGCCGTTTGTGGAAACAATAACAAAGTCGAGCCACCTATTACCACATCCATTCTCAAAGTCAGAAAATGGTCAATACCCAAGCACAAGCTAGTGCGCCTACAAAGGACACAGCTTCCCATGGTGACGACCCCTCGATGGATAGTCATGTCGGCGAATAGCCCAAGCCTGACATGCGTAGGCTGGCCGCCAATGTGTGTGACATGAAACAAACGCTTCAAATACTGTGCGCTCGGACTGGTGAGCAATGGTTGGGAGCTTCTCCCCCTGACTCAAAAGTGTCGACCTTTAGATGAAGGGGCCACAGGCCGAGGTTCTCCACAGCAAGAACAACAAGGCCTGACAATGCTAGGGCCCAGGTGGCATCAGGCTGCAGGGCCCATATATCACCACAGAGCCTCCCAAGTAGGGAAATGCTAGAAGAAAGCCAAGAGCGACAGAATCCCCACAACTCCCACAACAATTAGAGGCCCGTGACCAGAGGAGAGGGCTTATATGACAACACGCGTTCAAGGGGGGTTGACCGACAAACGCTTAACCTAAGGAGGTCGTCGTTCACTATGGACATTCGGACGCAGCCACTCCCCCTCAAGTTCAAGATGCCAACACTGGATGTGTACAACCAAAGTGCGATTCCGATAGATCATCTGGATTACTTTCGAATGTTGTTGATCTTTCACGAGGTGAGTGAGGCCACCATGTGCCAATGCTTCCCCCTAACACTCAAAAGGGACGCTAGGGTCTGGTTCCATGGCCTACAGTTAAATTCCATTCAATCATTCAACGAGCTTACCGACTGCTTCTCGTGCCAGTTCGCCTCTAGCCGAAAGAAGGAGAAGCAGCTTTGGCATCTCGTCTGCCTCCAATAGAAGCTTGAGAAGAGCTTGAAGCGATTCCTAAACCGATTCACCGTGGAGGCCCGCCAAATCCCCTAACTCTCCGATGAGATGAAGTTGAGTACCTTCATTGCCACATTGGCGGCTGGGTTCTTCAAACACCTAGTGCATCAACGCCACCAGATCTTCCAGGAAGTAAAGGATATCGCTTGGCCCTACATAGCGGCTGAGGAGGCCAACGAAGCGAAGCGTCCCAAATGCGTGGATCGACAACCCGAAGATCTGACTATGGGAAAGAAGAGGAACGAAGATGGCGGTCACTCCCGGCAACCTCGGAAACAGCTATGGTCTGAGCCGAAGATGAGAAGTTCTTGAAGTGGCCCAAAGAGCTGAAGAACCTAGAGGCTGGAGACTAAACCAAATATTACCATTTTCACCAATCTTTGGGCCACACCATGGAAGACTGTCGAACCCTACAAATGGAGATCAAAGACTTGATCCATCGGGGGCACCTCACATGGTTCTTGATAAGCCTAGGGTAGACTCTTGAGGCAACAAATGATGAAGCCAGGGAGCAGCGGAGGAATCGTGTCACCGTCAGGGTCATCAACATGATCTCGAGCAGGCCAACCAAGAGTAGCATCCAAGATCGACTCGACGCCACATCAAGCAGTAAGAGAGGAATGGTAGGAGTTAGGACTGATATCATTAGTTTTAGCAACGATGATATGATTCATGTAACGTCCCCCTATTCCAACTCTCTTGTTGTATCTACCATTGTTTCAAACGTTACGTTAAAGTACCAACTGAAACGAGTTTTCATTTATAATAGAAGCTCTCAAAATTTGTTATATCTTGACGCATTTTTTAAACTTGGATTGAAAAAGAGCAATATGAAAGTAGCCGAGGGCCTTTTGTACGGCCTAGATAATGAACCAGTGCCCATGCAGAGAGAAGTCTAGCTTGAAGTCATGATGAGGACTCACCCGCGTATGGTCACTTGAATGCTCCTGTTCCTTGTCATCGACTTGCCGTCGGTCTACAATACCATTCTAGTCGACCATTCCTAATTACCTTTGGGGCGGTGACATTGATCCCCTACTTGAAGGTGAAGTTCCCGACGCCATATGGAGTAAGGGAGGCGCTAGGTGACCAGATGGTCGGCCGGTTATGCTACTTGTCCGAGGTTGCTCCAGCCACTCACAGCCAACCAACGAAGGACTTAGACTTCCAAGATGAGTCCATGCCACAACAAGCCCAATATGGAGAGTCGACAAACTTGGTTCCCGTGGACCCCAATGAACCTGAGAAATGCATACATGTCGGCAACTCCCTTCCAATGTCAGTCCATGACCAGCTCGTGAGCTTCCTTAGGCAGAATACTGACGTTTTCGTATGGACTCTTGCAGACATGGTCAGGATACCGACTGAAGTAATGGTCCACAAGTTGAGCATCAATTCCAGTCATAAACTCATCTGGTAGAAGCGTAGGAATTACTCCATCGAAAAATTGATTGCCATAAAGGAGAAGGAGAAAAAGCTGCTAGACGTAGAGTTCATAAGGGAGGTCCATTATCCGAACTGGCTGTCAAACGTCATCTTCGTGAAGAAGTGCAATGGCAAATTGTAGATGAGCGTCAATTTTACGGATGTTTACAAAGCTTGCTCGAAGGACAATTTTCCATTGCCTAGAATTGACCAACTGGTGGACTCCACATCTGAACACGAAGTCCTGAGTTTTATGGACACTTACTCAAGTTACAATCAGATAAGGATGAGCCCGGACGATGAGGAATATACTTCTTTCATGACTGATCAAAAGACCTACTACTACAAGGTCATACCCTTTGGTCTGAAGAATACTAGCATTACCTATCAACGGGTGGTGAACAAGATGTTCGAAACCCAGATCGAACGGAACGTGGAGGTATACGTCGATGACATGCTCGTCTAAAGCAAAGCGACCAATGACCACGCCCATAATCTGGCTAAGACCTTTGAGGTACTTTGGGCTCACAAGATGAAATTCAACCTGGCCAAGTGTGTTTTCGGAGTGATGTCCGATAAGTTCCTAGGCTTCATAGCATTCTAGCGAGGCATCGAGGCAAACCCAGAAAAAATAAGAGCCCTCCTTGACATGAGCCCGTTACAGACCGTGAAGGAGGTCTAGAAGCTCATAGGGAGGCTTGCCATCCTCTCTTGGTTCCTTGCCAAATCGGCAAAGAAGTACTTGTCGTTCTTCAATGACCTTAGAGGGACGAAGGCAACAGGATTCCAATGGACCACCGGGTGTGAGGTTGCAATCCACAAGCTCAAAGAATATCTCTCCAACCCTCCACTCTTGGCCTCGCCCTTCGATGGAAAAGATCTATACCTCTATCTAGTGGTGTTAGATATGGCCTTAAACTCGGTCCTTGTTCATGGGCAGGGGAGTGCAGTGATCCTTGTATTACGTAAGCAAGGTGCTAACGGATACGGAGTCTTGTACCCTCACGTTGAAAGGATCGCTCTAGCCCTCATCTACTTTGCCCGAAAGCTGCGGCCATACTTCAAGGCACATCACATCATTGTGTTGACTGATCAGCCGCTAAAAGGGATCTTGTAGAAATTGGAGACGTCTTGATGACTAGTCAAATGAGTTATAGAGTTGGGCGAGTTCAACATAGAATACCAACCCCAACCGGCCCTGAAGGGTTAGGCACTCGCAAACTTTGTAGTCAAAACAATGACCCCTGCTCTCGACACCCCGATCAAGTCAAAGGAACAAACGTCCCGAGTGCCATGACATGGACCTTACATGTCAATAGATCGTCTATGCATGTAGGTAGCAGGGCGGCCAACATCGTTCTTGGAACCCTTGACAGCTCAGGGATAAAGTATTCTTTGGCACTCGGATTCCCAACAACAAACAATATCATTGAATACGAGACCCTTCTAGCGGGACTCAAGTTAGCTAAGGAGTGCTCAGCAAAAGCATTGATCGTTTACAGCAACTCAGAGTTAGTAGTCAACCAGATCCAGGAGACTTTTGAAATCTCAAGCCCTTAGCTCGCCAAGTATATGGCTAAGGCAAGAGCTCAGGCCCAGGCATTTGAGAAGATTGTGATCTTCCATATCCAAAGGTTGGAGAATCGGAAAGTAGACTAGCTGGCCAGGGCCGCTAGGATGGGGTCTCACGAGCAGTACGCCAAGAACATGCGAGAAGTCATGGCTACCCTTAGCATTGACGACCCAAAGCATAAGATGCTGTAGGTGGCCGACAGTGACAACTGGATGACCCCATACCAAAGGTACCTGATAGACGACACCCTTTTAAAAAAATCAGAGGAAGCCAAGCTCGTAAAAAAGATAGCCGGTTGGTACGCAATCATCGACGGGAGATTGTACTGATGAGGATACTTGACCCCTTATCTAAAATGCCTCACACCTAAAGAAGCCGAGTACGCATTGGGTGAAGTACACCTCAGCATCTGTGGCTCACACGTCAGAGGGAAGAATCTCACATTCAAGATTATACGGTATGGTTCGTACTGGCCCACGTAAAGCGTGACGCCGTGAATTTTGTCAAAAGATGCAAGAATTGCCAAGTCTACGAATCCATGAGCCATTAGCCGCACATGGAGCTGTGGAGTCTATAGGTACCATGGCTGTTCGCACAGTGGGGGTTCGATATCCTTGGGCCTAAGCCATTAGCGTCCGGACAAAGAAAATTTCTCATTGTCGACATCGACTCCTTCACCAAGTAGGCCGAAGCTATTACTCTAGTAGGTACAATAGAGCAAAACACAACGGACTTCGTCCGTTAGAATATTGTTTGTCAGTTTGAAATTTTCGAGGTCATAGTAACAGACAATGGGACCCAATTTACCGGTAAATGGTTCACTAAGTATTACACGAGCTTGCACATTAGATTGGTTTACACGTCCATGGCGTACCTACAGACAAACGACCAAGTAAAGTGATGAACTAGACATTGCTACACAGGCTGAAGACCAAGTTGGAGGACGCAGGAGACTCATAAGAAGACTAGTTGACATCTGTGCTGTGGTCCTATCAGACGACGTAGAGGAAACTGACACGAGAGACACCCTTTAGTCTCTACTTCGGGGCTGAAGCGGTTGTACCTGTCAAGGTCGGGTTACCCAGCCTTCGAATTGAGTGCTTAGATCTTGCTAGTAATTTCTAGAGGCTCAGAGAACATCTGGACCTTCTCTAAGAGGCCTGTGATGCAGTGCACTTAAGGACGGCAGCATATCAGTGGCGAATCGCTCTGTATTACAACAAGCGGGTGAAGGTTTGCCCGGTCGAGGTCTGGGATTTGGTCCTATAGAGCGTAGAGGTGATGGGCAAGACTGCTCACATGAACAAACTTTCCCCAAATTGGGATGAACTATTCCTTGTTTTAGTGATCCTCCAAAATGGGGCATACAAGCTACGCACCCAGGATGAAAAACTGATCCCTCGGACTTAAAATGTTACCCACCTCAATAAGTATTACCAATAGTCCTCGAACATGCCCAAGTAAAGTTTACATACATCGTCCAAGATGCTTGTACATGTGACATGCTTTTGTTAATAAAATTACTTGCTTTTCTCTTTTTCTGTCTGATCATTCATACAAGTGATACATTCCTGTCATTTTATAAAGCAAGACGACCTAAACTGTCCATAAGTCAGAAAGACGCCCATCCACCTGTAAATAGACCCCAAGATGGTTAAAGAACCTTGACTCTATGCCAACCGACCCACACGCAGTCGAACTCGAAACTTCGGCTTTGTGCCGAAAGGCCCCTTGGCAGCAGAGGAACCTTGGCCCCACACCAAACTATGACGGACTTGATTAATCAAAAATATTACCTATCCTAATGTCCATCAAAATAATCTAATTGCAAATCATAAAATAAAAATCCATTAAAAATGGATTCAATATCTAAAACATACACAGGATCCAAAATCTGCCATAAATAAATGTGTGGCTCTAACATCATATTTTCGAATATAACGTCGGAACATAGAGATGCCACTAGGTACTTAAAGTCAAACCATAATAATTTGTGAAAATATATAAAATTATCGATGTACAATGAAAATTAAACTCATATGAATATCATCAATATAAACAAAATACATCAACATCTCCATCCAACAGGTACACAAGTCCTCTATATATATGAACAAATCCACAAAAATCATCCTTCAAGGCCTAGCAACCCGATGACATCTAATCTTTCTCATCAGGCCTCAGCTTGTGCATATCTGGAGGGAGGAAAAATAGTAAGTGGGTGAGCCAAATACTCAATAAGGCATAATTTTAATCAAAGTGCACATTTATACTTTAAAACATAAAAGGAAGATGAAATAGGATTATGATTCAGATACATAAACATAGAGGCATGATCAAACACATTTAACTTTCATAACTTGTTTCTGATTTCCTTTGGATATAGATATTACATTTAGATTTCTTATTTTACTTCTTATTCCTTTTTACCTTCAAAATCATGCAGAAACATCTTTATCATTAGGGATCATGGTTAGTAGGTTTACCATCTAATAGAGCAAATATCGAAAAAACGGATTGTGTTCACTCTATACAATTGAAAGGCCTTATATCTCTAATTCTGCCAGAGGTCAAGTGTACAAAACCCATCACATAAACCCCACGGTAGGGCATTTTACTCGATACCACTGTAATACCTTGAGGTATGCTAGGGAATATTACCCTCTGGAATATAAATCTTTGATTCAATTTTATTATCACTTTTTCATGTTTCAATTGAAAACTTTGTACAAACATATTGATACTGAAAACGGACAACGAATAATGGATACTGATAATAGATACCAATATTGACAACAGAATGACAGATAATGGATATGGATGGCAGATACCGGTACTGATGACGGATAAAAAATTACAGATACGGATGGCAGATACCAATATTGACGACGGATAACAAATCACAGAGTTTTAATTTTTTGTTACAGATTTAATTTCACGTTCTTGTAGAAACAGATACATATTTCATATACTTGGCATACAGATGCATAATTCCATATTCTTACAAATACTGATACATATTTTGTAATCTTGTGGACTTATTCGGATACAAATTTTCATATTCTTGTAAATTTAAGTCTTTATATGACTTCAAATAATGCACAAATTAACATAGAGCTTGAAAAAAATTTGAAAATCCTTACCACATTGAACCAAATAAAATTTCATGACTTTTGGACAACAAATCCCTTCATACAAAGTACCCAACATAATTTTCGGAACATATAATATGTCATACACAAATTATATATAAATAAATATCAAATAATTAAGGTAAAAGCGTTCACAAAGTTAGCATTTCAATTTTTTAAAGCCAAATCACACATAAACCGCAAAATAAAGGGGGAAATGGGGGAGAATAAGGTTAGGGTTTCCAATGAAATACAATACATCACAAAACTTCTAAATCGGACACAAAATCAACATATATATATATATATTTAAGGCATGGGTACTTCAGAATACATGCTCAGATGGGTACCAGAACAAAAATACCTGAAAGGAACGGAACAAAAACAAAAACAAGAGAAAGAAAAGTGTATGAGTGTACTTATCTCGACTCGATTTATAACTTTTTCAACTAGTTCTACATTAGAAACGGACCCAAGAGCCTCAAACTCCCATTCTCTCTCTTCTTTTCCGTGTTCTCTCTCTCTCCTCTCTCTCTTTTGTCTAAAAAATGACGAAAGAAAATGATTCGCACGATTAAATACCCAGACTGGCACCTTGGGCTCTACTCGGGTGTGCAACACTGGAAATCACGCCTTTGGCGTGCATCGGGCATACTTCGGGCCCACCCATAATGAAAATTGCCCCCAGGCACACCTCAAGTGCCCATCAAGCGTGCTATTCTGGGAATGACACTTGAGTGGCGCCTCGGGCGTTGGTTGGGCACAGATCCAACTTCGTGCATACGCCGTCTAGGACCCGTTTGGACCCTTCTAACCCAAATTTTCACATTCTTGGACCATAATTTTGATTATATAAGGTTAATAAATTGTGATTATCATAATTTAAAATTCAAATCTTATTTACGAATTAACATTTCAAGATTTATAACGCCGACTCCCAATTTTGCAAATTCTAGGTCTTTGGGCTCCTTAATCCAATTCCTCCATATTCTATGACTTCAATTCACTTATATTAACTTAATTATTCGTATTTACTATATTTTAGAAATTGGAACGTTACACAAATGGCCCACACGTGGTCAAATTCTGAACTTCAGCTTTGCACCAAAAGGCCCCTCAGTTGCTAAAGAACCTTGGCCCCGCACCAAGCAACCCAGACGTGGTCAAACTCTGAACTTTGGCTTTCCACTGAAAGGCTCTCCAGTGGCCAAAGAACCTTGACTCCATACCAAGCGGCCCACACACGGCCGAACAACCAGGCCTAGGGGCTCTGAAACTCCTAATAAAACTGCCATTAAAACCTTAGGGGCTAACACGACAGGCGTGTGATGATCTGTCCCTGAGGAAGAGAGTACCCTCAGTCAACGACAGTTAGTGAGCTAGGACCATACGCACATAAGCTATGATGGCCCAAGCGTGGACGAGCACAGATACGGCATTGTGTGGGAAACAGCCTAAGACTCGGCTAGCCATTGTGAAACTCTACCATGGGCATGCGGCAACGTCCTACTAACTAGACAGAGCACCCTGCTAGCGTAAGGTGCAATGATGTTGTCTATTAATGATGAGCATAGCGCAAACGGCTCCGAAAGTGAGCCACGGCCACGATGGAAAAAGAGCTTAGCTGACACAGCAAAACAAACTGTAATACACAGCAACGATGATGGACAACAACACGAACAGACAAAGAGAATGTATCTCTTTCATTAAATGAAAGGGGATTACAAAGTCGCTCATTCAACTACAAAAGGAAAATGGGGAGAATGTATAAAGATTTTGTCCCATAAGTATGCGAGGGCCTCGCTTCCTCCGAGAAGTCAGTCAAGAGAGACCGATCCCAGGCACCATCGTTCCTTGAGTCAAAAATCCCTCCAGAGATGTCGGGGACCACCACGGATGCTATCCGACAACATAGGCGTATGTCGTCCTAGAACCTAGTGTCCAGCACCCATCCAATCTCCTCCGGAGCAAGCCAGGTCCGCAGGTCATCTTCGATGCTAGCTATGATGACCCAAACCCGAGTCATTTAACCCAATTCAGACCAATCATGAGGAAACTCAAAATTTTAATAATCATCATAAATGCATCATTAAATTTAATATAATAATTATATTTCTCATAATAAGTTCCTTTGAGATAATAAAATGTATACAAAATTATTAACTTGAGAATGAGATACCAATAACATATCCAAATAAAACTTCAATCAATAAAACTGACTCTAGAGCTTTTCCTCACAAGTTTCTATTTCCAATATCTTCTCTATCTTGAGGTCTATAGTAAAATTAGGATCCCTCGACCTGTACTTGAAATCAACTAAATCTAGAGCTAATAAAATATAAAAGTGAGCCAAATAGCCAACATGTGATAACAAATCCAAAATAAATAGAAAAGGATAGTAAATATTTCATGTATATAATACGTAATGTATGCCACAAGTCATAAACAATAATACAAGATCCAACAAATAAATATATCTAAGAATTTGTATTTCATCGTATCTACGATTCCAATATATAAAAAGGTAGGTCACTCCAAATACCGATGTGACAAAGATAATAAGATTTAACTAATAAGAGGTGAAGATCCCTTAGAATGCGATTTGACAAGAATATAAAGGGATCTTCTGGTCAGAATATTAGCGTGAACGACTTGAAAACCTAATAACAATAAACATGGATTTCACCGAATCCGAATATCGTAAAATCTGACCCATGAATTTTACCAAATATAACTCATGGATTCTACCGAACCCCAAACTCAAGAGGTATAAACAATAATGAAATATCATAATGAACGTCTTTGGACCTTATTCTACCACTGTGAATGAAAGTCCGCATATTTATGCCCCCAACTGTTGAGTAAGTGTAATGAGGTTATCCATGGCATCCTCACTTCTCCTACAGTCCTCCCAAAGGTTGTACCCATAGTATCCCCATACCATCCGTGATACCCCTCGCCAAATGATATGCTTGATATCATCTCCTATGATGGTCACATGACTATAAGAATCCGTCCATAATAAACAACATACCTTATTATCGCCATGATTTAGAAATCAGTATCAAATAAGTGTAGACCATGCTAAGGTGTTGTAATCTCTCATTCGATTAGATACCTTAGTATTTTCATACACTTTCCTTAACCTTGACCATAGGAAACTAATAATCCAAATACTCACGCAATCTAATATAAAAGAGGCTTTGCAAGTACAATAATAGATATGTCATTCAGTGCTAACAAGGACCATACTCACTCGTCAAAAGTAACACAAAAAAATTTATCATGGAATGATGAAAGAACAAAAGAGAGCCAGGAATAATATATTTCGACCAATTTAATATTTAGCTAGTTTTTCCAAACCTCATTAAGGCCATAAAATATCATTAATTTTGTTGTTATTGAATTAACCCACGATTCTCATCTTATTTTACTATCTCGATTAATTCCACAATAATCCCATTAAAAGAATAATTTTCGATAACTCTCTCCTCAATTAATCAACAATTTCAATATACATACATACATACATATATATATATATATATACACACACACACATCACTGACATGCGAATATATACATACATATATATATTTATACATACAAACACACATCAACACACACAAACAGACCACACAAACATAGCAACTCACACACAGCAACACAGCCTCACCCATACATACACAGATACCCACTATTATGTATATACCCAACTAAGTCTCCCTGTACACGTACAAACCTATACATGATATGCATACATCACCATAAACCTACGACTCAAATACGGCTCCATGTACAACATCCTTTAAATCCACTTACGTATAAGCTGACCTATATGCATACATGTAAATATCTATATACCGTATAACTGTATGCATACATATACATCCTATCCACCATTTCGCACAATTCGCCCAAATAAAACATTAAGCTCTGTTTTTGCCAGTTCATTCCCTTTGTACCCGAGAATCAAAATAGGAGAGTAACCATGCAAAATTCTTGTTTTTTAACATGTAAACAAGGTTTTATAGCATCAATATACTGATTATTATGCATCAATATCATTGATTCTTCATCACCCGAGCCGAAGGCTCTGTTTCTACCCAACTAATGGGCTCGTGAAGAAATGCGGTCGAATACCACGAAATCAATGCATCCAGCAAAGGAATACAATCAGTAATAAGAGGAGAGGGATTTACTTGCAATAATTAAGAGATTAATTTCAAAGGAATTTTAAATCAACTTGCCTCAATTTCGTGTTCTTCTTCCGACAATGATGGAAACACCACCAATCGACGACGATGACTTTGATTGCAAAGGTTGTGGCTTCAGCCCAGATTTACAAAGGCGATTAGTAGTGGCAACAACAACAGCATCAGCCGGACAGCTAGGGTTTCACGTTGGCGACCACTTCTTCCATTGTGCGCCCTCCCGTTCTCCTCTTTGATTCGTCCTCCCCTTTCTTAAATAATGGGAGGTTATTTTGGTGTCAATTTCCTTCCCTCCTTTTCCCTCGCCGCAACCCCCGTGCACCGTTTCCCCTTTCTCTCATCTCCTTTCCTTCTTCTCCTTCTTCGTTCGACTCTCTCCCAACTTTCTTATTTTCTGTTTTTTTTCTTCTAATTAATAATAATAATAATAATATATTATTCTCTATTTACTTATTTTTTATTATTTTTATTATTAATATTTATTAATATATATTATTACTCCCATTTATTTATTATTATTATTGTTATTATTATTATTATCATTTTTTAATTAATATTAATTATTTAATATCTATTATTATTTATAATATTTATAAATATCAATATATTGTATTATTTATTATTAAATTAAGTTCATTACTATATAACTTGAGTCAAAATATAGAGGTGTTACACTAGCACTTTGAGCATGGAGCTTAGAGACGTGGCTGCAATCCTCTTCAGTGGAGGTGCCACCGGCTTCCCT
Source organism: Nepenthes gracilis (assembly GCA_033239525.1). NCBI lineage: Eukaryota > Viridiplantae > Streptophyta > Magnoliopsida > Caryophyllales > Nepenthaceae > Nepenthes > Nepenthes gracilis. The sequence continues at coordinate 614,661 of BSYO01000039.1, read as the reverse complement.
CAACCTCTTCAGTGGAGCCTCCACCTCCTCCTCTGACGAGGTCTCCAACAATGTGACACTTTTCTTTGAAAATTTCCCTAATGGCTTGTGGAGTACAAGGGCATCAGACTTCTTCTTCTTTGGGCCGGCGATCACCCATTAAGAGTCCGACCCCCACCTGGAGGCCTCGAAAACATGCGAGGTCAAATAATAACCCTGGACGGAAAACGTCTTCATCTCCAAGTGGATCGCTGCGATTCGTTTTGCTGAGTCACTCTTCTCTTCGGTAGTCACTCCCTCACAAAATTACTCATGGATCGGACCCCACTCATTGGAAAGTTTCCAGTCCGAGGGCTCTTGCCGGATGAAAAATCAATTCTTCCAATTCTTCACCGAATCATGGTTGATACCTATGAAGTGAAAGCTAGCTCAGGGGGACATCAAGGTCTAGTCTTTGGACTCAAAAAACTGAAAGACTACCTTCATTGCCTTGGCATCGAAGATGCAAGAATGGAGGAGGTCGAAAACGCACAAGGTAACTAAATAACGGATAGCATTTGGAAGAAGCCTCGCGACGGGAACATGCAGCTCAAACAGTTGAAAATTTGTGGTCAGTAATATTTAATCATTATTTTTCACATGGGAAGAGAACAGTTGAAAATTTTCTAATTTTCTATGAAACAACTACGAAAAGCGCATATTGCTTTGTTTTGATTGTGCAGCTCAAACACAGTAGAATAATGGTGACAAAAAGTGATTAGTAGATGGGCATATGCTAATAGTTGATAGTATATACGTGTATGAGTGTATGGGCTCCAGTATAAATGATGTAAATATGAATATACATATGATTTATGTATAGGCCGTGGGTAGAATATATATATATATATATATACATATGTGTGTGTGTGTGTTAGTATGTATATATGCATGCAAGAGTGTGTATATATGTTAAAATTGTGTGCGGTTGTTGTAGTCGTGTGTGTGCGTGTGTGTGAGGTGCGTGGGTGTTGTAGTTGTGTGTGTGTGTGTGTGGGGTGTAAATGTGTGCGGCTATGTGCTGCTCTATGTGCGGCTGTGTGCTACTGTGAGTGTGTGTGTAAACCAGTGTGTGAGTATTGGAACTGTGTGTCAATTGGCAATGTTTAGTTAAGGTATGGGTGTAGTTTGGGAACCCATTTGTAGGTAAATTTATGTGTATAATATTATAAGATTTGCAGAGGGTAAATATTGACATATTATGGTGATGATAAATGTGTAGGTGCATATTTTAGAATATAAGTCAAATTATAGAACGTGATCAAAATTGTTATATAGTTTTGTTTAGAAGTTGCTAGACAAATTTGAGATGATTAGTGATATTAGGTTTGTCCGTAAGTGATAATTGAATTATGACTTTAGTAATAGGTTTCACATGTCAGAATAGAATGGAAGACTAGATAAATATTTAAATTGATTAAAACAAATTATTCCCAGTTTGTTGTTATTCTTTCTTTATTCCGCGATAAATTACTTTGTATTAGTCTGAATTGCTTGAGTACGGGTTTTATTAGCACAAAATGACATTTCTACTATTGTATTGTAAAGCCTTCTTTGCATTATATTCTATCCCGTAAATATTTGAGTTATTGGCCTCCTACGGTCAAGGTTGAGAAAAGCGTATAAAAATACTAAGGTATCTAATCGAATGGGAGGTTACGATACCTTAGTATGGTTTACACTTATTTGATATTGATTTTCGTATCATGGTGGTGATGAGGTATATTGTTATTGTGGAGGAATACTTATAGCCTTGTGACTATCATAGGAGATGATATTAGGGATATCATTGACGAGGGGTATCATAAATGGTATGAGTATACTATGGGTACAACCTCTAGAAAGATTGTAAGGGTAGTGATGATATCATAGATAACCTCATGTCACTTACCTAACCGTTGGGGGTATAAATACATGACTTTTGGTTCATTGTGACAGAATAAGGTCCAAGAGATTTTTCGTGATATCTCATTATTATTAATACCTCTTGAGTTTGGGATTCGGTGAAATTCATTAATTGTATTTGGTAGAGTCCATGTGTTAGATTTCACTATAATCAGATTCAGTGGAATCTATATTGTTCATTATTATTTGATATTCAAGTCGTTTACATTGATATTTGAACTAGGAGATCCATTTATTTCTCATAATGTCAAATTCTAAGGGATTTTCGCATGTTATTGGTAAATCTTATTGTCTTTGTGTCGAAGGGTCTGGGGTGACCTTTCTTACTTTTTCTTTTGAGTCATAGATACGATGAAATATAGATTATTAGATAAGTATATTTGTTGGATGTTATATTACAGTTGCAACTTTTAGTATCTGTTGCTTAATGTATATTCAAGATGTTTATTGTTATTATTTATTTTTAATTTATTATTACTTGTTTGGTATTTGGCTCACTCATATATTTTATTGGCTTCAGATTGAGTTGATTGTATTGCATCGATCGAAGGATCTTACTTTTGCTATAGGACTTTCAGATAGAAAGGCTTTTGAAGGCTAGCTGTTTTCTTTCAATAGGAGTCAGATTAGATAAATTTTTGACAAAAGTTGACTAGTTATTACCTTCGATGGAGGATCTCCTGTTGGGAGGCCTTCCCTATGAGGGTGGCAGCATCTTGCCCCTCCCCTTGTATGGGAATGGTATCTCATTTAGCTACCATAGCACTTCGGCCTCTAGTATGGGGGTTTGATAAGTAACGAATAGTTATTGGATACTTCCGTCATTACTATCCTCCCAAAACTGATTTTACAAGCTGGCACCACTGTGTATCTATCCCATATGCTCTTCTTTTTTTTTTTTTTATCATGTATGTCCGTTGATGTAAGTTTTGTATTTTGTAAAAAAAATTAATGAATAAAATTTTTGGACTTTGCTCTTATTCTTACTTTCTGTCTCTTGACTTTTGACTTTGTTGCACGATCTTTGGTGGCTGGAATACTTACGTGCGGTTGCAACCTGCTGGTCATCCACCAACTTGGTAGTTAAATTTCGCAGGGATTTGACTTGTGGTAGTCTGCCTTGACACCTAGTTAGGGGTTAGCTGGTTGAATCGACCCCATAACTTCCATCTCAGAAATGATTGGCCAATTGGATCCATTGAGCGGCGTGCTCGGGGGCACCATGCTAGCCTAGGCAATGAAGCTTCTTGCATCCTTCGAGTGAGTTCCTTCTTGAGGTGCTGTTTAGGATAGTTATTTGGTCTGCTGTTGGTGGTAGCCCGGAGTGGTTGTCACACTGATGAGTTTATGGACTCTGCAGCCATAACGATCTACCATCCGAAACCTGAGTCTTGTGTGGGTCCGGCGATTGGTGTAGATTGAGTTTTTCGTGAGCCTTTGGTTCTTTCATATGACTTACATCCCGATTTTTGGATGATTTCGTGGAGCGGCGGGTTACAAGTGTGATTTCAGCGGTGAATTGCTGCATATGTTGCCCTTGTGCCTTTACTAAGCAACTTATTTGCTCTCTATTTGGTCCTCAATGTGCCTGGCAATGAAGCTCAAGGGAATCGAGATGCATTTCCTCCGATACGCCGCAGCTAGTGCGCATGTCCCATTACAATTGCTGATAATGTGTGTATTTGCCGCTTTGCTCCACTAGGATGCAAAATTAGCCTAAGAGTGCGGATTGAGGTAGTGTTGTGGCCGTAAGGTGGATCGCTTGGAAAGGCCTCGGCTGGTATGAAGATGCTATTGGGGATTAGTTGGTTTGGTGGCTCAGGGGGTTTGGTTGGCCCCGAGGGCCTTGGATGGAGGCTCTTTTTGTCCCTGCCAGTGGTGGGCTGATGATGATGTGAAGATGTCCTAAGAAGCTCTCGGAGAGCGGATTAGATCGTGGTGTTGCATGATGATTCCGCTCTTTGGAATAGAGCATTTATTTTTGCTTATGTATAATGGCCGATCATTTTCGGTCTTTTAGATTTTTCCTCTTAGAGGTTTTTTTGAAATATCCTATGATGTACTAGTTGCTCGGGGTATGCCCTAACTTTTTTATGTTCTAACTCCAGTCAAAAACTTAGAGTTATAACATAGATTTGTAAATTTATTTTCTCCCTTAAATCCAAAATACACACTTACTTTAAAAAAAAAAAAAAAAATCCCGCTTCGGGGGTAATGGATGGCGGTTAGGTAGTGTTGTCGAGGTGACTAGCAAGGGAAAATCAAGGTCCTAAGAGCTCTCGGAGACTCTGGATTAGATCGGATTGTGTCGCTCGAAGACGGGCCCTAGGGTAGTCAGCCGTAGCTAGCTGATTGGTTAACCGCATGCTCGAGACTAGGGAAAATCAAGGGCCAAGATCTGGTCGGCTTACGGCTCGTCACATCGGTCTCTGTTGGATAGTAACCTTCTAGGAGGCTCTGGGTCTTCGTGTCGGGAAGTTTTGGGACTGCCCCTATCGGGTAGCTCGTGCACTGCTGCTGGCTGGTGGGAGTACTTCATTCTTCCCTTCTTCACAATTCTGGTCTCAGTTGTCATGACAAGATGAGCTTTGGATGCCTGATCTTGATTCGGCCCTTGGCCCCTCGCCTTGGAGCTTGACTAGGGAGGTGTCGGTGGGCCCATGTTCTTGGTCATCCATTTCGTGGACCATCATCACGTGGCGATGATGCCTTTGAGGAACTGTCACCTGTTGGTCGGTGAGTTAAGACTAGCACGTTTGGGAGCCACCTTTGGGGGTCGTGTAGCTGTCGCATCAATCAAAGCATCTAATCACTTCGATTATGAAGGCGACGTGCTGGCCGCCATAATGGCTCATAATGACACATGGGAAAGGATGCATTGCAACACGTTGGGGTGAGGGCATGTGTCGCTGCCATTTTGACAACACGTTGGGGACTAGCTAAATAAGCATTGCATCAATCCCTTCTTTCACTGTTCCTTTTGTTTGGTGTGAGCCTCTACTCCTTTCTTTGAGGGCATTCCTTTGGCATTACTCTGTTGTCTTCTTGACGCTTTCATAGATGGCTCACTATGATATTGTCGATACCCCCATTCTTGCTGCATCCTCGTTGGAGTTGTCGCCATCATCCACCTCCATGTCTTTGACAAAGGGGAGTAGCGCCGATGACTGGTCATCAGAGGAGATGGGAGCTATTGTTTCAAAGAGCACCATTGCCAGCGACACTGAGTTCTGCTCAGTTGCTCATGCTCTGCAGTATCAAGAGATTCTAAGGGGACTTCCTGGCCTTCAGTCCACCGGATCTTTTCACCCTCCTGGCCACAAGGTAAGATTTTGTGAATTTTTGCTCTTCATGGTTGTGCTTCTCAGTGATTCTCTCGCCTGATTGACTGGTTCCTCTCTTTGGTTGTCATAAGGGGTGCTCTGCAGATTGGAGGAGAAGGTCTGCTCTTTAAAGCAGGAAGTTGTTTGCCTTCTACGTGACCATATTGACGGAGAGGAGATTGAGTGGAGGGCCAATGCTACCATTGGCGAGGCGTTTCAAAGTCAGGAGTGGGTCAGCTGCCTCAATAAGGCTTTGTCCGAGTCCAAGGCAAGAGCAAAAAAGCTCTCAGATGCCTACGCCTAGGCCCTAGCCTGGAATGCTATGCTTGAGGATGAGTCCTGAATAAGGCAGCAATGACTCCTTGATTTGATGGGCGTGAGTGTCAAGTGGGAGAGGGAGCTGATGTCCAAACTCCGTTCGGAAGAGGTGGCGCCGTTGCTGAGGGGAGATTTTAGGAGGGCATCCGCTTCGACTGGTGTATAGTCTCCCTGGCTGCTCCAGACTTTCCTGTCGGTTATCTTGACATAAGGAATGCCGGAGCCAGACGCTAGGAGGATCTCATTATCTTTCCGAAGCTAGACGCCGGGCTCTTCAGGGTGTGGTCACTCCGGATAACCAGTAGGAGTATATAGTTTCCTCATTTTGTTTCGAGTCCACCATATGCTATCATTGTATAGTTGTAACTTTTAATAAAAGGATTTAGTGATACTGATCGTTGTTATTCTATTTTTCTCGTGTGTTAAGCTCTTTTGCCCAACTTTGCTTTGGCCAGTGTTGTATGTCATGTGCTGTCAACCATGACATTGTCTTTTTGTCACTCGACAGCCATCGTCCGGATCGTGTGGGCCATTGAGGCCTAGGTGGAGAGCTTGAGATCGCCACTAGGGCCATTGTGGAGTCCCACTCTAAGCCCCTGACATTGGAGGCCTTTGGGGCCATAGGAACTGTCGAATCCATGGGGACCCTCGGGGAATCTCCTTTGGCACCTTCCCGAGATAGGGCCTTGACATCACGTTGGGTCCTACCTCCTTCTGTTGGCAGTCTGGCTCGGCTTGCCAGACCTTCCAATTGCTGTTTGCCTTTTAACAGGAGTTAGTGTCGACAGGTGTCAGAGTCAAACAACTTCATTAGGAGGGCCACCTAACCCTTGCCTTGTCATGAGGGGAGCCTCTAGGCCAGATAGTAGTCTTTCTCCAGACTAGTAGGCAACTTCTTTGTCTTGGATGGGTGGCCATCCTTGCATGTCTTTGCAATGGGATAGGCAGGTGACAATACTACTTCTTGGGGGCAATTCTTGCCTCTTTTCTTTTTTCTCTGGGCACCTTGGCTCTTTTGTGCTCGTCCTCACTAGGGGATGTCGTGGCATGGCAATGGGTAAGCCTCACTCAAGGTGACGGGTTTTCAAGCCACAACCATCGAGCTCTGGTGGTGTCGTTGGTCATTGCCCAGATGCTGCCACTTTGATGCTCTTTCCTCTTAGGAGGACTCATTGCTAGCATGTGTCTGAGTCTAGCTTGCCAACCACGGTTGGCTGATGGTACTTGTCCCATTTGAAGTCGTCACAAGCATACTTAAAGAAGCCCCCTAAGGTTTTGACAGCCATTTGATGAGGGGTTCGACACTTGGTCTGCGAGCCTCCGGGGCAGTGTGATTTTGGCCGCTTTGGGCTTCTCAGCTGCTTGAGCCGGGATTCTCTGACCATTTGTAGGTTAGTTTTATGAGCAAGCCGCAGCTTGTTTGATTTAGGGGCATTCTAGGTCATTTGACTTCATGTGATATCATGCAAGCATTCTTGCAAATATATGCGAGAAGAACACAGAAGCTATTTTATTAATCCAAATGTGGCACACATTATAAGAACGCTTTGTGATGTATGTTAAGCGTACCTAGACTTGACACGTGGGAGTGGATGGTTCCCTCTAAGGTGGGTAGTGCCTGGCGTCTTGAGGATTAGTCTTCACCCCAAGTGCGTAGCTCTTACTCATTAGGCCGGAGAATCACTGAGACAAGATACAGCCCTTCCTTCTTCGAGGGGGAGGCCTATGCTTGATGACGGTCTCACCAGTTATCTCTATTCTCCTTGGGGTGGACCTCCCAGCTTGGACTGTTAAGGCAACATCCTTGGGTCGAAACTTTACAAGGCCCACTGTTGATGGTCTATAGCGCATCTCGGTTAGATCCCAGTCTCCCTTAGGGCATCTCGCCCCTCTAGGGCAGCAGAGTGGCTAGAGATTTTTGATTTTGAGACCGGACCGTCTTTTCCTTAGTGAGACGAGGTCGTCACATGGAGGAGACTTGACAGTTTCTTGATGCCTTCCTTGAATCCACATAGTCATACTCCCTTCAGTTCCCTCCACTTGCGAGGAGGATGTGGCCTTCAAGATGTCAAGGGGGTCCTAGCCTTCAACCGGTTCAACGAGGCCGGTGGACTCACATGACCATTCGCTAGCGGTCATTGGATGTTGCAAAGACCTTTTCCATGGCTGAGGGGTGGCTGGTCATCGTAGTGTTTTTTTTTTTTTGGTAAGTAAGTATTTTGGATTATAGGAAAAAATTACAGAATCTATGTTTTTACTCCAAGTATTTTGACTTGGAGTAAAAACATAAACCGCTAGGGCATACCCCGAGCACCTAATACATCGGAAAATACAAAAAAAATTCTAGGAGGACATACGACCAACTTAAGAAACATAATATGAGATCTGTCTAATATATGAACAAACTCATAATCAGCTACTACCAAACAGCAGAGCAACTCAAAGAACCGAGTGGCATCCAAGCCAGCCATCGCAGGCTTCAAAACAGCCAGAAGCTTCTACATCGGTGCAACATTCCAGCAGCCATTTGATGCTGGATCCTCAAAGGTTCATCCGAAAATTCAGCATCATCAGCTTCAGCAATCACAGTATAGGAGCTTCAAATCAGGCAGCAGGCACAGTCTATGAGGGCCTCTACAAAACTAATCTCTCCTCAGTCTCTTTTTTGGTGCTTGACTAGCGAGTTGGAACTTCCTTTGGGTTTGACCGCTCAACTCGGATCCTTCTAAATTCTAAGGTAGACGTTCCATTAGTATAGGATTCCACCAACCATGCTTCCTTCACATCTGTCCCTCTGAGCACAGAAGTTGTGTGGGGCAAGAAAAGCCTCCAGCCCCTAGCTATTGGCATGTCAAGTGCGGGCGGTATGCTTCCCTGGCTACCCCTGGGGGTTGTTGCCAAGGGAGGTGTTGTTTCCAGTTGGAGTGTCAGCGTTGGTCGTACTTGTTTGATTGGTGAGTGTAGTCAAACTTTTACGTCGTTCCCACAGACAGTGCCAATAATGCGTCACTAGTTTTCAGGTTGTGGTACGGATTAAGAAGCCACCCGCTTCTCCACTTTAGGTTGAATTGGAGCGGGTTCGGTTTGTTGTTATTAACTTGGATCTTACGCACTACAAATTACAAACAAAAGGTCAGAGGATTGGTGGAACTACTTCTCGATTTATCTTTCGACGTTCAAGTCAGAAATCTTTCTTAAAAGATAGAAAAAAATAAGGAGGATAGTAGATAATATAGAATTACATGTGAATGAGGGATGTGAGAGGAGGATTGGGTCCTGTTATGAATCTGATGGGGGTGGTTTAGAGAGGAAGAAGGACTAGGCTCCTATTTGGATGTATGCAGTCAGTTGCTCACTACGGTTGACTTGGTGAGTGGCTCACTAGGGTTGTACTTGGTAAGTGGCTCACTAGGGGTGCATTTAAAGAGTGATTCACTATGGATGCACTGAGTAAGTGGCTCACTAGTAGTGCACTCGACGGGGAGTGACTTTGTGAGGAAGAGGAAGAGTTGTATAGGAAAAGAGGTTGGTTCTCCCTTTACTCTTCGGGGAACCAAAGCTTTTACTGGTCCAAAAAGTGGCCTTATGGATTTAAGTAGGGTGTTCCCTTGGCTCCAGAGAAGGATCTTCCCTCTAATGCTGGAGCTCCTCACTCCTCCGGATTCCCCTGGCCTCGTGGCGGTGAGAAGTATTTATAATGCTTCATGGGTGAAGATTTGATGCCAAGATTTGTGACAGGTGTCGGCTTTGGGTTTGTTAGCCAATGGGGGCTAATGGGAGTTGCCTTTATCTGGCGTCGCCTTGCTAAGATGAGGAAGTCATGAGTGGTTCCCCGATCCAGTCGTCAGATGGGTTCTGGTGATGCCCTGCATGCCCATACTCTAACCGCTTTATTTGCCACCTGCTTAAGGGCCTTTTGGATTTGTTAGTCTGGTTGTATTGCTGATAGGGCTGTTGACACTTGTCCCATTTGACCTATCGCTTCCCGAGCCTCATTTTAGTCTCCGCTAGGGACTATGGATTGAGTCAGATTGATCTCCTTATTGAGACTTAGTCCGCCACTTGTTGGGCCCCTCGTTGCGTTATGGTTGAGCCCGAGATTAAACTGACCCATGAAGTCACTAGACCTATCAGGACACATGTGCAATAGTAACTTTTTGGCCTTATGTCTGAAGGATGCACTACTTTTATTCATACGTCAATCTAAGTATTTGAGGGACCTTAAATAATTTTAGGTCATTCTTTATTTCGATTATGAGAAAGGGGAGAGAAAGAGAAGAAGAGAAGAGAGAGAAAATAAGAGGAAAATGAAAGAAAGTGGTTTCAAAGCTTTTTTCAAGTTGGTTTTTGGAAATATTGAACTTTTAGGCAAGTAAATTTGATCATTTTCTCCATTTGTTACTAAAATATTTTCAATGTTTATTTTGATCCTTATTTAAATATACATGTATATAGTCCTTCATTATTTTTCTTTCCTTTTACTTGTATTCATGTCCATATTATTCACATTGATAAAATTTTAAAGTATTGTGCCTAATTTTATAAATTTGTTAATAAAATTTAAAATTTTTAGATATTTGGTCTTATGTGTCATTTTTATATAAGTATATGATAAAAACTCTACGTTAAAATTCATAGAGTATTTGTTTCCTTTATGAAAATTTGAATATTAATTATTTATTATATAATCTTTTATTTTGTATAAATAAGATGATTATATAAAATTAATAAAATATAATTGGATATGTCATAGTGTATATTTGTAAGCAAAGGTCATTTTCTAACATTTATAGGGTTTAAAAAGTGGCGTTTGTTCCCATTTATAGTGCATAACATGTAGTCAATTTATCCATAAATCTTAAATAGTAGCATATGACCTAATTGATAGGGAGAAACTTTAGCCTGATCTTTGATAATTAACCTTAGTTGGTGAAATTATCACTAACCTTAATTCTTATCTTTTATTATACTTATTTTTGCATTTCGCTATGATTATTGTTATCCTTCTCATATTTCGCCATGCATCTCCAAAAATATTTATATATATATAACTTATTGAATGTTATATTTATTTTTGTCAAATTTTTATAACCTTTTAAATTAGCAGAATTGGATATCTTGCAGGTTTCTGAATCTGAGAAAATTTTGAAGGATTAGATTATAATCATTCAATTGTGTATTTGGAATTTGTAGTAGAGTTTGCAAACACTTGGGCTTATTGATTTGGAATTATATAATCATTAGATGTTTATATTTGGGCCATGGGCCTTGTTCTGCAAAACTGTTTTATGTTTTTGATGATGGTGTTATTAGATCGATATAGATAGAAGATTTTCCTTATTTTTTTATGAGTATTAAGCAAATACATTGTCGATAGGGCAAACTAATGATAGTTTGGCCAATCGATGAGTATTTATCATGATATTAAGAGTTAATTATAGGGATTAGCTTGTTGGTTCAATTACAAAAGAAAAATATTTTTTTTTGTCTGTAGTCTTGGTTTCTATTTTTGATTCATGGTTTGATTTATTTATATCATTATATTATATTTGGTACTAAGGTCATGACAACTAACCAACAAAGAGTTGCTACATATTATAACCGAAAAGTGAGAGATTTAACACTATGAACTATGGAGGCCATTAGAAAACTAACGCATGAGAATAAGCTATCCCTAGCATGAGAATGACCCTTCCTAATGTATAGAGTTCTCCAAAATGGGGCATATAAAATTGCAGTCCCAGGCTGAAAACTAGTCCCATAAACATGGAGTATCTTTTACCTTAAAAGAATACTATTGATGGTAGTGCAAAATAGAGTTTAGAACTATGCACTGCCCCTTGCTCTAAATTATTTGTTCTCAGAATTATTTCCACCTTACGAATAAAATGAATTTTGATTAAATCATGTTGAATTTTGTGTACTTGTATATCTATTTAGATTGTCATAGGTCCAACACATAAGAACAAGGATAAACCTTAGTTAGACAATTGGATTCAACACTTGTTTGTCAAATATGCTAACTTAAATAAGCAGTTATTTAACACATACATTCAAAGAGACCAAACAACCCTCATGTGGGTAACAAACTAGTCATGTCAAGACCCATGGGTTTGAGACTAACAAGTTCGGCACCCCTAAGAGAGGCTAAAACTCAATTGAATAGAAATTTGCTGAGACTTGACTATAAGGATAGTCACCTAGCCATTAAACGTAAAGAACGCTCTAAAGTGTAAGTAGCATCAGAGCCCCTTGTAGGCCACACACTTTCAATTGCACGGATAAGGATAAGGCTTCACATTAACTAGCAATAATAGATTAATGGCTTTCTTGTATGCCAAGTTAGCATTCAAATGATCTGTGCACCAAAATACTTTTTTTTTTGGCAAGAAAGAAAATTTTATAAATGAAAGGAGAAATACAAAATCATTGTTCTATTTTAAAGTATTTTGCCGACTTGGATGTAGAATAATGACATAGGGGTATACTCCAGGTACAGTGAAAATAACACACAATCAAAGCAAACTAAGGGAACAAGGAAACGGCTAATAGCAGCACGACACTAAGCATATATCTCAGCCAAGCACCATCTTGGCATTGTTAAACTTGTCCAAAAGCCAGAGGTAGAAGACACGTGGGCCACTTTCACTGGCTGGCAGCACCATCATCAAAGGCAACCAATGTCCAGACACAAAGCTCATTTAGAAAAGGATCCTATCCACATCAGTTATCATCCCTGATAGGGCAACGCAGGGTAGAACAGAGAGGACAACAGAAAGACCTCGGGCAATACTGCACCAACTCACCCAAATGCTTAATATCAAAAAAGCATATCATCCCACCACATCTCGGACAAGACTACCTCCTTAGCCATGGTATCAACCGTCCATTTGTATGTCGGTCAGTAGCCATTTTAAAATACTTCTATGCCTGGGGGCTAAGAAGGCATCATGCACTCGTATAGAACATCTATCTAATAACCTAATAGATGCATATCAACATCATCTAGGTTATCAATGCTAATTGTCTAGGATGCAAATATTTATCAAGCATTTTGGTCAAATCCAAATCTATATTAACAAACATATATATTTATGAATAATAATACAATGTACAAGGTCTGAGCTATCCATAAAAGTCATAGTCCATAAGGAGGATGTGATAGACCAGATTTCTGATAGGCTACTATTTACGTCTGTTAATATCTAAATACAAATAGAGTAATAAGACAAATGTAAATAACCATGCAAAATATTACAATAACACACAAGATCCAAACCGGTCGATTCTCAAGTCGGCTTTGTCTAGGCCGACCATATATTTAGGTCGGCCTTATCTAGGTCGACCTCATCTGAGTCGGCTATATTTAAGTCGGCTGACTTTGAAGCAAAACCGATGCTATAAGAGATGCCACTAGGAACAAAAATACTTAAACCATAATGCCCGACAAAAGTATATAAATATCCATTAATTTACACAATAGAATCATTTATACAAAAGTGTCTCCAAAATAACAAAAAATACATCCTCAACAATTGATCTATAAACTACTGCATGAATCCAGATCGGCCTTCCAAGCCTAGATAGTCTGTCCGACTCTACTCTTTCTTATTCGACATGAACTCTTACTCGTCTGAAGATAAGAAAAATAATAATGAGTGAGTTGATTACTTAGTAAGGTACAATAAGCAAAGACATGTATAATTATTGCTTCAAAATAAAATCAAAAGAAATGGGATAAGAGCATAATGCATATAGGAACATAAAACATGGGCTAAAGACGTTTTCATGGGTACTGGTTTCCTTTAAATTTGGATATCATTTGTTTTATTCTTAATTACTTTGCCTTCAAAATCATGCTGAAAACTCAATCATCTTTAGGGACCAGACGAGAACGGACAAAATCTAGGAAGGATTGTGTTAACTCCACACAGTTTAAGGGCAACCCTCTTATTCTACTCCTAGAGGCGGGTGGTAATGCCTTTAACTTGGCATATGGGGCCCTAGTCCAAAGATGCCACCAAAAGTTCCCTCGTGGCTCAAGGGCAGTCCTCAAGTGTTACTCCAGTATCCTTAATCTAGTTTCTTATAGCACTTTAAACGGAAACTCTACACAAAGTTCTTTTATCTAATGGTCATATATCCAATAACAAATAACAAATTGCAGAGTTTCCACATGCTGTTCACGTATACAATTTTCCTTGGTCTTATGACTTATGTTTTAAGTTTCAAACAAACGAAATCTTTAAATAAGTAAACTGATATTTTCAAACAGTGAATAAACAGGTAAGATAACTTTTTCTGTGTACCAAAGTTTAAACTTTTACCAAATCTTTCTACAATACCGAGCTCAAACATAAGAAGAAAATTCTAACAATATTTGAACATAAATCATGGAACGAAATCTAACATAAAAAATGTAGTACATACACTAAAACATGAAGTTTCTTCATAAAATATGAGAAAGCAATTATCATGATATGCAATACGTAGAAATATGGCGGAGAAGGATATTAGAACAATAATACCTAAAAGAATTGGACAAGAATCAGCATCTGCCAAAGACAAAGTATAGAGTACACTTGCCTAATTCTGATCTAAAAATTTTCTTTACTCAAATCTGGCCTGAAAATTCTTCATTTCCTTTTTCTCCTTCATGCCCATTTTTTTTTCCAAACTCTCTTCCCTAACCCCTAAATCATATATTTAAAGACAACAGGATAGGTGAGAGCAGGTAAGGGTAGATCACCTATTTTGATACTTTCTTTTTCCCGCTCAATTTCCTTACCTTGAAAAATCAGCGGAGCAGGTGGGAGTAGGTGGGAGCTATTCATCGACTCTGGCTTAGGCACTCCGGCCTCTATTCCCATCCTGCTGATAAGCCAATCCAAACTGGTCAACATGTCAATTCGGTTAACTAGCTAATCTAGTCAACAAGTCAATCCGGTCAACTTCTCTAACCGATCAACTATCCAATCCAGTTAACCTTTTTAACATGTTAACTATCCAATCTGATCAACTTCTCTAACCTGCCGACTTGCTACCTAGGTCGATTTTCCGTTAAGGCCGACTTGCTATGTCCTAGGAACCCGATCCT